>OX393555.1:12462339-12964549 GCA_947650365.1 Chamaelirium japonicum | reverse complement strand
ACACTAGATCGCGTGTTTAGCATCACAATCGTCCGTGCATTGCACGAGATTAGTATTGGTATTAGACTTCGTAGCTGAAGCCTTCTGTCACAAACTTACTAATGACCCTTGGTCTAAAAGTCCGAAACTAATCGCGCGGACCATCAATCTTCACCCGTGTTTGGTCCAGTGTAGCCAAAGCATTAGCGATTCATCGGCAATAACCCGTACATTTCCACTTGTGGATTTAATGAAAAAACACCAGTATGCTATGCTTATGATTCCAAAGATAAAAGCAAATTGGTTTAATTGGTGTATTGCAATTGGGCCTAAAGGCAGCAGTTTTTTTTTTTTTTTGGGTTCTTCAAGGGGTACGTGACCCCCAAAGAGACAAAGAGACGCCAAATGCCGGCGGGAACAAGGACGACCGCACCCGGCCGGAAAACAAACCACCAGCACCGGTGGACAACAAGTTGGCATTGTGACGACCCAAAAAAATACCTAAAAAAATAGAGAAAAGACACCGCATCTCGGCGAACCACCGTGCCACAACCGGCGAGAACCCCAGATCCAGGGAAAGCACAACCAAAAACGCAAAACATCATCTACAAAGGAGGAAATGAGAACAAAAAAGCGATCATCGCCAGAACCCGTAGATCGGCTAAAAATTTGGAGTCGCCACGGATCCGCCGCCCTGCCGACGAGTCGTTGCCGCCGCCGCATCGTCAGGAGCCGCTCACCGGTCAGGGGAGGAGATCTGGACAACCACCGGCGGATAGCCTCTCACCGGGGCTAGAACCAACCATCCGGCTGAAGCTGACAAGAAACATCGACCCTGCCGCTGGAGGACCACCACCTGCCGAGGAAGGTAGAGTTGTACGACCCCGGATCTCCGAGCACAAAATGCCATCTGTCGGGGACGCCCTTTTTACAGATGGGAGGAAGAGGGGCCAGATCTCACCCCCGGCGAGCCCAGCCCCCCGTCGCCTCTGGCGGCACTCGAGGAGGCCAGGAACCCACTCTCGAAACCCTAACCCAAAAAGGAAAAGGGGAAAGAGCAGAGGCGCACCGAGCTTTAAAAAGGCAGCACTTCAACTGAATTTTTTCACCACTTTGGATTGCTCTCTATCTCTTGCAGGATTTTTTCAACCAGATGACTTTACAGACAAGTTTACATATGGCTTATGTGGCATTTATCGTAGCCGTTTGTAATTATTGTCAACTGTTTATTCGATTGCTAGTTGGGGCAGAGTGCCATTCACTGATCATGCCTAAGTGAAAACCGACGGCCATGATCAATGTCTCCTAAGCTCTGTAAACTCAACTGGTTGAATAGCATTTCTCTTTCAGTGTCCACGATGAACCCGGGTATTTTCGCCATATGTGGGCAGGGGGGGGGGGGGTTGTGAGTTCAGATCTCCTCCAGTCGGTCGGCCCTGGTCAGTGGGCCCGGCGTGCATCACAGCCGAACAATGGCTATAACTATTATCAATCCGGGTATAGTATCAAATCAGTTGCTACAGTTAAATCACTTTAGCTGCTAAGTGAAATCACTATAGCAACCGAATTGATACTTTGTTGCCTTGAATTGTTACTCTAGAATTTGTTAATTAACTACAAGAATTTTGGAGTATCAATTCGGATAGTAGAGTATCAATTCGGTTGCTACAGTAAAATCATTGTAGCTGCTATAGTGAGATCACTGTAGCAAACCAAATTGATACTCTATTACCTCTAATTGATACTAAGGAATAGTGACTGCTATAGTTAAATCACTGTAGCTACTAATGTAAATCATCATAGTTGTCACTATTTTGGCATTATTATGGGATTGTTAACTTAATTTATTGACTTAATACTTGAGGTGTATATTGCCATTTAAAAAAGAGTTAGTTACGAAGGAGGTTAAGGCTAAACAATCTTTTATACATGGGTTTATCAAACTACAGAGGTAACTTACAAGGGCCTTAGGCTACCCCCCCACCCCCACCCCTAAGTTTAGCTCAAAAAACACTTAACTCCCCTTAGTAACCCCCCCCCCCCCCCCCAATTCAGTTCAGTTTTGATCAGATAAAAATAACAAAATGAGGAAATTATGTAGTTGACAAAAGGAGGTATTGTGCTAACATTTCAAACTTTAGGAAGCGATTTGGAACAAAATAAACTAGGGGAGGGAGGGTTAAGTGTTTTTGAGCTAATCTTTAGGGGGCAATGTGTAATTTATCGTTTTTTTTTTTTTTTTTGTGTTGGCACCGTCAATAATCTCAAATTGCCCCTGTCCCTTACCTCCAACCGTCCGACCCCTCTACATTAAGAGCCTCCGATATCGCCGACGCTCCCCACATCCCCCGTCTCCATTGCCATCCGCATCGCCCATCGGCATCCCCATCCTGCCAGCCCCAACTCTTTCTACCTCCAACTTCCTCCTTTCTCTTTCTCCTCCATCTTTCTCCTTCTTCCTCACCCATCTTTCCCGCACCCTTGATGTGTCGACGGTTTTCCGCCGATAGTGTCGACATGGCAGCCGCAAACAGTTCAGTCAACACTGTCGGCAGGCAACCGTCGACAAAATCCGGCTTAAGGTTTGACTTGGGAAAGATGGGTGAGGACTACGAAGGAGGATGAGAAAGAGGGGGGGGGGGGGGTGAGGAGGGCTGCGGAGGAGGCTGGGTTCGGCATCAGGGGGTGACAATAAGGGGGCGACCACATAAGGGGTGGGGTGGGTGGACTGGAGGCTAGTGAAGAGGTTAGTTTGGGCATTAAAAAAATTTTAAAAAAATCTGGGTGCCCAGCTGAATCCAGCCAGAGTACACTGGACTTCTAGGTTGTTCGAACTGTAGGGTTTCTGGAGACGCGATCATGGATGAATCGGTGATGGCGGGTGGGTTTCATCCGGGATCGACGGTCGGCATGGGAGATCCCGACGCCTCCACCCATCATCGCCACCGCAACCACAACCCCCACCCGGCGCCTACAGCGGCCCCCTACCCCCACCCCCACCACACGCACCCCATACTGGAGGTGATGCCCAGCGGCGGTTTCTTCGAGACGGCCGCCTCCCAAAGGGGAACCACCATGAATCCCCTCATGGGACGCGTCATCTCCCCTTCCGCCGCCGCCGCCGCCACCAGCGACGACGACGAGGATCCCGGCGACGCCGATGACGACGGTCACGACCCCGGAGCCGGCGGCGGCAAGGCCAAGAAGGGCTCCCCGTGGCACCGCATGAAGTGGACCGACGGCATGGTCCGGATGCTGATCGCCATCGTCGCCTACCTCGGCGATGACGGCGGCCCGGACGCGGCCTCCGACGGCGCGGCGCGGCGGCGTCCCGGGGCGGTCCTCCAGAAGAAGGGAAAGTGGAAGGCCGTGTCGCAGCTGATGCTGGAGAAGGGCTGCTACGTCTCGCCGCAGCAGTGCGAGGACAAGTTCAACGACCTGAACAAGCGGTACAAGCGGCTGAACGAGATCCTCGGCCGCGGGACCACCTGCGAGGTCGTCGAGAACCCCGCCCTCCTCGACTCGATGCCCCACGTCCCCCCAAAGGCCAAGGATGACGTGAGGAAGATTCTCAGCTCCAAGCACCTCTTCTACCAGGAGATGTGTGCCTACCACAACGGGCCGCGGATTCCCAATTCCCATGATTTCGAATTCCTGGGCGCCACCGCCCCTAATGTGGCATCGGTAAAAGACGGTAGCGGGTCGAAAGATGAGGATTTCGACGAGGACGAGGATGACGAAGATGGCGAGGAGGAGGAGGAGGGGAGTGATGAGTACGGCAGGAGAGTCTGCAATAGTTTGTGGGCCGAGATCAATGGGGTGCTTCAGGACAAGACAAAGTCGTGCTTGGAGCAGCGGGAGTGGATCCGGGGGCGAGCGCTGCAGCTCCAGGAGGAGAAGGTGGGGATCGAGGCCGAGGCATTGGAGCTGGAGAAGCGCAGGTTTAAGTGGCAAAGGTTCCGTAGCAAGAAGGACAGGGAGATGGAGAGGCAGAGGCTGGACAATGAGAGATTGATGCTGGAGAATGAGCGGATGGCGATGCAGGTGAGGCACAAAGAGCTCGAGCTGGGTCACGGCCGGTCCGGAGAATGGACCGAGCCTGCTGGCTTTCGGATGGATAGGGAGCAAAGAAGAGATCTGATGGAACTGAATTAGAGTCTAATACGGTTTCGCAACCTGTTCAAATCGCAGAGTGGCTCGATCTGCTGAGCGCTAACTTCGTGATGAATTTGGTTTTGGTGTGGTGAGTACTAACTTTGTGATAAACTTCTATACAGTTGAGGAGGTATATGGGTTGCTCTTAGTTTATATGGCCTTAAGTTATGTATCTAAACATGTTCAATTCTTGTAATTATATGCGTTAATTATGAAAGAGTCTCTTTTAACGCCAAGAGAAATGTGGATGTGCTTCCATATCCGAGTGTAGAGAGCTAGTTTATATGGGTTGCTCTTAGTTTATATGGCCTTAGGTTATGCATCTAAACATGTTCAATTCTTGTAATTATATGCGTTAATTATGAAAGTCTCTTTTAAGGCCAAGAGAAATGTGGATGTGTTTCCATTTCCGAGTGTAGAGAGCTAGTTTATATGGGTTGCTCTTAGTTTATATGGCCTTAGGTTATACATCTAAATATGTTCAATTCTTGTAATTATGTGCTTTAATTATGAAAGACTCTCTTTTAAGGCCAAGAGAAATGTGGATGTGATTCCATTTCCTAGTGTAGAGAGCTAGTTTATATGGGTTGCTCTTAGTTTAGCCTTAGGTTATGCATCTAAACATGTTTAATTCTTGTAATTATATGCTTTAATTATGAAAGACTCTCGTTTAAGACCAAGAGAAATGTAGATGTGATTCCATTTCCGAGTGTAGAGAGCTAGTTTATATGGGTTGCTCTTAGTTTAGCCTTAGGGTATGCATCTAAACATGTTCAATTCTTGTAATTATATGCTTTAATTATGAAAGACTCCCTTTTAAGGCCAAGAGAAATGTGGATGTGATTCCATTTCCGAGTTTAGAGAGCTAGTTTATATGGGATGCTCTTAGATTATTTGGCCTTAGGTTATGCATCTAAACATGTTCAATTCTTGTAATTATATGCTTTAATTATGAAAGACTCTCTTTTAAGGCCAAGAGAAATGTGAATCTAATTCCATTTCCGAGTGTAGAGAGCTAGTTTATATGGGTTGCTCTTAGTTTAGCCTTAGGTTATGCATCTAAACATGTTCAATTCTTGTAATTATATGATTTAATTATGAAACTCCCTTTTAAGGCCAAGAGAAATGTGGATGTGATTCCATTTCCGAGTTTAGAGTGCTAGTTTATTTTGGTTGAACAGTGAAGTTGCAAGACAGGGCTGTGATTTTGGCCAAGATTTTTGTTTGTATCTTCAAATTTAGTTTTCATGATATTTCTTCGCGATTCTCATTAGAATTTGTCTTTGAAAGGATGAAGCACCGTTTTACCGACTCCACTCAAGGTGGATTGTCTCTTAGCTGGTGCGTTGCACAAAAAGAAAAATGAAACCGGGAGTCATTTAGTTACTTTTATGAAGAGGAGTTTCTTTGGATCTTGATTTCTTGATTTTATAGAAATGATACAGTTGTCATTTTGATTGGATGCGAGAGTGCAGCCTTCATAAAGGATACAAGCTGAACACTCATCTTGATTTGAGCTCAACTCCATGTGTCAATTTCTCAATCACATTCACGGACATAAGTGAGCTCGTGTGGGTGTGACGAGGAGGGCGAAAACTCTTGGATTGGAGTGGTACAGATCTCATCGGCTTTAGTCATCTGGAGGATTAAGCGCTGTGTCTAGTAAAGGTGGTATTTATTTACGTGTCTATGTTTTCCTTAATTATGTGACTATTAATTTTGATTCTCAAAGCGCGTCTTTCACCACCCTTTGGATTATCATTATTTGCGTTTCCAGTGGTTCGCCGTTCGAGTAGAGCATGACTACTCTATTGGTTTATGAATTGACTACAGACTAAATTGATTGCCTTTGTTGTCAGGTTTACAAGGACCAGACCCTCAAATCCGTGCTGCCAGCCAGAGTTCTCTCGAGCGAACTTCCTGGTAGCACCATTCCTGGGCTCGGCCAGCCAGCTCCCTCGAGAATCCTGTTTGGCACCCGAGCGAACTTCCTGGCTGTAGCTGCCTCTTCTCCGCTTCCGCTCCCCCCCCCCCCCCCCCCCCCCCGTTGCTTCGTCTTCCGCCGCTCCTTTGCGCACAAACCTTGGGGATGCCATGTGGCTTGTTTGGAGCCACATCTTCAACAATATTCTAGTCTTGCGTTTTTGTTGTATGATCGGGTCTTTCGAGACTGGAATCTTGGAGGATTTGTACAAGCAAATTATTCTTACATGGAAGAGCCTTGTTCATAAAGATCACGTTTCACTAGACCGTGCACGTCGTGCGCAACCGGAATATGAGTGGTAATTTCTTTTGTGGCTTCCGATGTTAACATTACATGTGTACCGTGTGGTTCTCTTGGATTGTGAGCTTATGATTTAGTCGCATGTATGATTGAAGATTATTTAAGGTTAGCTGAATCCTGAATTTGGAGAAGTCGTGATAAAAGACCTGATTTTTAAAATTTAGGATAAACATATATCAGGGAAGATGAATCAAAGCAATTAAATAAACATGAAGTTTTGGGGAGTGCCAAAATAAAATTTTGGACTAATCCTGTTGAAACTTCCATCTTGAGAGCGTCTCCAACAGGTTCGAACCGGTTTGGATTTTAGCAGATCCGGTCCTCCTATCCCACATTATGCCCCCGAATTGAGTTTAAATCAGCGATGATCACTGACCGGCGACGAGCAAAACCTCCCTCATGTACACAGTTTCAGTATTATGTGTGCACATTTGTGTACACACATTAGTGAAATGCATGTACGTGTCGGTCTTTACAGAAACCTTGACGTATTTGCAAAAAACACAAAAAGGGTTAATGTGTGAGAGGTCTCTGATGATAGATCGTTTCGGTGAACACGACAAGCGTAAGATCCCTTTAGCCTATGGTTTATGATTTTCTTCAGAAAATCGACAATATCCTCACTTGCTCTTCATCTTCCATCTCTCTCAAGCGCGAGTGGCGGTGGTGGAGGTAGGCACACGCAACAGAGGTGGCAGCGGTAGCTGTTGCGATCCGAGGCCGTTGTGTAGCGAAACACGATGTAGCGCAGAAGCACCACGGTGGAGACGACCACCGACAAGGCCAAGCAAGAAGGACTAAACAAGCAAAACACCCAATAAATTCCTGCAACGACCGATCGATGGATTTACTAGTATGGAAAAAACCCGAATACAATTACAATTATTTCAAACCAATTCCTCATATACTCACAAAGAGATACCCCTCTTTATATAATAGATCCTGTAGCCCTCCACCCTGAAGAACACCGAAGAAAACTCTCATCGAGAACTTCCGCCTTCAATGGATCCCCTTCCCTCTCCCCTTGGTGATGGGGTACCTTCTAATCTCTCCTTATGGTTACTTTTGTGACACCATGATCTCCTAGTTTCGTCATAGGATCATCTATTTATAACCATACATTCGTTTCCGACTTGGAAAAGATGTTCCACGAGAAAACACAGCCCGAACCGTCACACCTGCGTACTGCTGTAACCAGTCGTGCGCACGACCTGGACTAGTCGTGCGCACGACCTTAGGGGTGTGCAGGATCCAAACCAAACCGACCGAACCAAACCAAACCGACCGAATTTGATCGGTTTCGACACTCTCAACGGATCGGATTGGATCAGGATTTCTCAAAACTGATATGATTGGATCGGTTATCGGATTTATCAATTAAAAACCGACCTAAACCGAACCGGACTCCGGTTTATAATTTACTAATTTAATGGTAACTGTTGTGAACTTTTGTTTAATTGTTAAAACTGTACTTTGTTGTTTTTAATATTTAATGAATATGAATATTGTGGACATAATGGTATTGTTGTTGATAACTTGGTATTTTGGTAAGTAATGTAGTATCATTTTATAATTTTTGAAATAATCATTTTAAAGTTGAAACTATGTCCAAATAAAAAAAAAAAATAGTAAGCATATGGGCCAAAGCCCAAACCAACCATCCAATCGAATCCAAACCGATTTTAATTGGATTGGATTGGATTGGATTGGATTCCAGTCTCAATCGGTTTGGATCGGATTGCAAATTCTCAAAACCGACCTAGGTTGGATCGGTTTGGGTTTTGCCTAAATAGGTCGGTTTCGAACCGATGCACACCCCTACACGACCTGGACCAGTCGTGCGCACGACTGTGCTGACCAATCCTTCTCCCCTTGGTGCTCTGTCTTTCACCATTTCTTCGCGCACGAACCTTGGAGTTTGTATGCGGCTTGTTTGGAGCCACATTTTCAACAGTAGCGGGCGTGACCTCAAATTTCAGCAGCTCGTTACTGCCAGGGCGACGTCGATCATTAGAGACAGGAAGGAATGGAGGACGGAGGGTTCCGGTTAGGTTTAGGTTCGTTGCATGGCAGCGAGTAGTTTTGGCGACAGTGAGTAGCAGAGGCGAGAAGCTTCGACAGCATACATTCGGATAGGTTCAACAAAAATGATGGCATTCAAGTGAGAATTTAAAATGTTACGGAGGGTATTTTCATCCACTGCATTTGTTTGTCCTTTAGCTAAACCGGATCCTATGTTGGGGACCACTCACTAACTCCCCAAAAAAATACATCAAGGTTGACATGCGAGGGAGACTTTGTTAATCCGCCTATTAGTTGGGAGGAATTAGCAAAACAGAAATTATATTCACCCTTCCAAAATGGATGAGTCTACTCTGTTTTCTATTACCACCACGGTTTCCTGGTCTGGCTATTCATACTATACATATTACTAGAGGCAACACATTTTTTTAAAAAATATCCATCTTACCCTTACACGAGCTAGGCCTATGGATTGAGGCAACTCAAGCCTGCCACAACCGTTTCCGCCCGTTCCATGCAAGACGTTGCCCACCTCTGTCGTTCACATCCGCAAGAGTCAGTCCTGTGAAATCCATCGCCGCCTCCCTCTTCCCTCATTCTTTCTCTTCCTTTGCATTCGATCATTTTAGTCCAACTCCCTAGACTATGCATTCGGTCATTAGAGGCTAAGTACGTCTATACCTCATTCGGCCATCGTAGGCCGACTTCTCAACGGTGGTCGAATGAGCTGTCGATGCACTCAACCTCCGATGATCGAATGCATAGTAAAGAGGCCTGGGCTAAACGAACCAAGTGTTGGAGGAAGGAGGACACGACGGTGGGTTAGATGAGATCTGTGACGGACAGGCGGTGACTTGAACAGGTCTGGCAATGGCGGCAGGCGACGACAAGCACCCATTCATGCAAGACGCCACCCACCTCTGTTGTTCACATCCACAGGAGTCAGCCCTGTGAAATCCATCGCCACCTCCCTCTTCCCTCATTCTTTCTCTTTCTTTGCATTCGATCATTTTAGTCTAACTCCCTAGACTATGCATTCGGTCATTGGAGGATAAGTGCGTCTATGCCTCATTCGGCTATCGGAGGCCGACTTCTCAACGGTGGTCGAATAAGCTGTAGATGCACTCAACCTCCAATGACCGAATGCATAGTAAAGAGGCCTGAGCTAAATGAACCAAGTGTAGGAGGAAGGAGGACACGGCGGTGGGTTAGATGGGATCTGTGACGGACAGGCGGCGACTTGAACAGGTCCGGCAATGACGGCGGGCGACGACAGGCGGCGAGCACGACCATAGGGGAGGAAACTTATTGCAGAAGCAGAATTTGGGTATCTGGATTCTGAATACAAGAACTTGTGGTTCGAATATCTATTAACAAGATTCACTCCACAAAAGGAGGCGGGGACTGATCATCGACGGTCTTGAACGACTCGTGGAGGCGGCGGAGGGTGCCCTCATCCCGCTTCCACTCCGGGTTGGGTGCGCTTACAAAGTGCGCGTACAGCTTGTTGCGCGCGCACGTGACCGAGATGAGGCTGTGGGCCCCCGCCCCCTCGATCTCGTACGCGTAGTACAGCTGCCCCTTCCCGTCCCGCCGCTCCTCCGCCCTCACCGCGTCCGCGCCATTGATCTGGTCCTGCAGCCCCACGTCGGACAGCGACAGGTTGCCGAGCACGGCGTCCACCGGGGCCAGCGCCCGGAATCCGGCCAGGAAGGTGAGGTACTCCCGCTCCGCCCGCCGCTTGGGGTTGTAGAACTCACTGTCGGTGCCGTTGGTGCCCTTCTCCACCTTCGACACCAGCCGCTCCTTCCACCCCTCCGGCACCTCGTACGTGTACTCCGCCGTGTCCTTCTTGCTCGCGTTGCCGCCGTAGCCGCCGTAGCTGGCGGCGCTGGCGGCCGTGCCGTAGTAGAGTTGGAAGGCGTCGGCGGCGGGGGAGGGCGGCGCGGAGAGGACTACGGCAGCGGCTAAGGCGGTGAGCGTCGAGGCGAGTGGCTTGGGGTGTGGGAGGTGGGCTTTCGTTAGGATCTTGGGAGGGTTTGGAGGAGGGGAGGTGGTGGTGGTGGCGGCGGTGGGAGACGAGGCGGCGGAGAAGACGGCCGATGGAGAGAGGAGTGTGGCCATCAGAGAACCGGGGAGACTGGACCGGATTGTTTTTTGGTTGGTGATGGTGGGGAGCTGGATCACCTTATCGACAAACGTTGGATCAGACGACCTACAGGTAAGCTTACCGTCTCTCTTCCTCAAGTAAAATAGAACTGTGGGATAGTGTGGTTCTACACTGTCGGTCATTCTTACCAAATAAAACACACACTAGCTAACGGTCTGGATCTTAGGTTGTGTTTGGCAATACAGGTTTAAACAGTTTTTTTTTGGGAAATTTTATTCATACCCAAAAAATCTGTAATTAGCCCCCATATCCCTGGCGTTTCTCAATAACTTACTCAACAATCCTTTAATACCAACAATGCCCTTTTTTTTTTTTTTGTACCCCAAACCCCAAAGCCCCTGCTCAGCGTCTTTTGTACCCCCAAACCAACCGAATGTTTGTTTAAACTTAGCCCAAGGCCAACCCGTCGGATTGGCCGGGTTGTGCGGGGTGGATTCGGGTTAACCCGTCCAAAGTCGGGTTGGGTTCGGGTTGGCCCGTCCAAGTTGCAGCTAGGGGTGGCAATGAGTCGTGTCGGGTTCGTGTCGTGTCTAGTTTCGTGTCGTGTCCAAAACCCCTAGACCTGGACCCGACCCGTTTAACTAATCCTGTCTAGATCCTAAACCCGTACCTGACTCGTTAATAAATAGGTAGACACGATAAGACCCGGTAAGACCCGTTTACCACCCGGATCTATTCAGTTGACCCGATCCGACCCAATCCGACTTGAATCGACCTGACCCGAAAGACCCACTGGTATTATATATTATAGTATTGGATTGCTGGTAGACCCGACCCGACACAACCCTTTGAATACTAAACGGGTCTTCCCGGGTCTACCGTGTCCAGACCCTAAACCCGGACCCGATCCGTTTATTAAACGGGTCTATCGTGTCGACCCGTTTACGACCCGAACCCGTTTAGCCTTGTCCCAGACCCGCTAATTTCGTGTTGGGTCTTGTCGGGTCGAGGAGAAATAATTCGGGTTGGGCTCGGATTAGCCCACCCAAATTCGGGTTGGGTTCGGGTTGGAATCGGGTTGGGTTCAGGTTGGCCCGCCCAAGTTGCAGCTCTACTTGTGCCTTCAAGTATCAGCCAACTGCATGGGATTTATTTAAGAGTGGGGTGTATTCAAGAGTGCATATAATTGGGGTATATTTAAGGGGGTATGTGTTTGATTGGGGTATAATCAAGTTGGGGCGGGCCATTTAACTGGGGTGTATTGAAGGTGGGGTGTAAGGGGGAAGGGTATTTTTGGGATAGGAATGGGGTATGAAAAAAAAAATGGGGTGCGTTCAAGTTTGTTGGAAATGGGGGCTAATTACAGATTTATGGGGTATGAATAAAATTTTTCTTTTTTTTTTTCCACCCAATAAGCAGTTTTTAATCAAAATCGGGTAATTGGATTCTATTGACCTTTTTACCTTCAAAATTTTAACAAAGTTACATAGGTTTATAATGGATTTGGATGAATCGAATTTATCTTTTCTGAAACAACCGGGAAGGTCTCCGACGGCACTCTGTTCTCGTCCATAAATATGTCGTTGTCGATGATCATCTCTCTCTCTCTCTCTCTCTCTCAACCTCGACGACAACACCCTCTGATCTTGTCCCTTCATTTCGCAGGTTTAAGGATCTATTTTTCTTCCCTCATCCCGACTATCTGAACTGAAAAAGTTATATATTTTCTTTTTCTCTCTTTGAATCTCATCTCCATCTCTCTCTTACTGCGTAAGGAATCTAGGGTTTTGATTTTTGGGCTCTTGATTTATCCGATTAGGGTTTTGTTTGGGGAATCCAGGGTTATTTTTTGGGGCTTTTGATTTATC
Source organism: Chamaelirium japonicum (assembly GCA_947650365.1). Lineage (NCBI taxonomy): Eukaryota > Viridiplantae > Streptophyta > Magnoliopsida > Liliales > Melanthiaceae > Chamaelirium > Chamaelirium japonicum. Next base: position 12,952,131 of record OX393555.1, on the reverse strand, counting down.
CGATTAGGATCTCGTTTGGAAAATCTAGTATTATTTTTTGGGGCTTTTGATTTATCCGATTAGAAATTTGTTTGGAGAATCTATGGTTATTATTTGGAGCTTTTGATTTATCCGATTAGGATTTTTGTTTACATTATCTAGATCTATGATATTTTTAAAGACTTTTGATTTATACCAATTGATCTATTACTTGTTTCTCATACATATTTCTGTTTAGGTCTATGACGATTCTGTTTAGATTAGATTGTTTTGATCTATAATATTTTTCATACATATTTATTTTTAGATCTATGACACTTATGTTAAGATTGTGGTTTCATACTTGTTGAGATATTTCAATTGATGCTTATATCTCTCACCTTATGATGTTTATTTTTTATATACATTGTGTCTATATTGTCACCTTTATTTCATCATCTAGGCAATACATCTTATGTTCTCCTACTTGTTCTGTCACAAATATGTTAATAAGTTTTTTAATCATGTTTGGATTGAATATCTGTATTAAGGACATCAAACATAGTTAATGAGTTGTGTGCTGTCATTTTGCTTTAACATCGGATTGAATATAATCTAGAACACGATACAATTAAGGAATGACATATGTGGAATCTTCCATTCTTTTAGGAAGTTGGAAGAAAAGAATCGTGTGATATGAACACATGAAACCAAGAAAATATTCGTTGAGTTATGCATAGATCAAGTTTAAGTAGGAAGATTATCATGCACAAATCTTAAGGCTACCGCTTGGAAGAAAGTTTGGGAGTCTTTCGAAGCAAAGACATGATTCAAGTATGATCAGAGATAATTTAAGAATATCTGAGATACTATAAAAAAACAATATAATGTGTGAAAAAAGTTAATTTCACAAACTGGAATAGGATATAATGAAGACACCCACACTATAACTATGGAGGCAGAGAGATGGGATGAATGTAGTTAGCGATGCTATTGCAAATGACTTATTTAATTATTAAACTTTATTGCATATTTTCTTTTTATGACGTAATATGTAGTCGACAGATGAACTTGTTTGGTGAACTGATGCATTTTCTAATGGGACCTATTTTATGTAATAGAATGATTTCAAAATGGGTTCATCCAGTTATGTGCTTTTGAGGGCGATAAGAAATGGTTATGCATATGGCTAAAATAAAAAAAAATTATGGTAGATGATTTTATATATGTCCAGTCTACGAGGTAATTTTGTATTATTTAAACTTTGAAGATTAAATAAAATTCTTACAACTTATTTATATTTTTATAGGATCATAAGAGATGCTTCATTTGGGTTGATGCACACCATTTTGTTGCGCCTGTTGAATCTCAGACGAGGCCAATTGCATCATCCTTGATGGTGGGTAGCCGTCAACATGAGTGGTTGCATCTTAGATGTTGTAGATGTGTCTGTATCACTATTATTTTTTTAATATTTTTAATTTTACTTCTTTTAGTTCTATTTGTCAAATGAGCATGGGTGGTTCCTATGCATATATATGTTTATTCATTCTTTTTGATTGAACATATTGCTTCTTTTATTATTATAATAGTTGTTGAACCTATAGTTGTACATATATTTTTATTCAAAAACTGAACCTGATCGTTCTGCTTATAAAATAGTTGTCTTTTATTATTGTGCATCAGTCTCAATTGGTTTTATGCAAAAACTGATAACGTTTGGGATTTGAAGCAAAAAATTATTTTCATGTGATGCAAAAGTTGAATTCGGCGATTAAGAAAAGATGCAAAAACTTATTCTGCGTGAGTATGTGGCTTGGCAAAATTTTGGACATATGATTCATGTTATAGATAACTTTCTTCTTGCTTATAGATAGCTATCTTTTATTATTTTGTACCGTTCTCTATTAGTTATATGCAAAAACTGCATATGTTAGTTAAGGCCTATATTCTGGATTATTTCACCTGTTGGTGATATTTGGGGTTTGAGACAATTCACATACCTGATTCTATGCAAAAATTAAAATTGGCGCTTGGGTTTTGATGCAAAAACTGGTTCTATATGAGCATAAGGCTTGGCAACACATGTTGGTATGCAAAAATTGGGGGATGACTCTGTATGATTCTTGGCAACACTTGTTGGTATGGAAAAAATTATACTATCTGAGTGAGATTTCACTATCTTCAATGTCCTACTCCTTTAATGTTTCACAATCACTTTTATCTTTGTAGTAAAAAGTTGGGAGAGAACTCGACTCCTTTGGTCCCCAATCAAGATGATAAACTACTATTAAAACTTTTGATTATTCTACTATTCTCAATGATAAATTTTAATGAGATTTTTTGGTTTCGCAGGAGGGACACTTTTTTTAACTCTGCCAATATAGAGTTATAACTAGCTTTGCATTGCCAATCCCAAGCACCGGTAAAGGAGAAGGAAAAAAGGTTTATCCCTACATATGATATGAATTCCCTACTGGGTAAAGGTGGAGAGAAAAATGTTAATCTCTACATAGGATATGAATTCCCTGTTGGGTAAAGGAGGAGGGAAAAAGATTAATCTCTAAAGGCAAAAGAAAAAATGTGAACTCCATTCTTTAAAGCTTTTAAGTTATATTGACATCTTTTTCTCTCTAGAAACTACACACTTGCTGACTATTTCTCTCTCTAGAAAATGTTTAATTTTCTGATGCACATTTTTCTCTCTTAATAAACTGTCTTGGATATATCTTTCTCTATACAAGGAGTATGCACAACTTTCTCTCTCTATGAACAATTTGCACATCTTTCTCTCTACAAACGGTCTGTATAAAAAAAACATATAAGAGTTTATTTGAATGGTTCCACCGAACAATCTATAAAAATAAGCTCTACTAAAAAAAGGCAATATTGCCCTTTAATAAGCTATGCAAATAAAAGATTTACCAAACACACTTATATTTTTTAAGAGCTTTTTAAAAAATATTTGCCAAACAAGTTTTACTTGTAAGGTGAGCTTTTTCAACAAAACTTCTTTTAATCTCTTTCGGAAAAAGCTCTACTAATAAGTAAACAGCCTTGCCAAACGCTCTCTTAATTATAAACCAAAACCCGTTTGAGCTCACCAAATGTTATGTTCGCTATTTTGACGATTGGAAACCATAAACTCTGCTGCAATCGACATAGGAATAACAAAGGGGTATTTGGTCATTTCAAATAATAAGAGAGGGGGGGGGGGGGGGGGGGGGGGGGGGGTATTGCCACCCCACAACCCTCTCATCCCACCCATTAAAATGTTCTTCTATTTTATCATTCCCAATTCCCTCCTGTCAACCTGGTCGGCCCCTTCATTCGCTCGGTCTAGGCTACCCGATGCTGCTCCCCACCCCCGCCCTCCTTCCTCTTCCGCCTCCAACTTCCCCTCCTCTTTTGCCTCCACCCTCATCTTCCCCTCCTCCCTCCTCCTTACCACCCCCCAATTCCTTCTTCCCACCCATGTCCTCCTCCTCACTCACCCGCTCCAGGCCGCCTGATGTTGTCTCGTCACTTCCCGCCGTCGTCCTCCCTCCCTTTCTCCTCCTTCTTACCCTCCTCATCTTCCTCCTCTCCTCTTCCCTCCTCCTATTCATCCCCCTTCCCCTCCTCTTTCATGATCCTCTTCCTCCTCCCCTTCCTACTCACCGCCCACCATTGTTATATACTTCTGCAGGCAAAGCCCTCCTCTCTCTTTTCTCCCGACAGACGGTGACTTGCATGGGGCATGATGGTGGGTGGGTAACCTGTATAGGCAAAGGAGGGAGAAAGAGTTGATGATAAGGATTTTTCCGTCCCAATAATATAATAGAAAAGGGATGGAAAGGAAGTATTGTGGGATGTTAGTAAAAGTTTTCATAGGGAGTTCCTTGGAGTTGTTCCAAAAAGTGGGTCCCTAATTTTTTTTGGGGGAAATGCCATTTCTCCCCCAACAATAAAAAAAAAGAAGGGAGTCCCTAGTGTATTTCTATTATCTAAAAAGGAAAGAAAAAAGAATAGGGAGTCCTTTGGTTAGGGACTTCCTTTTTTGTATAGAAATACTAATTTAATTTTACTTGCTAGTATTTTTCATTTTTGCATGGACCATGATATGAACCATTTAGTTTTAGATTGCAAGAATTATTTTAATTGTTTTCTTCAGTAAAATTAAGAGTTAAAATTTTTAAAAATATCAAAAAAAAACTCACTAATGAATAATGAAACTAGCACTCATAGGTGCAAAAGAAAACATTTGAAATGGCTATTTGAGTGTACAATGGGACATAATTATTGCAGATACAATACCAATGTGGGGGACCTTAATTAAGAGTTAAAATTTCAAAAACATCTTAAAAATCACTAATATTGTGTTAGAGCGCTTACACAAGATAGATCAAAGATAGAAACTCGCCACAAGTGCAAGAGAAATACAGGAGTTTTAATAATCCCACTGGAAGGCTCTCCACTAAGGCGAGGGAGAGGCTTGCCGCTACATAGTGGTTGCATTTATTTGAACCCTTGAACGAGACCCTTGATTACACATGTCTTACCATTTGAGCTATCAATTGGAGGCATGTAAACTTATCACAGTGGGTCAAGTAAACCAAATTTTGAACTCGATGAGTAACTAAATGGTAATTTTATTCACATGCCAAAATTACTTAATATAGCCTGCTTCCCTATGTTTCCCCTCCCCTTACCCATAAATTTTTTTGGATGTCAAGCCCACCTCCACTTACCCCACCTCATATCCCACCAACTCTTACCCTATCTCAGAGCATCTCCAACAGGCTCCTATGTGCCTTTCCTATTCTTAGAGCTCCTACCTACCATGTAGGCAAATTATGGGGTGGGGATTGAAAAGCAATCCAACAGGCTCCTCAATCTCTCCCTATTTTTTTCTTGAAACAACAAAATGCTCATCCGTTCAGCTATCTCACTTCAAACTCTTACGGGAGCTACTTGGAAAACTACACAAAGCGTTTTATTCAAATTGTGAGGCCCACTTTCAAACCTTCCATCTCCATTCACTAGCTACAGCTAGAGCAATAGTGAATTTGAAGTATACATTGAGCTTGTTGGAGCACCATTTTGAACCCATTGTCCGTTTATTTCGGAGGGGAGGAAGGAGGTGGGGCATGAAGGAGAGGAAGTAGGTGGGGTGTAGAGATAGGGCTACAACTCAGGCAGTTTGGGTCAGGTTAGGAGTCAACCCAAGCCCAACCCAAGTACTAAAACCCTCAATCCTAACCCAACCTAGCCTCCAACCAGAGATGCCCAGCCCCAAGCCCAACCGAAGCAAAAATTTTCAAGCCCAGGTTAGCCCATGTTGGTAAGATGGGCGTCAGGATATGCAAGTTCGTTCATACTTATTTTAATCGTTGTTTAAAATTCTGACATTTGAAGAAGATAAAAAACAAAAAAGAACTTATACTTGCTAACACTATCATATAACTTTTGTTGCATTTCTATCCATGCAATTTACTAGATCATCAAATAATGTCTTTAATTGATAAAAAAGAGAAACAAATAAATAATATGGGGCTAGGTGAAATGGATGGTTGTGATTGTGGCCCCTCAAAATATGAGCACTCGGGATGGCTGTGATTGCTACCTAAATATCACATGCTCACAAACATATATGAGTACTCAGATTCAGGTTGCCTGACCCCTCAACCTGAGCCCGATCCAAATTCAACTTTGATTATATTTTTTCAACCCTAACCCAACCCAATCTTCACATAAATCAACCTAAACCCGTCCAAAACTCAGGTTGGCCTCCGATACAACTCACCAAAGTTGCAGTCCTATATTGGGAGTGCAAACTTGTCATCAATAAAAAAAAGGGGGACTTAGTGAATCGTCCCCGATAAAGAGATCGGTTTAGCCTAAGGACTTTGAAATGCTGTGGACGAAAATTCCCTCCATAGCATTTCAAATTTTCTTTTGCCATGTCACCGAACCAGTGAATCCGTCGAAGTCCGCCGAAGTTACTCGCCGCCACCAAACTAGAGCTGCTCGCTGCCACCGAACCAAACACCGAATGCTGCCGCTAGAGCCGCTGCCGAACTGAACCGACCCTAACCCTAACCCTAAGGTCTACAGGCTATGGGATGAACCTTAGACCTAGGGTCCTCAACCAAACCCGGAACCGAATGCCACCATTGCCGAAGCTGTTCGTCGTTGCCCCCGCTGTCTTGCTGTAGTTGCTGCTGTCTGAGCTGCTCGAGAGAGATGGAAGAAGAAAGCGAGGGGATAGTTTCGGATTTATCAAAAAAGACAGATTTTAGGCTAAATAAAACTTTAAGATGCCCTGTTCACGAGATAGATCTGTTGTCAGGGACCTCTCACACATTAAACCCCACCTCTCTATGGTAATGCATGGAAATAATACACATTAAGGAGGGGCTACACAGTACGTCGGCAACTGGGTACCACTCCTCTCTATGGTAATGCATGGAAATAATCTGCTTCTAATTTGCAGACGCTCTCCTTACATCTCTGCATCTCGGTTCAAACCTGATCGTACGGTCTGCAGATCGGCCATCACCTCCACAGTGTTCGATGAAATTCCCCAAAGACCAGAGGTGAACTTGGTGGATCGGTTCATTTCAATCCTGAAAGCCTGTCGCGACCCTTCCGATCTCTGGAAAGGCCGCCGAGCTCATGCTCAGATCGTCGTCAACGGAGTTAACGTGGATGCTCTGCGCGCCGAAGTTTTGGGCATGTATGTGCTCTGCAGAAGCTTCACGGATGCCAAGAACGTGTTCTTCCGGATGGAAAGGGGGTCGTCTTTGCCTTGGAATTGGATGATCAGGGGATTCACCATGATGGGTTTATTTGAATTTGCTTTACTGTTCTATTTCAAGATGTGGTGCGCCGGTGCCACGCCAGATAAATATACTTTCCCTTATGCAATCAAGGCTTGCTGCGGTTTATCAGCTGTAGGGTTGGGTAGGTTGATTCACAAGACCATTTGTTGCATTGGTTTGGAACCTGATCTCTTTGTAGGAAGCTCTTTGATCAAGATGTACGCAGAGAACAATCTTATCGATGAGGCAAGAAGGGTGTTTGACGAAATGTCTGAAAGAGATTGTGTTTTGTGGAACGTTATGATTGATGGGTATGTGAGACATGGGGACACAGGGAATGCAATCGGGCTCTTCCATACCATGAGAAAGTCGGAGACTGAACCAAATTGCGTATCATTTGCGTGCGTGTTGTCTATCTGTGCCGCGCAAGCAATGATTGAGTATGGTACTCAGCTTCACGGGCTCACAATTAGGTGCGGGTTGGATTTGGAGGCATCGGTGGCTAACACACTGTTAGCCATGTACTCGAAATGCCGATGCTTGTGCGATGCGAGTAAGTTGTTTAATTTGATGCCACAAGCTGATTTGGTGACTTGGAACGGGATGATCTCTGGGTATGTTCAGAATGGACTCGGATATGAAGCCCTAGATTTGTTCTATCAGATGCAAGCTGCTGGTGTCAAGCCGGATGCTATCACACTTGCGAGTTTGCTGCCAGCTCTCTCCGACTCATCCAGTCTAAATCAAGGTAAGGAGATCCATGCTTATATCACGAGGAATGGGGTGTGTATGGATGCATTCTTGAAGAGTGCACTTATTGATATATATTTTAAGTGCAAAGCTGTAACAATGGCACAAAATACTTTCGACGCTACTGCAACGATGGATGTAGTTATTTGTAGTGCGATGATATCTGGCTATGTGCTCAATGGGTTGAGCCATGATGCTTTGAAGATTTTCCGGCAGTTACTGAAGGCACAACTGAAGCCCAATTCCATCACAATAGCTAGCATTTTTCCAGCTTGTTCATGTTTGACTGCTTTCAGATTGGGAAAGGAGTTACATGGCTATGTTCTTAAGAATGCATTCGATGGGAGATGCTACTTGGAAAGTGCACTAATGGATATGTATGCTAAATGTGGGAGGCTTGATCTTGGCCATCAGATTTTTACCAAGATGTCCAATAGGGATGCCGTGGCATGGAACTCAGTGATTTCGAGCTTTAGCCAAAATGGGCAACCAGAAGATGCTATTAGTCTTTTCCGCCAAATGGGAGCAGAAGGAATGACATACGACTGTGTCGCCATATCCTCCGCTCTATCAGCATGTGCAAGTTTACCTGCATTACATTATGGGAAGGAGATCCATGGTTTCATGATGAGAGGTCCTTTGAGTTCAGACATATTGGCCGAGAGTGCCCTCATAGATATGTATGCCAAATGTGGGCATCTGGACACAGCTCGTTGTGTCTTTGATTTAATGCGCGAGAAGAATGATGTATCCTGGAATAGCATTATCGCGGCTTATGGGACTCATGGTCTTGTTAACGATGCATTAAGTTTGTTTCAGCAGATGCAAGAAGCAGGATTTCAGCCAGATCATATAACCTTTCTTGCCCTAATATCTGCGTGTGGTCATGCTGGTCAAGTTGAGGACGGATTTCAATTTTTTCGTCGCATGAGTGAGGAATACGGAATTCTGGCTCGGATGGAGCATTATGCTTGCATGGTTGACCTATTTGGCCGTGCTGGACGATTGAACGAGGCGTTGCACTTCATAACAAGTATGCCACTCGAACCGGATGCTGGTATTTGGGGTGCATTGCTCGGAGCTTGTCGTGTTTATCGCAACATTGAGCTTGCTGAGATTGCTTCGAAACACCTCTTCAAGTTGGATCCACAAAACTCTGGATACTATGTGCTATTGTCAAACATTCATGCAGTTGCTGGTCGGTGGGAGGGAGTTAAAAGTGTACGGAGCTTGATGAAGGACAGGAAGGTGCAGAAATTTCCAGGCATCAGCTGGATCGAGATCAACAGTACGAGTCATATGTTTGGTGCAGCAGACAGAAGCCACCCAGACTCAGGACATATTTACCTGTCCTTGAAGAGCCTCCTTCTCGAGCTTAGAGAAGAAGGCTATGTTCCCCAACCAGACTTTATATATCCAACGCATATGGACTCCAACAAGCAGGTAGTGACTTGAAGTTTTATTGCCCATAGAAAAATACATATTTTTTTTTAGCTTGTTTTACTGCTATCATATGAATGAACCCAGTCCTCACCCAACGAGGGAGGGTTTTCATCCTTTCATCAGGAACAGAAAGAAAGTTTTCATTAATCTATTCATTCGTTGTCAACAACAAAAGAGATTGAGCCTTCATATAATAGGCCGGTTTACATCCCTAGACTTTCACAAGCTATGCGGGACTAAAATAAAGCAAAATATGACTTGCACATCAAGTCCTGAAAATACCCTATTTAAGTAATCTGAAAATATTAAATAAATACTCAAATAAAGCAGTAAAAATAACTGAGTCTTCATAGACCATCGCACCTGAGCTGATTTTCCTCGAAATCTGTGCACCCTCGATCCTGTTCCCCATCAAACCTATTGAACAACTTGGTATCCGAATTCAACCTTATATACTGCATTCATTGTATTTCTGTTTGTAAACACTTTGCTAAGATTATGCTTTGTCCTTTGCTTGATAAATCTGGGATACTTCTCCGGAAAATATTATGCTCATTTACTTCTATAGAAGTTAAACTAAATCAGAGTAGTGAATCTATGACTTCGCATATCATTTGGAGCAGTGACAATGCATATCCCTAGAAGTTCTCAAAACCTACATGGGCCAAAATGTAATATGCTTGGGTTTTCCAAACAATGAATCAGATCAAACAAAAATGTGTGCTACAAAAATTCTCCATTTTGCAAGTCAGAAGCATTTAGATTTTAAAACATCTGAGTTCAAATAATTAGTCGAACATATGCGTATGTACATGAATGCACTGTATGCACATGTGTGTATGACTCTGTATGTGCATATGTTTATCTGACTTTATGTGTTCATATGTAAGCCTATATCACTCAAAGGCATATTGTATTGTCCTCTTTTTGATTTCCAATCATATAAATTTTGTAAATTGTTTGACTATTTACAAATGCCCTTGATCTTCTTTAGAATGATGAATGTCACCAGGGACAGAGCTAGGATTTTCTTATAGGGGGGGTAAAGATAAAAATAATATAAAATTTCAAGCGCCAATGTCAATAAGAATTTGTACTTTTTTAGACAAGACAAAGGATAAAATCAAAATTTATCGAGCGATGTTGATATTTCAAATTTGAATACATCAATTACCATTGCTGTCACTATAAAGCTGCTTAATTACCGTAAAAAATGATTACAATTGCCCTCGACGGTTTTTCATATTCTGGAACCGTTGCATGATCACCTCATTGTTGATGCTATTGAATATATCTTTCTCTATGTATATGACTAAGCAATCATTCATCCATTCATCCCCCATTCGGTTGCGTAATCGATTTTTCACAATCTTCATAGCTGAAAAAGCTCTTTCAACAGTAGCTGTAGCAACTGGTAGAATTAGTGCAAGTGTCACGAGCAAATAAACTAGCGGATACAATATATCTTTTTTTGTTTCGACCATCTTCTCAGCAAGATCGTTAATTCTTTTCAGTTTTGAAAACTCACAGTTGGAGTGCATATCAATAATGTAAGTCTCGAGCTGATTGTCTAGTGCCATAAGATCCACAGCCGAAAATTCAGTAGGATAAAACTCAGCAAGACAAATTAATTTTTGTTTATCAAAAGTGCGAAATTAATCACATGGATTCAAACATGCGACACAAAGAAGTAATTCAGTGTTCTCCTCGGTAAAACGATTATTGAGCTCCTGAAGCTGCTTGTTTATGGTGGAGTAAAATAATTCAACACGATAATAATGTAAATTTGTCATTTCTTCAGCTCTGCGTCGTGATTTTCTCCGACCTATAAACTTATCATCCATATTAGGAACGATGATATTTTGTCTGACACAATATAAACATCAGAGATGAAAGAATCCCATTCATTATCTCTCATATTTTGCAGTCACTGCTTGGACACTTTAACTAGGGCCATGGCATTCACAATATCTTGATCTTTTCGTTGCAATGCCTTTGATAAATCATCAGTAATTCCTAATATATTTTTCATCAAATAAAAAGTAAATATAAAATCATATGATTGAATCGCCTCTGATAAAGAAGAAGCTTCAGCTCTTTGTTCTGAGTTTGAACCATCTTCAACGATAATCTCAAGCACCTCAACCACTGAGGAAAACATAACAATCAAATTCATCAATGAACCATAATGAGAACCCCAACGTGTATCGCCCGCCCGTTTGAGGCTAGTCTCTTGGTTCATGCCCTGACCACTTGAAAGTTCACCGGTCTTCAATGCTTCAATAACCTTATCAGTTTGTTTTTTTCGAAGAATGTCACGACGCTTGCAAGCGGCTCCTACAATATTTGTAACACTTGATACCAAGGTGAAGAGAAAGGCAATTTGAACATGATTTTTAGCAACAGCGACAAGTGCTAACTGAAGTTGATGTGCAAAACAATGAACGTAATACGCAGATTCATTTTCATTCATGATAAGCGTTTTAAGGCCATTAAACTCTCCCCGCATGTTACTAGCCCCATCATAACCTTGCCCACGTAGTTTAGAAATACTTAGTCCATGCAAAGAAAATAGTTCCTCGATTGCTTTTTTGAGTGATATGACAGAAGTTTCACTGACATGTACAATACCCAAAAATCGCTCAATTACACATCCCCGATTGTTCACATATCGCAAAGCAACAGCCATTTGTTCTTTGGTAGATATATCGCGAGATTCATCAACCAAAATGGCAAAAAAAACATCACCAATTTCGTTAATAATAATTTTGGTGGTTTCCGCAGCAGCTGCACTTACAATATCTTTCTGAATACCTGGTGCAATCATTTTCAGATTTTCAGGTGCATTTTGTAAAACGACTCTTTTTACATCTTCATTATGATCAGCAAGAAATTGCAGAAGTTCAAGAAAATTTCCTTGATTACTTGAGTCTTCAGATTCATCATTTCCACGAAAAGCTAATCCTTGTCGTAAAATAAATCGAATACAATCAATTGATGCAGTCAAACGGAGCCGATAATCTCTTCGAGCTTGGTCTGATTGTTTCAAGAAAAATGTCTGAATGTGTTTTTTCTGATTCATTAGAGCTTCACATGCCTTGTATGCTTGGTTATGAACGTTGTTAGGTCCTCCAATATGTGCTTGAAATTTCTCCTTTTTTTTTTAATTTTTGAATCCTTCCATCACAAAAGAGTCGCCACCACCTTGTTCTCTATGATCAGGTCTAAATAAATAGCAACATAGACAGAAAGCTGCATCTTTTGCTACACTGTACTCCAGCCAACTACCAAATTCATTAAACCATGTTGGGTTGAATTGTCGTAACGCTTGACCACATTCCGTTTGGGGGAAATTATGGTTACGAGGCTAACACGGGCCCTTCTGTAAGTACGCCCTTCAGATTTTGTCACGATTATTGGGATGATAATCTGAAATACGAATCCGTAACCCTGGATCTGCAGGAAGATCTGCTAAATTAACATCGGCATCATTGCTTGTATTTGATGTAGACTCAACATAATCTTGATGAGCTTTTTCCAGTGTAGAGGGTTGTAAATCAGTCACTGACTTCCTCTTAAGAAACTTATCCATAACTGATTCAAATGATACAATAGAACAAATTACTAAGATAAAAATTTAGATTATACAAGCATACATTAATCTCAATACACGAGTTAAAAAATCTCTCATTCTTAATCACTGTGTTATTCTTAGTATTTTTCATTCTTAGAGGTCCTTTTAGGTCTTGAAAATATTTCAAAAAAATTCTTTATACATAGACCCTCCAAAATTTTAAATTATGGAGTTTTTAGATCCACCACTGGCCTTCATAGTTATGAACTAGAAGGGAAATAATTTTTTATGCCAAAGATAACAACTAGATTAAAAAAATTTGCATGGGATCTATAGAACAATATTAAAAAATTATAAAGAGTGATTTGACCTTTCCAATCAAACCATACAACAAGGATAAAAAATAAAATAAAGAAAGCAATGCACAAAATCCATAAAGTATATTTATTATATCTAATTTAATTGAGAGGGAGAGAGAGAGAGAACCTGATGGATAGATTGGTGGGGACGGAATCACTGAGAGCCACAATCCAGTCAAAGAACACAAAATCTGTATCAAAGATTCAGAATTCATAAAATATATATATATATATATATATATATATATATATATATATATATATATATATTAGCAACAAATCAAAACTATTTTCCCCTTCAATCTATGTGATACCCAATTAAAGAAATTAAAAACATATGCTTTTGTATTCAAGATGTATTGAATGGAAAAAAAAAACATTGGAGGCCACCTATGGCCCATGGGTGAGAGTTCAGATCTCCTCCAATCGGTGGGCTCGTGCGCATCATAGTGCGCCAGGCCCATCGATAGGGGCCGCCTGGGCCGACCGACTAGAGGAGATCCGAACTCCATGGGTCATGGCCTAATGGAGTCATGGGTGATGACTGATGGATTTCCGTCTCCTATCTTCGTCTCTCTCACCTCTTTTTGCAGAGCAAGAGGGGTAGCCGGCCGGCCCGAACCGGCAAGGAAGAGTCTCGAGCGGCCGAGCCTTGAGGTTGAGGGGAGCCGCCGATCGTTTGGAACTTTTAGCCTTTTAGGTATGATCAACCGAAGCAATGAACATGTCAACAACCCTAAGTTTAGGAATAGAATCGTGGCCGTCCAAGTGTCCAACAAGTAACAACAGGCGGCACTGTTTTTTGTTTCACTTTTTCGTGCCCTGTGCATGTATCCCGTCCCACTGGTGTTGTCCCCAACTAAAAGTGTTGTTCCCCACTAAAAGTGTTGACAACAACTTTAGTTGTTTTTTTTTTCTCTAGGTCCTTCAAGCTAAGTCGCTAAGGCAAGGGGGGCGGGGGGCATTAGAGCTGGGAGTGGGGGGGGGCAAAGTAAAAAAGGGCACAATATCTCATTGAAAAAAATTCAAATTCCAAGGGGGGCAACTGCCCCCCCTGGTTACCATGTAGGTCCGTCCTTGAATGTCACTGCTCTTCAAAAATTTGTCAAAGATTTTGAATCTCTGTTTTTTAAGATCAAAAGAAACTCAATCTATTTATTTTTCTTTGTAGTGGTGCACTAACCAACATCCTATAAAAATTATTATAACTTATAGATTATATTCCATCTATCTATGACTCTATGATAGGCTTACTATAATATCCATCGTTCTTTCCTACCAAGGGCTACAACTTACAAGCCTAGAACCTACATCCTTTGTCAGTGTGAATTTTCTTAAAACACTCACAATTTCCATCCTAATTATATTAGGTCTACGTCTCCCCTTTTCAAATTCTTCGTTGCATATTTAAGAGAATGTTATTATCACTTATCAGGACCTCCTATACTCTTTAGTGGTCAAAGATTCGATTATTCCTAATTTAGCCAAGATCCATGTTATCTCTACATCACAGTGTATGGACCCTCTTCACCAGCCAGCAACAGAACATTCTCGGCCATATTTTTTGCCATAAAATTGATTCATAAGCCGCATCAACATGCAGTGACACACTACACTCCTGAAGGTGTCAGTCTGCTTCGTGTCAGTATATAGTCATAAAGAGAAAAAGAGGGTTCTGTATGTAGATGAGAACTGCCTTTATTTATTGATAAGTGAACTTTTTATAAAGGTGAATTAAACTAATGGAACTAACATGTGAAAAGAAAGTATGAACAACAATGTTCAAAGCCCACAAGCAATAACAACTGGAAAGATTGGAGGAATTATATTAAGAGAAGAACTTAAGTGGGATGCCAAAGTATGGTACCACTTTCGGGTTAATATTATGGAGTTATTTAAGTATTCAACTAATAATTTGTTATGTTACAAGATAAAATAATACAAGAGAGTCTCAAACTAAGTGACAAACCAATTATAATAATTTTTTTCTTCTTATAAATGTACTCAATCGTCTTAAATAAGGGCAATATGCTCTAACACCTCATGAAAAAATTGGGTGTGCCTGAAAATTGTTGGTTCGAAACAATTGCAAGTGAACCAATTAAAACAGATGACGATTCATCAATCGAGGACGGCAAGTGGCAACATTGTGGATTCAATGATAGAAGTTGAACGAAGTCCAAGAGAAAAATCCAATGACTGAAGAATTAGAGCAGAAGAATTTTTTGGTTGATGTGTGTGGACGCGGAAAAAAGCACGGGTCGTCTTTATTGCGCAAAACCAGATTACAAGTGTGGCCGGGACCCGGGTGGCTCGGGTGTAGCGAGTCCGGGTTGCGGCGAGTTTTGATCAGGGGATTGTGGGAAAGATCTTCTGGAGGATCCCTTTGATCCGCGTCTCCACGTGGTGTTCGTGCGAGAGCTCTGAAGGGGCTGCCCCCAGGACAGGGGTCTTTACAGGGTGAGGGTTTTGGAGAGGCTAAGGAATGTCCACCGTCGCTTTGTCCCTTCCGTGCTTCGCGCGTTCTCGGCTAGGGGGTTTTCCGGCTTCGTTCCTCGGTCTTCGTGTCTTCCTCGCTCCTTGCTTGACCTCGGCGTCCTTGATCGTCGGTTCGCGGCGTCGATCGTGCTTTTGGCGTCGGCTTTGGCTTCGGCTTTTTGGCTTTGGCTTGGCTCCGGCGTGGCTCTGGCTTTTGCTTTGCTTCGGCGCTTGCACTTGGACGTAGCCGGGAGAGACTTGCGATGCTTTCGTTCTTCCGGACTTCACGTCGTATCGGCTAGAACGTGCGGTACTTTTGCTCGTGGCCGGCGTAGTCGCTTGGCTTTGGCACTTGCGTTGCTTTGGCGCGGGCTTTACTGGGGCTTTGCTTTGGCTTCTTGCATTGGCTTTAGCTTCAGCGTCAACTCGATCTTCTTCTTCGAACGACGTGGGCTACTTCTCCGGTGCTTCGACGGTTTGCGTGTCGACTGGACTGCTCTTCTTCTTCGGGCTTCTTTGGCGTGATCGGAGTCGAAGAATGCTTTCGAAGATAGTGGGGGTAGCACCGATCTCCGTGCGACGGTTGTGGCGTCGGTTTTTGTTGATGAAGACGACGAGGGTAGCGACGATCTTCGTGCGACGGTTGTAGCGTCGGCTTTTGTTGATGAAGACGACGGGGTAGCGACGCTTCAGACGATCTGCTCCAGGCTTTCTTCTTTGTGGATGGCGCAGGCGTTGGTCGAAGACGACGACGGGGTGATGACGATTCGTTTCTCTCCTCCGGGCTTTGGAGCTTGATCGGGATCGAGGATTTGTTGGAGCCGACGGGGTAGTGCCGCTCCGAGTTTCTTCTCCGGCCTTTGCTTCTGGCGTCTTCGGAGTCGAAGGGTCTTCTTCTCCGAGCTTTCTTCTTCGTGCACGGAGTCGAAGTCTTGATCTTCGTGTGCAAGGGTCTTCACGTTGATGAGGGCTTTCAGTAAGCCGATCCCTCGGGACAGGCTTGACTGTGCCTCGTGAAGCCTTGGGTCGGTGAAGAAGCGTCTCCTCTTCTGCAGAGCTCCCGCGCTTCGTCTTCAGTTTTCGACCTTTTTTTCATTCCCCCACCCCCTCTATTTATAGGCAAAGGGGAGGGGAGAGAGATATGAGAACTTTTAATTTTAAATCCCTTTTTTATCTCTCTCATAATTGCCCGGGATTTATTCATCCATTGATGAGGGGAATAACACTTATTTGTTTTCCTTTTCTGGCGAAGCAATTATGGCTGGATTTCGCACACGAAATCGATGGCGATCGGGCGCTTCTTCTTGTGCGTCGGATCGAGGGATCGGCGCAGATCCGCATGTGTGCAGACGTCATACGCAACTTCCCCCCGCGCATGGCGGTATTTACTTCCTTTTCTTCCTTTTCTTTCCTTTTCTTTTCTTTCCTTTCTTTTCTTTCCTTTTCTTTTCTTTCTTTTCTTTTCTTTCCTTTTCTTTTCCTTCCTTGCAGGGCCGGCCGGCCCCCCATGGGGTTCGGGTCCTAGTAGGGCCGGCCCCCATGGGGTTCGGATCTTAGTAGGGGCCGGCCCCATGGGGTTCGGACCCTAGTAGGGGCCGGCCCCTCTTGGAGTGTGGGGTCCGCTCCTCTTTTGCTGGGTGCGAGTCGGGTCCGGGTCCGCACCGGTGCATGCGAGTCGGGTCTGCGCGTCGGGTTTGCATCCGCGTCGGCACACTTAAGTCGGGTCCGGGTCCGACGAAATTCGTGTGTCTACAAATGCCCCCTCAAGGACGAGTGCGTCGATGAGAGCGTGTAGGGTTTAGACACGTAGGAATCGTAGAGCGCTTGTCCTTGAATCCTTTTGTGGGCGGGGTCGGGTGTCTATTTAAGGACCCCTACCCCATTCATCCGTCATTGTGCTTCTTTGCGAGGGTTCTGCCGACTTCTGGAGACCGCCATCGGAAGTGAGCTGCCTGGGGTTGCACGAGACTTGCTCCGTCTTCCCGGTGTCGCCTCTTTCGTCGGCGGCGATGGTGCGCAATTTTGCGGTCGTTGCGAAGGCGGGCTCGAAACGGCGTTGCGGCGATGACCGAGGCGGGGAGGATGTAGGAGCGCGGCTGAGGTGCGGGTCGCCTTCGCCGTCTCTCTCTTCCTCCTTCTTCTTCTTCTTTTTCTTTCTTTTTCTTTTTCTTTTTCTTTTTCTTTCTCTTTCTTTTCTTTTTTTTTTTTTTCTTCTTTCCTTCTCTTCTCCGGCTCCGGGCTGCGGGGGCAGCAGAGGCGGCAGCGGGGGCCGAGCGCAGGCGGCGGCGGGGCTGCGGCGCGGTGGTGCGCGGGCGACGGCGACGGCGCGGGGCCGGGGCTGCGGGAGCCATCGCGGCGGGCGGCCGACGCGGGGCCCGAGGGAAGCGGCGGCCAGGTCGGGTTTGGGGCCGAGAAGGGCGGCGGCCAGGTCGGTTTCGGGGCCGAGAAGGGCGGCGGCCGGGTCGGGTTCGGGGCCGAGAAGGGCGGCGCGCGGCGTGCGGAGCCCGAACGGGTCGGGGTCGCGGGGGCGGCCCTGAGTCGCAGGCGAAGAAGAAGGAGAAGGAGGGGGGGGCTGCGGGCCCCCCTCCCTTCCCTTTTGTCGGTCTTTGATTGGAAGGGGGCCGCGGGCCCCAGCTTTAGTGGCTTTTTTTTTTTTTTTTTTTGACGCCGAAGGCGCCGACGGTAGCAATAGGTCTGCGGCGCATAGGTGCGCAAGTGGCGTGACCACAAGTTGGGTGGTTCTCTTGACAGGGGTGCAGGCCTTTTTTTTTTTGCACGCACTTGTCTTGACTTGCCTCCTTTCATGGTCCTCCAGGGCTCGCGTCTTCGAGAGTTTGACTTCTCCGGGATGGATAGCCGAGGATTTCTTCGATGGGAGGAGGTGCTTTTGTTTTCCCCACACTCGTGTGCGCCGTCACCGCAACTCAAGGCGGGAAGACCTTCTGTCGTTGCTCCGTGTCTTTGTGCACGAGCGCATCTCGGAAGATGGAGTCGCGGATGCGACTTGTGGGATGCCGAAATTAAGCGAGAAGATTCATACTGACGAAGGGATCTCCATGAAGCTTCTTCGGCCGAGTTTGAGTCTTCCGTTCCACCATTGTGATGAAGATTTCGTGCCTACGCCAGTTGTTGCCTCGAAGATATGCGCCAGGCTGACCCGATGGGGCACCGATTCTTGGCCTCGAGGAGCGTCCAGTACCTTTGCGGCTTTCGCGAATGGATGGGCGAGCTCTACGAGGTCTTTGGCGCAGAGCCTGAGATGAACTTATTGGCCAAATTTCTGGCGCCGGCTCGTCGAGAGTACAGTCGTCCTGAGGGGATGTACCGCGCACTTTGTGAGCTTTGGTGTCCGGAGACCAACACCTTCCTCACTGGAGCGGGGGAGATAGGCATCTCGCTTCGCGACGTCCATATCGTTTCCGGGTGCCCCGAAGTACGGAATTACTACCAGGAGGAGGTGCCAGCCTTGAAGGATCTGCTGGACAGCAGCTACGCTCCGAGCTCTTGTCTTCTTCTGTTCAAGGAATATGCTATCATTGCGGCGCGGGATCAATCAGATTGAGTGCGTCCTTCTTCTTGGGTCGACTTTTGGTTCAGAGGCGAGTATAGGTCTCCAGCGCCTTCAGCTCACCCAATGTGGAAGATCGCTCAGATGCAGAGACCTCCACTTCGCTCCTTTGTGAGGCCTATCGACTCCTTGGCTCGAGAGAAGCATTCAATGGAGGGGAAGCCGTGCCCCAGGGAAATCCTCGGCTTGAAACGCGACAGCGAGGAGTGGCGTTCGGTTTACCGAGCTGCCGGGCTGGTCATCTTCCTCTGCCGGTTCGTGCTTCCGTGTTCTAGGGAGGTTATTCGTCCGGGGACCTTCCTTGCGGCTTCCAGGATGGAGAGGGGTGAGCTTTTCAATCTAGCCCCGGCCATACTATGCGCCTTGTACCGGGCTCTCAGCGGGACTTACTGGGACTTGTCTGGCTCAGATAAGGCCAAGGAGGAGCTTGGCCGGTCGACTGCGTTCAGACCCTTGCATTATTTGTACGGCTGGATAGCTCTGCATTTCCCGAAGGGGATCTTTGCCAGACGCGGGCATCCAGCCGAGCTGCCTTTCCTGCCCGGGATAGGAGGAATCTTAAACGCCTTTATCAGTTGGGAGCGTCCGAGAGAGTGTGCTCGCACCCTTTTGAGGAGGATGGGGAGCGTCGATTTTGAATTTCTGTCGGAGCATTCGGTGCTGCCTTTGGAGAGGTCGACTGTGTATGATAACGAGAAGCTCCCGGACAGTCTTTACTGGAACATGGTCAGCTGCGGTCCTGGCTACTTGGTCTGGCGCAAGGGGGATGTGGTGGAGGTAGAGCAGTACTCCCCCCATCGCTTTGCTCGCCAACAGGGGTTTCGACAGGAAGTTCCTGGCATGCCTCAGCAGTTGCAGGGGCGTATCAGTCCGCAGGAGGGTTACCGTCTGTGGGCTTCTCTCTACGCTCGCTTGACTGGCAGCAGTTTCTTTCCTGGGGCCAAATCCGGGTTTCGGGACGCCGCCACTCCGGAATACTGCAAGTGGGTTGAAGGGCGAGTTTCCCCTTTACTTGCGAGTTTTCCAGTCGACGTCTTGGCGAGTAGCGGGTTCAGGAATTTCTGCTTCAATCATTCTGCGGGAGTGGAGGACCGCCGCCTCCGACTGGGGCTTCAAAGAGCGCAGAGGAGCTGTAGTCGTCTTTCCAGTGCTCGTCGTGTCCCTTCTTCCGTTCCGGCGCTGGATGCCGAGCTTACTAGTGCCCCTGTGGCATCTTGTTTCCCGAAGGCCGAAATCGAGGGTGTCCCTCCTAAACGAAGAAAAGTTTGCATTCCCCGCGGGATGTTCCCAAGGGTCCCTTGTCTGGTGGAGGATGCCGAGGAGCCTGGACTTCTGAAGGATGAAGTGATTCCCCCGTCTAGGGCCGCTTCATCTGACCACACAGGTATGGAGTTCTCTTTATTTTATTTGCCCTCTATGTTCAGGAAGTTTTATCACGCTGAGCATCGGATCTTCCTTTTGACCAGATTCCGTCGTAGTGGTAGAGCGCAAGGCGAACTCTCCAAAGGCGCCTCTTGGGCATTCGTCCACTGGCGCTGCGCAGGAAGTGCCCGAAGCCTGTGGGCTAGACATCCCTCCGGATGATCTGGATCTCCTTGGGCTTTGCGGGGAGAATTTCCCCAGTGGCGACATTGACCTGGACGACATTGACGTTGACACTTTGTCCTTCCACGAGGAAGCTGAGGTTTCGAGCGTCGACAAGCGGCACTCCCCGGTTACTGTACCCCCGTGCCCGTTGGGGGAGACGGTTATTGCAGCGGTAGTGGCGGTTTCTCCGGTTCCGCCACCCTCGTTGGCGCAGGCGGCTCCTGTTGCGGCTGCAGTGGGAGGGAAGGTCTTGCCTACTTACTCCGAGGCACCTCGCCCGGATTTGAGGCCGAGGAGCAGAGTCTCAGAGTTCCTTCTTGCGAGCTGCCGGCAATATATCAAGTCGACGTTGGAGCCTTTCCAAAATGCCGGCTTTGGCGCTCTCCAGAACTGGTGGTCGACGGACGGTGCGGAGTTTTGCGCAAGCCTGGAGGAGTTCAAAGTTGACAGCTCTTCTTTCGTCGCTCAGATGACCTTGCTTGTGACCGATAGTGAGGCTTATCGATCCCGGCGGGCTTTGCTGGAGGGGAGCTCCCCTTCTAGGTTGAAGGCTGCTGAGGCGAGTCTAAGTCAGTCCGAGCATCAACTTGCGGAGGCTACGTCCAGCCTGTCGAAGGCTCAGAGGAAGATAGAGTCTGTGCGCGCCTCGCTTCGAAAGGCGGAGTCTCGTCTGGAGCGGGCGGAGGCCGCGGAGAGCGCTTTGAAGGCGAGTTTCTTAAAGCAGCAGTCGGACTTGGCGACCCGTCGTGAGCTTCTGGCCGCTCGTCCCGAGGAGCTTCAGCGGGTGGAGGCGACTAGGGAGGAGTTGCTGCGCCGTCTTCAAGCTCTGGACACCTTCTTTTAGTTGTTCCTTATTTCATTGTGGCTTTCTTTCCGGGACTTATGCAATGTACTGCCTTTTCTTCATTATCTAATAATATCGCCTCGTTTTGCCATATCCTTTTCATGGAACTTTGTTGACTTTTTCTTTTGGTCGGACTGAACCTGAAGTAACTTCTCAGGCTGCCTACGTACCCCCCTAAGGGGGATCAAGTCGCACGTAGTTCATTTTTTTTTTTTTTTTTTGCACAAGGGGTATGGCCTTGCTTTAGGCATAGTACCTTTTGAGGTACTTGCCATTGATAGGGCCGAGTGTCAGCCCTTCTGGCGTGGTGAGGAGATAGGCGTCGTTGGAGTAGACTTCCTTGACGGAATGCGGGCCATCCCACTTGGCATCAAATTTCTTCCCTCCTCGATGCGAGAGAATGATGGGGCGTTTGACTGCCAGCACCAGTTCCCCTATCTGGAATGATCGAGGACGAATCTTCTTGTTGAAGGCGCGAGAGAGCCTGGCCTGATAACACTCCAGACGCTGTTGAGCTTCGAGGCGTCTTTCATCCAGTGCTTCCAATTCTGCTAGGCGGAGCTGGGCGTTGTCGCTGGTGAGGCCTTCCTGGACTGCTATCCTGAGTGACGGGATCTGGAGCTCGAGCGGAAGAACGGCTTCCACACCATAGACGAGGGAATATGGCGTTGCTTGCGTCGGCGTGCGGAAGGACGTCCGGTAAGCCCATAGTGCTTCGCCCATACGTTCGTGTCAATCTTTCTTTGTCTTCGAGACGGTTTTCTCCAGCAGTTTGCACAGAGTCTTGTTGAAGGCTTCTGCTAGACCGTTGGCCGGAGCGTTGTACATCGTCGAACAATTCTGCTTAATATTGTACAAAGCGCAGAATTGGCTGACGGCAGCATTTTTGAACTGCTTCCCGTTATCTGTTACGATGTAGCGGGGGACTCCATAGCGGAAG
Organism: Chamaelirium japonicum; assembly: GCA_947650365.1. Classification (NCBI taxonomy): domain Eukaryota; kingdom Viridiplantae; phylum Streptophyta; class Magnoliopsida; order Liliales; family Melanthiaceae; genus Chamaelirium; species Chamaelirium japonicum. The sequence continues at coordinate 12,929,827 of OX393555.1, read as the reverse complement.
ACGATGTCATTCTGGATAAAGCTGATGACGGAGTACTTTGTAACTTCCCGCAACGGTATTGCTTCAGCCCACTTGGAGAAGTAGTCCGTTGCCGCCAAAATGTAGAGATGTTGTTTGGATGACTTGGGCAGAGGACCGACGATATCGAGACCCCATCCGTCGAAGGGCCAAGACGCGATTGTTGGGTGTAAAGGCTCCGGAGGTTGACGGATGTAGTCCCTGTGCATCTGGCAAGCTTGACATCTTCTCGCGTACTCCAAGCTGTCTTTGATCATGATAGGCCAGTAGTATCCCATCCTCCTGACGCGGAAGTGAAGCTTCGGACTGGACTGGTGCGATCCACAGATTCCAGCGTGTACTTCTTCCAGTGCGGCTTCTGCTTCTTCTTTCGTAAGGCATCTCAGAAGTGTGCCATCGTAGCTTCGTCGGTATAGCTCGCCGTTGAAGTGGTAGAACGTTAGAGACCTTCGGCGGATGTCACCTTTGCGTTTTGGATCGTCGGGGAGTTTACCATGAACGAGAAAATCCACAAATGGCTGCCTCCAGTCTTGTTCTTTAATCTCGAGGACATGTACTGCGTTGGTTTGAACTGGTACTTCGAGTGGACCTTCCTCTTCGGTGATCACGAATCTCCTGCAGACGGGGACGACCAGCGAACGTTCTTCTGGAAACGGGAGTGTAGCCGCCAGATTTGCGAGTGCGTCTGCCTGCTGGTTGAGGTTCCGGGAGACGTGCTGAATGGAAGCAGCCTTGAGTTTTCCGAGGAGCTTCACAGCTCGCGCGTGCAACGGCACCAGGTCTTCTTTGTTGACTTCATATGCCCCCAGGACTTGTTGGATCACGAGTTGAGAGTCACCAAAGATCTCTAGTCCTTGAAGCTTCATTTCATCGACCAGCTCGAGACCGATGAGCAGGGCTTGATATTCTGCAACGTTGTTGGAACATGATTCCGACAGTAGGAATGAGAAGGGGAGTATTTCGTTGTCCGGAGTGACGAAGATGACTCCGGCTCCTGCTATGTCTTGCCTAGCTGCGCCGTCGAAGAACATTTTCCAGGAGGGGGCGATGTCGACGGAGAACACTTCTTCATCTGGAAGATCTCCTGATAATTCCCATTCCGCCGGAAGAGGGTATTCTGCGAGGAAGTCCGCGAGGGCCTGCCCTTTAACCGCTTTCTGTGGCACGAAGGTGATGTCAAATTCAAGTAGCAGCAGGGCCCACTTGGCCAAACGTCCGGAAAGGACTGGTCTCGACATGATGTACTTGAGGGGGTCAGCCTTCGAGACGAGTTTGATGGTGTGAGCCAGCATATAATGTCGCAGCTTTTTCGTGGCGAAGATGAGCGCTAAGCAGACCTTCTCGATTGGGGAGTAATTCAGCTCTGCGCCGACGAGAATGCGACTCAAGTAGTAGCAAGCTGTCTCCATGCCAAGTTCATTGTTCTGAGCCAGGAGTGCCCCCAAGGATTGCTCCTGGGCGGCAATGTAGAGGATGAGCGGCCTTCCTTGAACTGGTGCTGATAGAACTGGTGGCTTCAGTAGGTATGCTTTGATGTTTTGGAGTGCTTCTTGGCAAGCTTCATCCCATTTGAACGACGCTCCTTTCTTCATGAGGCGACTAAAAGGGTGGCACTTTCCGGCCAGGTTGGCGATGAATCTTCGGATATACGCCAAGTGCCCCTGGAGGCCTCTGAGGTCTCGCACTGTCTTTGGTGCGGGCATATTGACGATAGTATCAATTTTGGATTGATCTATCTCAATGCCACGATGTCGGACGACGAAGCCGAGGAACTTGCCTGAGGAGACTCCGAACGCGCACTTGAGTGGATTCATGCGGAGTTGGTACCTTCGAAGCCGTTTGAAGATTAGCTCGAGATCTTGTAGATGTGCCGACTTCTTCTTGGATTTCACCACGAGGTCGTCGACATAACACTCCACGTTTTGATGAAGAATGTCGTCGAAGATTTTCTGCATAGCTCGCTGGTAGGTGGCTCCCGCGTTCTTCAGGCCGAAGGGCATCACTTTATAGCAGTAGATTCCTTTCGGTGTACGGAATGCCGTGAGTTCCTCGTCCTTGGGTGCCATCCGAATCTGATTGTAGCCTGATGATCCGTCCATGAAAGTTAGCACCTCGTGACCTGTCGTCGCGTCCACCATTAGCTCCGTGATCGGCAAAGGGAAGTCGTCCTTTGGACAGGCGTTGTTCAAGTCTCTGAAGTCCACGCACACTCGGATTTGGCCGTTCTTCTTTTTGACTGGGATGACACTAGAGATCCATGTCGGGTACTTGACTTCTCGAATGAAGCCGGCTTCGATCAACTTGTTGATTGCGCCTTCTATTTGGGGTACCAGTTCTGGCCGATAGCGCCTTTGTCCTTGCTTGATAGCACTGGCTCCGTGTTTGACGCTGAGCTGGTGCACTGCGATTTTGGGGTCGAGGCCTGGCATCTCCTTGTAGGACCATGCGAAGACGTCTCTGTATTCTTTAAGCAGTTTGATGTATGCTGCTTCTTCCTCAGGGGTCAAGAGTGTGCTGACAAATGTAGGCCGAGGCTCCGTCTCTGTGCCCAAGTTGATTTCCTTCAAGTCATCAACGGTGGACTGCCCCCTTCTTCGAGGACTGGCGGGGCGTCTGGCAATGCGTCGTCCGAAGTAGAAGTATCACCGTTGTCGGGATCCGTGACGGAGATATGATTGACGGCAGCCATGGGTGGGTGATGAAACGAAGTCCTCGATTGGCACCCCCAGACGATCGAATACTGACTTCTTCTTTGATTGCTTAACTGGCCCGAGTCTTTCGAACACGGATGTGCGCTTTCGATTCGACCGGTTTTTACCACCTCTGATTTGCTTTTGGAGCAAGGCTTGGCATCGAGCCCGTCGTCTTCTTCTGCTGTCGGGACGACCAGGGTGGGTAGAGCGTACATTGGAGATTGTTGATCCTTCAGCTGCTTCGTCTACCATCCTCGCCCCGATATAGTTCGAGGTGAAGGTCTTCTTTGCCGCGGTTCTGATGACCAACGGAGCTTGACTGGAGCCGATGCCTCGGCGGTTCGGGAGAATTTGTTCTCCGTTTTGAAACAGCTGAGCTTGAGTTCTCGTCATCCCATGCGGAGTCGCTGCTGGTGGAAGTATGCCCATGGCGCTTTCTCTGTCGTAACCGGCTTTGAACAACAACTTAGTAGCATTTTGCCCCCAACTTCCTTTCGGCTTGAATGCAAGCTGATTGGGGTCGATTGATTCGGTAGGCCCGCTCGGGTTCGGAGCTTGCGTCAGACTGGGTAATGGCAACGTCATTTCTTGCAGAGTGATGACATTGGCCTGAGATAACGACGGGGCCAGCTTCCTTGTCGGAGTAGAAGGCGATCGCTCGGATTTACGGAGCCACTGAGGCGCGAGACGCAGAACAGGCGCCGTTTGGACTGGCAACGGGGTATGTTGCATTGCTCTTGGCTCGGGGCTGATGCGCATCCTTTGCCCAGGTTTCGGCGTTCCTTGGACCTTGAGTCTCGCCTCGTCAGAAGGTGGCAACGGATTCGCGGGAAGTGGAGTCTTGCCCTGCTTCACTTCTTCAATTTTCTGGACTCGAGGGGCTTTAGCTGAAAGAACTTCCGCGACTAGGCCCTTCCTGCTTCACTTCTTCAATTTTCTGGACTCGAGGGGCTTTAGCTGGAAGAACTTCCGCGACTAGGCCCTTCGTTTGGTAGAACTTAGCGTCGGCCAAGTGTGCTTCGGCCTCGTTGAACGGCTTGTCGTCCGCAACTATGCACCTTTCCACGCCTTTTTCGTAGTACTTGAGGCACTGGTGCCAGGTGGATACCACGATGCCGTTCTCGTGCAGCCATGGTCTTCCTAACAGGAGGCGATATGACGTCTGGCAATCGATGATGTGGAAGAGGACCGTCGTATCCAGCGGGCCGATTGACAGCTTCAGGCGAATGATTCCGACGGTGGACTGTCCGCCCTGGTTGAACCCTTGAATGACCAACTGACTTGGCGAGAGCTGGTCGTTAGTGATGCCGAGTTGCCGCATCGTCTGGATAGGCATAATGTTGACGGCGGAGCCACAGTCCAACAGGATTCGGTTCACTGGCTTCTCCTTGATGTATCCCGAAACGTAAAGAGGCCGGTTGTGCAATCGCGTCCCGAGTTGCAGGTCCTCATCCGAAAAGGTTATCGTCGCATCACACGAGGCCACAGCTTTGCACCTTTGATCGTCCTTCCTCTTCCTTTTGTAGCTATCCGGATCGGCCAAGGCCGCAGCCATTGCCAGGCGAGCCTTCTTCGGGAGATGCAAAGCTTCGACGAGCGGCATGTGTAGGATTGCTTCGTCGTGAGAGGCAGTGCCCCCTTTGTCGGAACCGTCCCCCTCATCGGTGGAGTCGTCTTCTTCAGAAGTTTCGCTTTCGTTCTTTCCTTCCGACGGCTCGTGAACTTCGACCATGCAACAAGACACCCTGATGTGTTGGTCCACCTGGAGGAAGTGATCCGGGAAGAACTCTTGCAAGGTTGTCGGCTCTGGACGGTTCTGCTGAAGGAGGTCGTCTTGGCTTGCTGGCGGCACCTTGAATGCCTTCCTCCCCGGAGTCTTGCTTTTCTTCTTGTAGGTCTTCCGCTTGGTGAATCACCTCATCACACGGTCTTGCTTGAGCTTCTTTTCTTGCCATGGCTTTCGCCGCCGCGGTAGCATGACCCATGCTTCTTCGTCGGTGGATTCTCCTCCGCTAGGATGATGGTCGACAGCAGCAACTGGTTCCCTCGAAGGTACTTGTTCTTCTGGAGGCTCTACTGACTCGTCTTCCGATCCCCAGCCGGTGGGCTTGATTTCTTCAGCTGAAACCGATGGAGGCTTTGAATAGAGGACGTAATAGTCGAACTTCCCCGAAGGCTGGCCTAGCAGACCGACTTCCGGATCTCCTTGCTCGTATCTTTCCCGAAGAGCGCGTTGGGACATAGCTTGACTGGAATGGACTTGCTCTTCTTGAGGTTCCACTGGCTCGTCTTCCGATCCCCAGCCGGTGGGCTTGATTTCGTCGATTGAAACAGACGGAGGCCTTGAGTAGAGGACGTAGTAGTCGAACTTCCCCGAAGGTTGGCCTAGCAGACCGACTTCCGGATCTCCTTGCTCGTATCTTTCCCGAAGAGCGCTTTGGGACATAGCTTGACTGGAATGGGCTTGCTCTCCTTGAGGCTCCTCTGGCTCGTCTTCCGATTCCCAGCCGGTGGGCTTGATTTCGTTGATCGAAACGGACAAAGGCTTTGAGTAGAGGACGTAGTAGTCGAACTTCCCCGAAGGCTGGCCTAGCAGACCGACTTCCAGATCTCCTTGCTCGTATCTTTCCCGAAGAGCGCTTTGGGACATAGCTTGACTGGAATGGGCTTGCTCTCCTTGAGGCTCCTCTGGCTCGTCTTCCGATTCCCAGCCGGTGGGCTTGATTTCGTTGATCGAAATGGACGAAGGCTTTGAGTAGAGGACGTAGTAGTCGAACTTCCCCGAAGGCTGACCTAGCAGACCGACTTCCGGATCTCCTTGCTCGTATCTCCTTTGGAGCGCTCATTGGGATGCAGCATTGCTTGGAAGAGGTGCCGGCGTGAGCGATGGTTGCCCCCAGGGCAGCGGCGCTTCCTCCTCGGTGAGCGCAGGAGTACGTTGACGTCGCTTCGAGACTTTCGGCTGGGAAGTTGACTTAGCGATTGGAGCTTGACGGTTGATGCGCAATTTGGGCATGCTTCGTCGAGCAGCAACGAGTACCGGCGAGAAGGAGCCGAAGGTGATGGACGTCATGTTGGCCGTAGCAACCTCCCCGGAGTCGACCTCTATCTTCCCTTGCTTAGCGAGCGCCATGATTCTTTCCTTGAAGACGAAGCATCTTTCGATGGGATGACTTACCACCCGGTGGTATTTGCAGAAGAGAGGGTCGTCGACGCGATGCATCTGCTCGGGCCTCTTCGAAGGAGGGAGCTCTATCATCTTCTCTTGCAGCAGTTGGTCGAACATGGAGGAGACTTCCGAGTATGGAAAGGGGTACTCCTTGGCTTCGAGCTCCTCGAGAGTCATCCTTTGTCTTGGCGGCGGAGGCGGTGGTATGGCGACTCCCTTTTTCTGATCCGGCTTACCACCGATCTTAAGCGGTTTGGAGGTTGAAGCGACGTCAGCAACATTGACTTATTTCGGTTTCGGTGCTGGTGGCTTGTCCTTCTCCACCTTCAAGAAGTCTTTGTTCTTCGAGTCCCCGCGGCTTGTTAGGCTAAGTTCCATGTCGTGAGCCCGAGTCGCGAGTTCTTCGAAAGACCGAGGCTTGATACCTTTGAGGATGTAGAGCAGGCCCCAGTGCATGCCTTGGGTGCACATCTCGATGGCCGAGTCTTCAGACAAGTGGTCTCGTGAATTCAGCGCGAGGTTCCTCCATCTGTCGATGTAGTCGATCACTGGCTCATCTTTTCTTTGCTTGACGGCGGTAAGCTCGGTCATGCTGACGGTTCGTCTGGTGCTGTAGAAGCGATTGAGGAACTCCCTCTCCATCTGATCCCAGCTGTCGATGGTCCCTGTAGGAAGATCAACGTATCAGTCGAACGCGTTGCCTTTGAGGGTGCGAACGAATTGCTTCACCATCTCGTCGCCATATGTGCCGGCATTATTGCAGGTCTCGATGAAGTGGGCGACGTGCTGTCTTGGATTTCCCTTTCCGTCGAAGTGCTGGAACTTTGGTGGCTGGAATCCGACTGGGAAGCGTAGCTGCTGGATCCTCGCAGTGTAGGGCTTCGAGTATGCCGCCGTGATCGGAGGAAGGCCACTGCCGTGAGAACGCATTATGTCGGCTATCAACGCTTGGACTTGCTAAGCATTCATCGTTGCCGTTGCCGGAGGTTGTGTGGCCACCGAGGCTGGCGTTGGGGAGACGACTTCCACTGGGACGGGAGCCGAGGAGAGCGCTGGAGTAACTGCTTGAATCGTCGGAACATCCTCTGCAGGAGCGGGAGTTAAAGACGGAACTAGAGGAGCGGCTACTGGAGAAGCGACGGGTTGGCCGACTGCTGCAGCATCCTTTGCGCTTAGCTTTTGGAGCAGAGTGTTGATGTGACCAGTGTTTTCAGACTCGTTCTGACTCGGACGAGTCGACTCGTTTTGACTCGACTCGGACTCGATTTCAACCCGACTCGGACCAGTGACTCGCAGGCCACCTGACTCGTCCGAGTCATGGTCTGACTCGTGTCTGACTCGGACGAGTCAAGGTCTGACTCGTCCCATGACTCGTCCGAGTCAAGGTCAGACTCGTTTCTGACTCGATCGGTCGTTTTTATACATTATATTTTGATAGTTGCATGACATTGATGCATTTTGTGATATTATTTGGCATATGAATGCAATATATATCTCTAAGTTTTCCCAAATTTTTACTATTTTATCTAATATTATATATATTAATCCAACGAGTCACTATGTTTATGACTCTTACGAGCCACGAGTCGACTCTTCCGAGTCGCGTCGCTAAGGGCTGTAACGAGTCGCTTTCCGAGTCCGAGTCTAAAAACATTGGATGTGACGATCCTTCTCCTCCATCAGCCGAGTAATTTGCGCCATATGCTCGCTCATCTGCATGACTTGGAGCTGAAGAACGGACGAAGGATGGTGACGGAGAACGTCTCGGTGTTGCATGTTCGCATCCTCGCCGTCATCATCGGAGACGTAGTTACGCCGGCTTGCTTCTGGCTGATGATTGATGTTTGCCCCCTGTAGAGGAGGTGCAACATCTGCTGGAGAACCCGAACGGGTTCGGGGTTGGGGCTGGTCCTCCCCAAACTTCTGGATATGGACTCCAGGATCGAGGCTCGTTTCTTCATGCACCAGGGCCTCGTCGGCGCTTTGGCGAGCATCTTCGGTAGTAGCTTCTGGCACGAAGACGTCCGCAAGAGTCCGAGTACGCCGAGTGTAGATGCGCACCATTGGAGGAGCATCACCCTCCGGATTTACTGGATCACCGTATCGGAGTAGAGGGGACTCGGCGATTGGTGAGAGGCTTGGAGCAAACGCATCGTTGTTTGTTCCGGCCATTGCAAAGTTCAAGCAGCTTCTTCAGCCGTACGGATGAAAGGAGAAGAGGTCCCACCGGGCGTGCCAGAAATCTGTGGACGCGGAAAAAAGCACGGGTCGTCTTTATTGCGCAAAACCAGATTACAAGTGTGGCCGGGACCCGGGTGGCTCGGGTGTAGCGAGTCCGGGTTGCGGCGAGTTTTGATCAGGGGATTGTGGGAAAGATCTTCTGGAGGATCCCTTTGATCCGCGTCTCCACGTGGTGTTCGTGCGAGAGCTCTGAAGGGGCTGCCCAGGACAGGGGTCTTTACAGGGTGAGGGTTTTGGAGAGGCTAAGGAATGTCCATCGTCGCTTTGTCCCTTCCGTGCTTCGCGCTTTCTCGGCTAGGGGGTTTTTCGGCTTCGTTCCTCGGTCTTTGTGTCTTCCTCGCTCCTTGCTTGACCTCGGCGTCCTTGATCGTCGGTTCGAGGCGTCGATCGTGCTTTTGGCGTCGGCTTTGGCTTCGGCTTTTTGGCTTTGGCTTGGCTCCGGCGTGGCTCTGGCTTTTGCTTTGCTTCGGCGCTTGCACTTGGACGTAGCCGGGAGAGACTTGCGATGCTTTCGTTCTTCCGGACTTCGCGTCGTATCGGCTAGAACGTGCGGTGCTTTTGCTCGTGGCCGGCGTAGTCGCTTGGCTTTGGCACTTGCGTTGCTTTGGCGCGGGCTTTACTGGGGCTTTGCTTTGGCTTCTTGTGTTGGCTTTAGCTTCAGCGTCAACTCGATCTTCTTCTTCGAACGACGTGGGCTACTTCTCCGGTGCTTCGACGGTTTGCGTGTCGACTGGACTTCTCTTCTTCTCCGGGCTTCTTTGGCGTGATCAGAGTCGAAGAATGCTTTCGAAGATAGTGGGGGTAGCACCGATCTCCGTGCGACGGTTGTGGCGTCGGCTTTTGTTGATGAAGACGACGAGGGTAGCGACGGTCTTTGTGCGACGGTTGTAGCGTCGGCTTTTGTTGATGAAGACGACGGGGTAGCGACGCTTCAGACGATCTGCTCCAGGCTTTCTTCTTCGTGGATGGCGCAGGCGTTGGTCGAAGACGACGGGGTGATGACGCTTCGTTTCTCTCCTCCGGGCTTTGGAGCTTGATCGGGATCGAGGATTTGTTGGAGCCGACGGGGTAGTGCCGCTCCGAGCTTCTTCTCCGGCCTTTGCTTCTGGCGTCTTCGGAGTCGAAGGGTCTTCTTCTCCGAGCTTTCTTCTTCGTGCACGGAGTCGAAGTCTTGATCTTCGTGTACAAGGGTCTTCACGTTGATGAGGGCTTTCAGTAAGCCGATCCCTCGGGACAGGCTTGACTGTGCCTCGTGAAGCCTTGGGTCGGTGAAGAAGCGTCTCCTCTTCTGCAGAGCTCCCGCGCTTCGTCTTCAGTCTTCGACCTTTTTTTCATTCCCCCACCCCCTCTATTTATAGGCAAAGGGGAGGGGAGAGAGATATGGGAACTTTTAATTTTAAATCCCTTTTTTATCTCTCTAATAATTGCCCGGGATTTATTCATCCATTGATGAGGGGAATAACACTTATTTGTTTTCCTTTTCTGGCGAGGCAATTATGGCTGGATTTCGCACACGAAATCGATGGCGATCGGGCGCTTCTTCTTGTGCGTCGGATCGAGGGATCGGCGCAGATCCGCATGTGTGCAGACGTCATACGCAACTTCCCCCCGCGCATGGCGGTATTTACTTCCTTTTCTTCCTTTTCTTTCCTTTTCTTTCCTTTTCTTTTCTTTCCTTTCTTTTCTTTCATTTTCTTTTCTTTCTTTTCTTTTCTTTCCTTTTCTTTTCCTTCCTTGCAGGGCCGGCCGGCCCCCCATGGGGTTCGGGTCCTACTAGGGCCGGCCCCCATGGGGTTCGGATCTTAGTAGGGGCCGGCCCCATGGGGTTCGGACCCTAGTAGGGGCCGGCCCCTCTTGGAGTGTGGGGTCCGCTCCTCTTTTGCTGGGTGCGAGTCGGGTCCGGGTCCGCACCGGTGCATGCGAGTCGGGTCTGCGCGTCGGGTTTGCATCCGCGTCAGCACACGTAAGTCGGGTCCGGGTCCGACGAAATTCGTGTGTCTACAATGTGTCACCCGAGAAATCACATATAAAAGATAATTCAATATTCTTAGTCAAAACTGCCGAAGTTACCGAACCTGAACTGACCGCACCGTCAAATAATTTGTTTTTCTTTCGGTCTGGACTTGAAACCCAATCCTCAAACCTTGGGTTAACGAATCCAATTGTCTGGTGTAGATGCATAGATTATTGGTCTAACTCCTTATATTTGTGGTTTAATCATAGGATTTTTTTTTATTCATTTAACTTTGCCATTATTGTTAATTTAACCATCTGGTCCATCCCCCCTTCTCTCTCTCTCTCTCTCTCTCTCTCTCTCTCTCTCTCTCTCTCTCTCTCTCTCTCTCTCTCCCCCCCCCCCCCCCCCCCTCTCTACGTGCACAAATTTCTCCAGCATGTTGCACCCTGCCAGCACATTGTTGGTGTTTTGGCACAATAAAGTGGAGAGTTGATGTCAGGAGGACAATGATCATGAAACTCTGTTCAATTCTTCTGTGGAGCCTTCTTGGAAGCTGATCGAGTTTTGGTGTTCTCGTAATTATTGATGTTGTCATTTGGATCCTCATGATGGTGAGGTTTTTGGTTTTCTAAGAATGTGGTTGGGTTTCTGGAGTAAGATCTGTAAAAGGTGGTCTACTAAGTGAGTTAAATTTTGGTTTGGGGGACTGTGTCATGCCCAACTTTGTTGTTCTATAGAAATTTTAAGGAGCAAGGAGAAAAAGTAGGTGGAAACTTTTCTAAGTCCTTAATAATCGTGTTTGAAACTTCAGCAGATGTTGTGGAAAGAATGCAATCTTAGGAGTCAATTTATCTAATAAAGTCCTGTCTCCTATTTGTGAAGGTTTCACACATCAGTGTACTAGGGTTCTTGTGATCATCTGGGATTTGACTGGCCCCTCTTTTTGTTGGGGCTCTAGAAATAAACACCCTCTGGCAGAATATTTAACTAATCTATTGGTGACATGCTACTAAAGTTGGATTCCTTCAGTTGTGTATGTGGGTTTGGAGTATTAGGCATTTTCTTGGACTAGGATGCTGATTTGACACTGTTTTTGCTGATGATTGGCTTCCAAAATATTCTTGTCGGTGAAAATTTATGTTCTTCTTATCTACTCATATACTGGTTGTTGTCATGCTGTATGCTTAACTTGGGTTGTACTGGTTTTGGGCTTTGCCGTTGACTTGTGACCAAGATCTGGTTGGAGTTCTCGATTTCTTCTTGGAAAGAGAATTCTTTGTTGAGATGGATAGGCTTTCTGGGGCATCAGTCCGTGCTTTTATTCTAGATGATTACAAAAATCCCCCTTTGTAAGAATGCTTCGATTTGCTTGGTTCCTTAAATATTTCAAGCTTTTATTTTGCCAGATTCTATCAGAAAAAATCTATATCATGATTCATTATATCTGTTCTCTGTATTTTCTATTTCTAAATGATAATTAGGAGGGTCGTTCATTTAGGAAAAGTGACAGTTTTATTTTATTTCCAAGTTGATGTTCTCTTTAGTATGTACTATCTCATCTTTCTAAATATCCCTTTGTGCTATTTGGGATACCTATTGCATGTTTGGGTTCTCTTTATTTTTCTTGGGCTCTATTGATTCTCTTAATTTGAAGTAGGAGGGTGCCGACTTGTAGCTTGCCATGCCTTTGAGGATTTGGCTTGAATGAAGGAAAGGATGCTTGTAAAAGGGAGAGATGTTTGCATGCAACTTGAGGATGATGTGAAGCCATAAATACATCACACAATACCTAATTAAATTCAGTGGACTACACGAGGTAGTGGATATGGTAGTTTTTTTGTTTTTATTGAGCTTGATTCATTGTTCTACCGTGGACCTCACCTATCTTGTTCATATCCTTGCCATACTGTATACAGGCTTGTTCTCACTGTAATTGCGTCATTTGCCGTGTTTGTCCTCCCAGGGTTTTGTGCAAGCTCTTTGCACATGGGACATGCATGAAAGGCGAGAACTGTGAATTTTCACATGATTGGAAGATCCGTGATCATATTCTATGTACCTGCCTTTTCAGTTCAAATACCTCGGGTGCGTAGAATACAATGTTGTCCATGTAATGTTTATTTCTCGGCACTTATGTATAAATTCTCGAATTTGTATCCACGTTTTACCCGAAATGTGCACTTATGATAGTTTGTGCAGGTACCACCATTTCAAAGTTGCTCGTCTTCGTACATCTGCCCATCATATAGCCTCAGATTCTGTTCAAGTTGTGTGTTTCTTTCTGGGGTGCCATGCCTTGCAAAGAGGAACATAAACCAGCTTTAATCAGGCTTGCATGGACCCAAAGTTGTGACACTCAGACTCATGAAGACATTGTGTGTGGCTATCATCCTACAACCATCAGTCTGTTGAACGACCAATTTATTCTTTCTATGCTGCTGGTAACTGTCCTTATGGGGACAAGTGTCCTCACGTTCATGGGCATTTGGGTTCCATATCAGCCTTATGAGAGAGAGAGGAACATGCAAAACTTTTTTCAGAGAAATAATAAGCGGCTTGAAACTTTCAGACGGAGTCAGGAGATAGAATGCAGTGTGTGCTTTCAATACTCACAGTGGCGGAACAGAGGTTCGGATTACTTCCATAATGTGAGCATCCATTCTATATTTCGTGTATCCAAAATTGGCGTAGCAATTCTCCGTAACATCAAACATGGATGTCAATACTGATACGCCAAAATCCCTCACATTGTCATTCCAAGTGTTATTTGGCATTCAGCAAAGGAGGAGAAGCAAGAGATATTCAACAAAACCAAGGTCAAATATTGCTATATTTTTTAATTGATTCTCTCATACTTGATCAAACATATTACTGTCTTTTCCTTGCATTAACCAAATATTGAGATTCAAGATAGTGAGATCACTTCCATGGGATACATCCAAAGGGTAACTAGTCTACGTGTAATGGACAACTGCAGAATTAATTTCTCCGATAGTATATCTAATGGCTGGTAATGTACAACAGTTTATTTTCAAAATTATTATGTTGTATTCATTTTACACTTAGACTATTATACTCGCACAACATAAAGTAAAACACCCGAGTAATAGTTAACGGTGAATTCTTAACAATATAAAGGGTCCTATGGCCACCATATTTCTTCAATCGAAGTCACGAGTTCTTCTTTTTATTTGTTACATACCTTTGCTGTGAATGCTCTCTTGAGATGCCTCGTTCCTTGGTTCTATGCGTGGGGAACACTAAGATGTGACATAAACCTAGATATTTGCCAAAGCTTCACATAATCCTTACCAAACCCAGATATTCTGCCACGAATTTTAATTCCATAAAGCATCTATTTTATGAATTCCTTTATGGATCCTCCTCTTTTAGATTCCTATCCCCTTTAACGATAGGCTTTCCCGTTCTACTTTTTAATCATTTTCGACTACATTTCTTGTGTAATTTCTGATTTCAAATGTGATCTACTTTAAGATGTGACATAAACCTAGATATTTGCCAAAGCTTCACATAATCCTTACCAAACCCAGATATTCTGCCACGAATTTTAATTCCAGCAAGCATCTATTTTATGAATTCCTTTATGGATCCTCCTCTTTTAGATTCCTGTCCCCTTTAACGATAGGCTTTCCCGTTCTACTTTTTAATCATTTTCGACTACATTTCTTGTGTAATTTCAGATTAATTTCTGATTTCAAATGTGATCTACTTTAAGATGTGACATAAACCTAGATATTTGCCAAAGCTTCACATAATCCTTACCAAACCCAGATATTCTGCCACGAATTTTAATTCCAGCAAGCATCTATTTTATGAATTCCTTTATGGATCCTCCTCTTTTAGATTCCTATCCCCTTTAACGATAGGCTTTCCCGTTCTACTTTTTAATCATTTTCGACTACATTTCTTGTGTAATTTCAGATTAATTTCTGATTTCAAATGTGATCTACTTTAAGATGTGACATAAACCTAGATATTTGCCAAAGCTTTACATAATCCTTACCAAACCCAGATATTCTGCCACGAATTTTAATTCCAGCAAGCATCTATTTTATGAATTCCTTTATGGATCCTCCTCTTTTAGATTCCTATCCCCTTTAACGATAGGCTTTCCCGTTCTACTTTTTAATCATTTTCGACTACATTTCTTGTGTAATTTCTGATTTCAAATGTGATCTACTTTAAGATGTGACATAAACCTAGATATTTGCCAAAGCTTCACATAATCCTTACCAAACCCAGATATTCTGCCACGAATTTTAATTCCAGCAAGCATCTATTTTATGAATTCCTTTATGGATCCTCCTCTTTTAGATTCCTATCCCCTTTAACGATAGGCTTTCCCGTTCTACTTTTTAATCATTTTCGACTACATTTCTTGTGTAATTTCAGATTAATTTCTGATTTCAAATGTGATCTACTTTAAGATGTGACATAAACCTAGATATTTGCCAAAGCTTCACATAATCCTTACCAAACCCAGATATTCTGCCACGAATTTTAATTCCAGCAAGCATCTATTTTATGAATCCCTTTATGGATCCTCCTCTTTTAGATTCCTATCCCCTTTAACGATAGGCTTTCCCGTTCTACTTTTTAATCATTTTCGACTACATTTCTTGTGTAATTTCAGATTAATTTCTGATTTCAAATGTGATCTACTTTAAGATGTGACATAAACCTAGATATTTGCCAAAGCTTCACATAATCCTTACCAAACCCAGATATTCTGCCACGAATTTTAATTCCAGCAAGCATCTATTTTATGAATTCCTTTATGGATCCTCCTCTTTTAGATTCCTATCCCCTTTAACGATAGGCTTTCCCGTTCTACTTTTTAATCATTTTCGACTACATTTCTTGTGTAATTTCTGATTTCAAATGTGATCTACTTTAAGATGTGACATAAACCTAGATATTTGCCAAAGCTTCACATAATCCTTACCCTAGGAAGCATGGACACTTCCCCAGGCCTCCCGTACCCGTGTCGGACACGTGTCGGACACCGACACTCGTCAGACACTCGCCGGACACGCACCGGACACGCATGTGCCGTGTCCTACGTGCTTCCGGGAGCCGGACACGGTCGGACACTCCTCGGACACTCGTCGGACACTCCTCGGACACTCGGGACACTGCGGGTTGAAGGACTGTTCGATATAGGGTCGGATTACAAGCTGTGGTGATTCAGTTTTGGGCCTTTTGGTTTCAACCTATCTGATCCTCTAAAATTATAACCTCAGAGAATCAGATAGGTTGAAGCCAAAACTGAATCGCAGTCGTTCTTTTGCATGGCATTTGGGCCTGAGTGTGATTCACTTGTCAGGATGGTTATGATGGACGGTTACGATTCAGGTTTGGCTTTAACTTATCTTATCCTCTGAGGTTTCAGATAGGTTGAAGTCAAAACTAAAACACAACCGTTATTTTCGATACCATTTAGAGCTGTCTGCGATTCACCGATCGGGCTGGATGTAACTAACGATAGCGATTTAGTATGCATTAAATTTTCATTTTAGTTGTTTTCTATGAGGTTTTTTCGGTTATTGAAATATATATGAATTTCAAACATACATAAAATATTAATTTATTTTGCCGTGTCCCCGCCGTACCCGTGTCCTCTTTTTTTAGGATTTGCCGTGTCGGCGAACCCGTGTCGTGTCATACCCGTGTCCCCGTACCAGTGTCAGTGCTTCTTAGTCCTTACCAAACCCAGATATTCTGCCACGAATTTTAATTCCAGCAAGCATCTATTTTATGAATTCCTTTATGGATCCTCCTCTTTTAGATTCCTATCCCCTTTAACGATAGGCTTTTCCGTTCTACTTTTTAATCATTTTCGACTACATTTCTTGTGTAATTTCAGATTAATTTCTGATTTCAGATGTGATCTACTTTAATTCTGATAATTTTCAAATCTAACCCAAAATCTAAATCCTCCGAGTTCTTTCCCTCAGGCACCTTCTTAGTATCAGAGCACAAGGTTTGGCACCATCATGACAAGGCGAAGCGGCAGGAGCTTTCGTAATTGTCATACAAAAGCACAAAGAGACGAGATCGTTGATGAGACCCTTCTCAAGTCGACGAACCTGAACCTCAATGAGCGCATCTCCTCTCTACAGATTCTAAGCAACCAAGGAACTCTCCAATACGCTAATTAATCTCCTCGTGCAAACAATTAATTTAAGAAGGTGGTGAGCAATTTATTAGTGTTAGAGTGTTAACTTGTAGAAACTTGAGTATGGAAGATAGCATGGCAAGGCAAGGTCAGTGTCCTGACAAGATGATGGTATGCATGAAACATTAGTATCTTTCCCCATCTTTTGAGTTGATTTAGAATGTTGATTGTATGAACAATGTTAACTAACAGGATTACTTGATGTGGAGCAGCAAGCCAATGACGAAGTTTCTCTGGAGCCTACTCATTAAGGGCATGACACACTAACCACTGATGAATCGATGCACTCATACCCATGATCCACCTCAGCTTTAATCTTTTTCGAAACCAGGGCTCATTTAGTGAGACTGATAAAGGATATATCCGATGCTATCGTCGGAAAATTCATGGTGGGTCAAAAGTAGGGTTTTTTTTCAAAATATTATTAAAAAATAAAATATTGAAAGAAACAACAGCTGACCAAAACTATTTACCAACCTAGCACTCTGACAGCCACGTGGCATGTCAGCACCGTAAAGCGAACGTGCGGTTTTTTTTTTTTTTTTCTGTTTCAAGTAGAACCCGGTATTTGGAATGCCGGGTTTAAACCCGGTAGTGTGGATAACGGGTTTACCCAAAATTTAAAGAGAAAACAGCTAAAATCTAGAGAGAAAATAATTTAAGTATGGAAAGTTCATACAAGGGGCTTCAGTTAAACTCGGTATTTAGATTATTTGTTTTAAAACCGGTAATCCAATTACCGGGTTCTACTTTAAACAAAAAAAAAAAAAAAATTATCTTGCTGATGTGGCTGTCCGAGTGCTAGGTTGATAAATAGTTTTGATCCGCCACTGTTTCTTTAAATATTTTATTTTTTAATAATATTTTGAAAAAAAGCCTCGAAAGTATCAAACAATTACTTTGACAGTTGTCTCTCAAAAGGACTTATGTCAAAGTACCCCTTATTAATTTACTGTTATAAGAAAAAGGGATTCTGCGTTCTCTCCAGTAATAATTCTCTCCATTACTATGCTGTATCTTCCTCGTCAAGCTTTCTCTTCTACCTTCTAGAAGAAAGACGAAGATCGGAGGGTTAACCGGAAACCCAACCCATCTTCGATCCATCTCTAGGGTCCCGTCATGGCTTCTAGGGTTCTCACCTCCCACCTCATGTGCCGCCTCTCACCCGCCCTCCGCGCTGCGATCCTCCGCCCCCACCACCCCTACATCCCCTCCCCGCCGCCCCCCGAACCGCCGCTCCCGCTGCTGCGCGGCGCCGCCCTCCTCCGCCACCTCTCCACCGCCGCCCGCCGCAACCCCTCCCGCCCCCGCCCCGGCGACATCGGCGCCCGCGCCCGGCAGCTCCAGAACCGCCGCCTCTGGTCCTACGGCGCCGCCTTCAGCTGCGTCGCCGGGTTCATCGTCATCGTCCTCGCCAACTTCCAGGACCAGATGGTCTTCTACATCACCCCCACCGACGCCCTCCAGCGATTCGCCGCCAACCCCTCCAACTCCCGCTTCCGCCTCGGCGGCCTCGTCCTCGAGGGTAGCGTCGCCCACCCCTCCGCCTCCGCCTCCGCCTCCTCCCCCGAGATGGAGTTCGTCATCACCGACCTCATCACCGACATCCTCGTCCGATACGAGGGCTCCCTCCCCGACCTCTTCCGCGAGGGCCACTCAGTCGTCGTCGAGGGCTTCGTCCGGCCGTTACCGCCCGATCATGGATGCGGCGCCGGCGCGTGCTCGGCCGTGTCGGACAAGGCGAGGAGCGTGGATTGCTTCTTCATGGCCACCGAGGTGCTCGCGAAGCACGACGAGAAGTACATGCCGAAGGAGGTCGCAGCCGCACTCGAGCGGAACAAGAAGAAGATCCAAGCGGAAGCAGATGAGAAGAGAGTGGAGGAAGCACAAGCCTGATTCAGGTCCCCCTTTCCTACCACCAATTCTTGATTCTGATTCAATTCTTGTGTGGATTACTTATTAACCATAGATAGTTTGATCACCATTTTTGATTCATGTTGTTGTAATTTGGGACAATCATCGTTTTCACCCGAGAACTAAGTCGAGAACAAATGAGAGAACTAAGTCAAGAATAAATGAGATGATACTTTCAATACATGTTTGTGTAAACAACTCCGAGTCGTCGAGGTTTTGTAGAAATCCTTATTTGATCCCGGACGAAGCACGTAAAAAGTGTGTTGCATTGTATGACAATGTAATCACAATGTTGGATCCGTTTGGTTCGAATTATTCGGTGGTGCAGTAAGTCGCTCTGAGGTAAGTATTCAACATACTGTGTATGACTTACCTCATTTGTTTTGCAGTATCCGGTGCAGTAAGTCGATTCGGTGTCTCTGGGATACCTCATAACCGATGCAACTCAATACCGCAAAATAAGCGGTAGGGCGAATACTGGTATACAGAATACCTCGTAACGATAATACCTCACAGGATACTTCGAACCAAACGGAGCCTTGATGTCTAAACCTTTGAATTGAGAAGCACTGAATTATGTCGGCCAAACACTTCAAATTACAAGCATACTGAGATTTATCGTTCCTATCTAATCTTCATCCCTGTTAATTTTTACTTGATCTTCTAAGGCCTTAGTGCACAGTTAATGTAGGGCTGCTCATGCTTTAAATAGTTTACAACTTTACATGGTCACTTAACCTAGGAGCTGTTTGCGCGATTACTTGAGTCTTGTCTTCCAAGATTTTACTCATACTTTTTGCTTTCTGATGCTTTTATCCCTTCTTTCAAAAAATTAGTAGGCCTACTAAAAGATGCAAAGCCAGCCTCCTGTGGTCTTGTTGGTTTCTTTAGAAGCCAAAAACTTTCTAAGCTGGTATTAATTTTATCAAAGATGAATAGGGTTGAAAACTATATGTTCTTTTTTGTTTCAATGACTATTTTATCTTGTGGTAGTACAACCGCAGTTCCGTAATCGCAGGTGTGGTCTGTTACATATTTCTAGTATGAGTTCTTTCAAGATCGTTGACATCTTTTGGAGATCTTCCAAATCTTATGTTATGCTCCCATCTTTGTTGCATCATTTTTGAATCACTTGCATAATTCATAGTGGCATCCTTCACTCTCCACTAATCCATCCACCAACTATTTAGTAATTTGATGCTTGAATCCTTCTTAACCACTCATGCTTATTAGCATCCATGGGCACACACTATCAGTTGTTGGTGCAAAATTTGGCTAAGGCATTCACATGCCCACATCGACAGTTCAAGTGGAGCCTGAGGAAGTAACTTGAGGTCCACCAACTCTGCTTGGGACCCACGACGACACCTTGGGAACCCGTCAGGCCTAACTGGGACCCACGACGACAACTCGGGAGCTCACCAGCCTAGCCTGGGGGCCACAACGATAGCTCAAGGGCACGACAGCCCGTCTCGAGCCCTATAAATAGCAAACTTGACACAGGCATCGGATCCAGATTTTCAATTCAGATATCATTCTTCAGTTTCCAGAGATGCAGAGCTCAGAATAAGAACAAATAGGCTTATGGAAATCACTCTCTAAAAGTAGATAGGGTTCTAGAACCCACTCTCTCCTCCCCCACTTTGTTCTTTGTCTACTTGTATAGGCATTGGTTTCGCTTAGCCCACAACCTTCTAGGAGTTTGTGATACTGACTTAGAAGAATGTACTCATTCTTTAACCTATCCTTATCGGTGACCACAAAATTGAACTTACTGTTCACATTGTTGTCACATTTCTTCTATGCTTGGAACATCTTTAGTGCCTTATTTAACATCCAACATTCATCTCTCTCTCTCTCTCTCTCTCTCTCGCGCGCTCTTATGTTCTTATGTGGCTCTTTCTCCGCCTATTTTTATGTATGATATATAGACAAGAAAAAATGAATGCATTTTGGTGCAATATTCTTTGTTTATCATCAACAATATGAAATCTTTAAGATCTACCTTTGAACAATAAATTGTTTCCTCATCCATATTAAAACTGAACCCATGAATTTATGATTATAAAGTAACTATTATTCTTCACTGGGTTCTTAGTTTTCTTCACAATAAATTCAGGCATACAAAAGCGATAGATTTAGAATTTCTTTAACATGAATCGTATGTCCAAATTTTTTCCTTAAACTGGCTCCTCTTACTCAATTGATGTTGAAATCATGTTCTTGCCTAATATTACCCAATGTTGGAAGGTAATATACCCATCAAACTTTGTAGCAAGGTTTAAAACATTGGTATTGATACCGGTTTCATCGGCCTTTGCCGAGTCGTACCAGCCGATACGGACCAGTATCGACCGGTAAGGCTGAAATCATCGGTCCATTTTTATTTAAATTCAAATGAATTTAAAAAAAGGCCTTAAAAGTTAGAAAAAAAAACTAAAAAAATGTGCTTGCTTAATTTTCCGATGCAAAAGAATTCCAATGCAGTTTGAGTGTATTTTCTGATACAAGAAGAATTCTGTTGAAATCCGAGTATTTTTCTAAAAAATCAGTGGAACTTTTGGTTAATGCGTTGCGAAGTACATGTTTCCCACTATAATTTGCTATAGGCAAAACAAAAGATGAATTTTCTAGGATACATTGTCAAATGTCTTCTAGTAGCCTTTATCGTGATGTAAAAGTATGACAACAATGCTGATTTAAGAAATAAGAGAGGCAAGATTTAGCTTGTGAATTGCTTGCAGGGAATAAAATGCGCTTTTCTCCAACAAACCCTAACATTAAAGGATACACTTTTGCATCAACTATACTATTCATAGAAATCAATTTTTAGAACTATGCTAGCTGAGTGTCTCCGTAAGGTGGCCGGAGTGCTCTTTAGGCCGAAGAAAGATGTTTAGACTCGAATATTTCAATAGTCAAAATGCTATTGTAACAGTCAATGTTCACCAAGGATAATACAACCAAGATGATTTCTTGGTCATGAACATGGCTTCATTAGAGTGAGGTACATTTCGTTTTGAACATTTCAGAAGTTACAAAGTTGATGTTGAAAATAAAGATATTACCAGACCTTTTTAGCCAAAGTAAAATATAGATTTTGAAAAAATGCCAAGTAAAAAAACCAATGAACCCCTAATTTCAAATCCTTATCTAGGTGAAAATTACATACACAAATGAGGGATAGTGCGGTGTAGATCGCCGCAGGTCACCACTGATTGACTGCCTGCTGGATTTTCGTCCTTACTGGTCGGTTTTTCTACACCGACGATCTCTTTCTCCCAACCGGCGACTGGATGTCGTTGTAGCTTTAGGAGGGTAGAGGATGTGGTGAGTGAGGAGAGGAAACGATTGGCGAGGAGATCCGGCAGCTCTATCAGTGGGGCCAACAGGTGTTGTCGACGGATCTCGAAGGATCTTGATGAGAGCTCGGATCGACGGATCTAGGCCGGTAGTCGACGGGTCTCGAGGAGAGATGCTCGCCGGCGGGGGGAGGCGTGATCCAAAACCAGGTGCCCAAAACCAATGCCAAACGCACCCTAAGTCCTACACGATGCCCAATGAGGATGATACAACAAAGTACAACATGCGGTATTTTTGATAATGCTTCGCTTGCTGAAGTAGATAGAGGCTAACACCCGACTCGTTGGCCAACTTTTGTTTGTCAACTTGACGTGGCACTCTATTACTGTGTTCCGTTTGCTTGACAGTTGGGGCTGTGTAATGAACGGCTGTGATCGTGCCTTGTGAAGTTGGCAACCAGAAGTTGGATATACTGTACAAAGATAGTTTTTCCAAATATCAGATAGTTTAGCAACTAAGTGGAATTGATCATACTGTACAAAGGTACCCATGGGGACACCATCCACATACAAATAACTGTCCTCCACCCCTCTCCCCCTCGCTAGGGGTGGGACTTGGGCGGGTCTGACCCGAATCCGATCCGCCCAACCCTAACAAAGCTAGTTAAAAACTTGAACGGGTTTGGACAAAAAAATAACAATCCGATTTCAATTTGGATGGGTTTGGACACCGATCTTTCCAACTTGAGGAAGTGACACACTAAGGTTGAATCCTTTGGTAGTTTTTTTTTATAAATCAAAGACTGTTTGTTTGATGTTGAATACTAAGAATTCGTTTGAAATATATGAGGATATGGGTTGGACTTTATGTTTTCGTTATGCAATTTCAAAGATTTTTTTTATCCAATTCAAAAATCTGTCGGGTTTTTCTTTATTCCATCTATTTATGTGCACAAGCATTTCTAATTGGGCAATCCACCCATTCTTTTGCAAATTGGGCAACCCGAGCAACTCGAGGAACTAGAATGGGCAAGCACGGGTTGGACTTCCACGGGTTTCACAGGCAAAATGGGTTAAGGTTTGTGCAAGTCGGGTTGGGCATGGGCAGACCCTTCAACCCGCCCAAATCCCACCCCTACCCGCTCGCCCGTCCACCCGCTCCCCCGGTGCACAAGGTCACAATTCTTCCCACGTCCACGAAGATGTTATCTCGCAGCTTGTACTTTTGTTGGAAGACCATCGAATTCCATTCAAGCCACAAGGTCCATAGCAATCCGACCACACGCCTATCCCATAAAGTAACATGATTCTGTGGAACCATAGCCCGTCTCCAGGACAATCAAAGTGAATCAATAGAAGTGGGTAGAGGGCGGTATGAAAACCAAAGCAACCTAGAAGACGCACCGAAGGCCATGAGTGGCCTGACAAAGAAGATATAGAGGAAAGGGGGGCAGGAAAGAGTGCTAGAAATGACTATGACGAAGATTATCAACTGTGAGTGTACGATGATGCAACAAGATACACACGAAAAACTTAACCTTATCAGAATCGTCCACCTTCCAAAAATGTTGAACGCTCCAAAAAGGTTGGATGCTAGCAGAAGACCAAGAGTTGGGTCATTGGCCGACCAAGCACAGACAAAAGTGTCCTGGTCTCTCGGCCCCGATTTCTTCCTCGGACGAGCCCAATTCCTAGAGTCGCACGAGTAAGCTTGGTAAGAGTTTGTTTAGGTTCTCTTGATTACTAAAATTAAGCCAAACCTAAGCACGAAGTTTAGACTCGAGCCGACCAAAACTTAGCCCAACCTACTTGAGAAGATCGTCTCAAGTGTGCACGAGACGAGGATCACCCATGGCCACAATATATGAATGGTCGGAAATGGAACCATTTGGTCCAGTCTCCATCAATTGTAGACGAGGCAAGCCAAGCTTTGATCTTGTTCGGCTATTAAACGAGCCTATGCTTCAGACTTGGGTTTGGATTGTTTAATAATCGAGCCTAGCTGAGCCTAGACGAGGCAAGCCGAGCTTTGATCTTTTTGATCTTGTTCGGCTATTAAACGAGCCTAAACTTCAGACTTGGGCTTGGTTTGTCTAATAATCGAGCCTAGCTGAGCCAGACTACACTTCAAGTTAGGCTTCGCTCGGTTAGTAATTGAGTGAGCCCTTTTCGAGCTTGTTCCTGAACTCCAAAACCAATGAATTAATTTATGAGTCTACTCACAAGCTTGCTCATGAATCCTAAACAAGTATATTCAACCGAGCCGAGCTTTGGTCTGCTTGAGCTTGACGAGTAACCAAACGAACACGAGCAATATTTTATCGAGCTAGCTTGTTTTCGAGCCTCTCTCTCTCTACGAACAGATTCGTTCGTTGGCACCTACACCCGTGTTATATTTGACTTCAGGTATAGGAAATTGCTTGGAGAGGTAAATTGCAATTTACCCAAAAAAAAAAGAAAAAATTGAAAAAAGTACTGAGCGAATAAAGAAATTCTCTATTTCAAATTATTCTCAAGTCCATAATAAACACTACAAACAATATCGCGTAAATAAATAAACGAAAATCGTACATGCATGTATAGAGGTATATATATAAAATTCAGTAAGCCGCAATCAAAGTCATCAGCACCCTCGGGATCTCTCTCTCTCTAAGGAAAGAATTTATCGACGGAGGAGAGGAGCGAGGAGGGAGAGTACGACGGAGCAGCCGACCACCGCCGCGGACGCCGCCAATCCCGTCGCGGCCCCTGCGAGCGGGGACGGAGCAGGCGTCATGGCCCCCGTATCGATATCCGCCCCGAACACCGCCGGCGCCGATGCCAGGAGGAGGGAGAGGAACACCACCGCCGCGGCCGATGAGCGCGCCATCAACTCGAATGAGAGAGAGAGAGAGAGAGAGCGAGAGAGGATATATAGAGAGAGAAAAGGCTCTTTCGGAGAGAGAGAAGAGAGAGACAGGGTGTGTGGTGAGATATTTGGGGGTATGGTGGGAGGGATTTTATAGAGGACTTTTGTGGACAGCTGGCGCGGTCCCACCACGTTTGGAAGAGCAAGCCGGACAGCTAGTTCTTGTCGGCGCCGTAGACGGCGCTACGCGACGTTGGCGAGACACCTGCCGTTGATCTACCGCCACGTGGATGGGACAGTCAGGAGGAGGCGTTACTTTACTGTACTACAAAGCGAGTTCCAACGGTCGGATTCGCATAAAAAAACGGTCGGATTCGCACCGCATTGTTTTTGGGAAATTTTATTCATACCCCAAAAATCTGTAATTAGCCCCCGTATCCCTAGCGGTTCTCAATAACTTACTCAACAATCCTTTAATACCAACAATGCCCTTTTTTTTATACCCCAAACCCCAAAGCCCCTGCTCAGCGTCTTTTGTACCCCAACCCAACCCAATGTTCGTTTAAACTTAGCCCACGCCCAACCCGTCGGGTTGTGCGGGGTGGGTTCGGGTTAACCCGCCCAAAGTCGGGTTGGGTTCGGGTTGGCCCGCCCAAGTTGCAGCTAGGGGTGGCAATGAGTCGTGTCGGGTTCGTGTCGTGTCTAGTTTCGTGTCGTGTCCAAAACCCCTAGACCCGGACCCGACCCGTTTAACTAATCGTGTCTAGATCCTAAACCCGTACCCGACTCGCTAATAAACAGGTAGACACGATAAGACCCGATAAGACCCGTTTACCACCCGGATCTATTCAGTTGACCCGATCCGACCCAATCCGACTTGACCCGACCTGACCCGAAAGACCCACTGGTTTTATATATTATAGTATCGGATTGCTGGTAGACCCGACCCGACCCGACATGACCTATTGAATACTAAACGGGTCTTCCTGGGTCTACCGTGTCCAGACCCTATAGTATCGGATTGATGGTAGACCCAGGGCCGGCTCGATACAAGTTGAGGCCTAAGGCGAAAATGTTAAATATGACTTTTTTGATATTAAATATAGTAATATAAATAAAACTAAATTTTCAAGTAGCATGAAGATTTTATCTTATATGGAGTCTTAGGTTTTTATTTTGCTACATTGGGGCCTTCTTTTCATATGAAGCCTTTGGTTATTTAGGTGCCTTCATGTTTTGGGGCCTTTCTTTCATAGGGGGCCTTAGGCAACTGCCTTAATTGCCTTATGGTTGAGCCGGCCCTGGGTAGACCCGACCCGACCCGACATGACCTATTGAATATTAAACGGGTCTTCCTGGGTCTACCGTGTCCAGACCCTAAACCCGGACCCGACCCGTTTAATAAACGGGTCTATCGTGTCGACCCGTTTACGACCCGAACCCGTTTAGCCTTGACCCAGACTCGCTAACTTCGTGTCGGGTCCTGTCGGGTCGAGGAGAAATGATTCGGGTTGGGCTCGGATTAGCCCACCCAAATTCGGATTGGGTTCGGGTTGGACTCGGGTTGGGTTCAAGTTGGCCCGCCAAGTTGCAACTCTACTTGTGCCTTCAAGTATCAGCCAACTGCATGGGTTTATTTAAGAGGGGTGTATTCAAGAGTGCATATAATTGGGGTATATTTAAGGGGGTATGTGTTTGATTGGGGTATAATCAAGTTGGGGCGGGCCATTTAACTGGGGTGTATTGAAGGTGGGGTGTAAGGGGGAAGGGTATTTTTGGAATATGAATGGGGTATGAAAAAAAAAAATGGGGTGTATTCAAGTTTGTTGGAAATGGGGGCTAATTACAGATTTATGGGGTATGAATAATATTTCCCTTATTTTTTGGGTAAATTACACATAGACCCCTGTAACTTGATTGATTATCACTTACACCCCTCAAGTTAAAAAATCCAACAAATACCCCCTATAGTGTGAAAACACATCATTTGCACCTCACCAGAGAGGGTCTATGCGAATGGCTCTTCAAACGATAGAAGGGTATTTGTAGGATTTTAAACATGAGAGGGTGTAAGTGATAATCAGCCAAACTACAGGGGTCTATGTGTAATTTACTATTTTTTTATTACTTTCTTTCTTTTAGCCTACGGGATATGTGGAAGAGGATCATAGCATTTCTGCACGGAATATGTTAGGTGTCCAACTAGTTTGCCAACTCTAGGTTGCCAACTTTACGTGGCATCTCCGCAAGGTTTATCCATGTGAGTATTTTTATCAGTCGGCCGACGACTTAGGGATAGACATATGGTGATTGAAAAACCAACGATCACGATCTATGACTATAGGATGAACCAAGGGGTGACGTCGCCGTCAGCTACCGTCCCCGACAGCCGCCGACATCACTGACCACCGGCGACCCCTGCCGACCGACGACGGGTGGGGGCTCGACGGTCGGCAAGGGTGATCAATGGCAGCGGTGGCCGTTGGCGACGGCTAACAGGGACAATGGCAGGCGATGACAACAGGTGGTGGGTGGCTGCTGTTGGTTTTCAGATCGCCACCTGTCGCTCTCCAAACCGCCAACGACCAATAATGCAAACGGTCATTAGTGCAGAGGAGTCGAACCTGCATTTTTGCTACCTGAATGATTTTCTGCAATTTGCTTACAGCCCAATCGTTGCCTGCCACATCATCCAAAAGAAAAGGCATAACCTTTTGGATGATGTGGCAGATCATGATTGGGCCGTTAGCAAGTGCAGCAAATCAATCGGGTATCACATCACATGGAGTTAGCAACCAAGAGTTCGCAAACGAGTTGGCTAGCTAATTGATTTGCTCCACTTGCTTACGGCCCTGATTGTAGCCTGCCACGTCGTCCATTAGAAAGGTCATAATACTGCACTTCGCTACCCTATTTTGCTTTTTTTAATGGAAATTCAGATCTCCTTTAGTCGGTATACCCGGGTCGGTGGGCCCGACTCACATCACAGCCGAATGTTGACTGGCGGTTCAAAAGTGAATCGCACTACAGGAACAGCGTGTGAATGTGATGAGCACCGGACCCACCGACCGGGCTGACCGACTAGAGGAGATTTGAACTCTTATAACGGACGGCAT
The DNA here is from genome assembly GCA_947650365.1 of Chamaelirium japonicum. Lineage (NCBI taxonomy): Eukaryota > Viridiplantae > Streptophyta > Magnoliopsida > Liliales > Melanthiaceae > Chamaelirium > Chamaelirium japonicum. Next base: position 12,902,370 of record OX393555.1, on the reverse strand, counting down.
AGTAGGTAGGGCCGGCAATTTCGGACCCGACACAACCCGACACGAAGTTAGTGGGTCTGGGCATAAACAGGTTCGGGTCGTAAACGGGTCGACACGATAGACCTATTTAATAAACGGGTCGGGTCCGGGTTTAGGGTCTGGACACGGTAGACCCGTTTAAAATTCAAAGGGTCGGGTCTACCCGTAATCCGATACTGTAATATATAGTATCAGCGGGTCTATCGGGTTAGATCGGTCGAGTCAGATTGGGTCGGATCGGGTCAACTGAATAAACCCGTGGGGTAAACAGATTTTATCGGGTCTATCCGTTTATAAACGGGTCGGGTACGGATTTAGAATCTAGACACGAGTAGTTAAAGGGTAGTAAAAATGCTCTCAGTTCGACTGACTTTAGCTTCTATCATTGCTGGCCACAACCAATTTTTGCGCATGGAACTTGTCCTAATTTATGCCAAACCTTAGGAGAGGTTATTATAATTTTTTCAATAATTATTTAGATGGCTAGTGCGATTCTATAAAATTTATCATAATTTATCTCGAAGACGTAACTTCGCTTGCATCTCAACGGCAAGACGTCCGTCCCTATACCCTGAGGATTAACCCTGGGTTGTCCTCTATCCGTTAGTGTTGTGACGAGGATGTTTATGGCCTTTTTTTCAAAATTGAACAATATCTCTTGAAACAAATCTTTGTCAGGCTGTGAAAAGTTTTAATATGATCATTTCATCAAAAAAAACAATATATATATATATAGACATGCTATAATGCGGCATGCGGTAAGTGCGGCACCGCACTACAACCGTCTGATGCACCGCTAAGTGCATGAGATGCACACAGCGGGTGTATCAGACGGCTGCGGTGTGGTGTTGCACTTACCGCATGCCGCATTATAGCATGCCCCTATATATATATATATATATATATATATATATATATATATATATATATATATATATATATATATATATATATATATATATATATATATATATATATATATATATATATATATATATATATTCTTAATTATATGGTTTGTTTGGAGGACCTTATCAATGACCGACGCCAATGGCGGACCCAAAAACTCCAAAATTTAATATTTTGGGAGGTCATGTGTAAAACAATTTTAAATTTTTTAAAACCTCCAAAGGGATCTTTTGAAAATTTGTCAACTTTGGAGGGACCACGGTCCCCCTAGTTCAACTCTTGACCAACACGATCTTTAACAAGTTCACGAATTTACATACATTTTTGGGGTTCGACTCCTCTCCACTGACGATCGTCTCCCCCTATCGTTTGCTGACGATTTGGGGAGAGACGGGTGGTGATCGAAAAACCACTGGCCATGATCTATGGTCATGAAATGAACCCAAGGGGGATGCCGCCAACCACCTTTTGTTGCCTCCTCGCCACTGTCCTCGACGGTAGCTGCCATCAACCATCGCTGACCACCGCTGCCACCGACCACCCCTGTCGACCACCAATCGCCAGCCATCACCCTGTCGGTCACCACCCACGACGGCGACGACATTGGCCGGTGGTGGCGGCCGACGGGGACGTTACATCAGCAGCAAGTGGTTGGCGGCTACCGAGGTGGTGGCATGCCCTCTTGGTTTCACCCCATGGCCATAGATAGCGGCCGTTGGCTTTCGGATCGCCACCTGTCTCTCCCCAAATCGCCAGCGACCAATAGGGGAGACGATCATTAGTGGAGAGGAGTCAAACCAGCATTTTTGCGTTCTGATTTATTTGCTACACTTGCTTACAGCCCAATCGTTGAATGCCACATCATCCAAAAGAAAGGGCATAATCTTTCGGACGATGTGGCAGATCATGATTGGGCCATAATCAAGTGCAGCAAATCAATCGGGTAGCAAAATGCTCTCTTTCACCCCCCATGGCTCATAGAAAGATACTCGAAGCAGTTAATTAGGTGCTGTCAGCCCTCCACATCAGGTGGCAACCAAGAGTCGGCAAACAGGTTGGCTAATTGATTTGCTGCACTTGCTTACGGCCTATCGTCCATTAGAGAGATTGTGACCCTATACATGGTTGCCCCATTATGTCTTTTGTTGTGCACAGATATATCTGCTAACTATACTCACGGTCTGTGAAATATCGGATTTAGTACACATCATAGCATACATTAAGCAACCAACATCACTTGAATATGGAATGCGAGACATAGACTAACACTCTTCATTGAAACTTGGAGACATATAAGTGTTAAGTTTAAAATGAAGAGCAAGGAGTGTACTCACAGGCTTTGTGCTCCCGCCAATGCTGAATTTATGGAGCACCTTCTTCAAATATGCCTTCTGAGACAAATAAACCCTGCCCTTCGCTCTATCTCTCTAAATCTCTATACCCAAAACCTTCTTGGCTTCTCCCAAATCCTTCTTCTCAAATTCTGAAGACAACTGTCGCTTCAACTTGTTGACCTCAAATTTACTCTTGGAGGCTATAAGCATATCATCTAGGTACGAGAGCAAATAGATGAAGGAATCATCTGGTAACTTACAAAAATAGACACAATGATCATAGTGACTCCTATTGTATTTCTGCTCTAGCATAAATCTGTCAAATCGTTTGTACCACTGTCACGAAGACTATTTCAATCCATAAAACGACTTGTTCAGTTTACAACCAAATCTTCATTTCTTGCAACTTTAAGCTCACTCGGCTGAGTCATATAGATCTCTTCCTTTAGATCGCCATATAGAAAAATGATCTTCACATCCAGCTGGGCTAGTTCCAAATCAAGCTGAGCTAATAAGGCCAAAAGGATGCAAATGAAAGAGTATTTTACCACTAGAGAAAATGCATCATCATAATCAATCCCCTCCCTCTGAGTGTAGTCTTTTGCCACCAAACGTGCTTTGTAGTGCACCTCATCACCTGAAGATCCTTCCTTCTTGGCATAAACCTATTTACAACCTATCGTCTTCTTGCCTCTAGATAACTTAGAAAATTCTCAGGTCTTATTCTTATGAAGAGACTGCATCTTTTCATCAATTACTTGCTCGATCCCACTGCACCGCCTTTAAACAATACACTGCTTCATGATGTGTGGAAGGAATATCCTCATTTATGATAAGAAGTGCATAGGCTACCACCATATCTATAGTAAGCTATTTAGATTTATCTACAGTTCTATTATTTTCTTCTCGTTGCAATAGAATTCTGAGCCGGTGGTAGAATCGGCTCCTGATTCTCAGTATTAGAATCTGTCTCCGTATCACCAAATGCATCACTAACTAGGTCAAAATCAATTGGAGTATCAGATTCTTGATCATCTACTATTGTCACCTTTGAAGATGGCAAGTCAAAAGATACGAAACTCTTTAGACTATGTGAAGATGCATCAATCTCCACCCGCTACAATGCCTCTTTAGTCTTCGTGCTCTCCACCTACTAAGAGTTGTCAGATTTCACCATGGAAGCCTCATCAAATGTGATATTTCTGCTTGGAATAATTTTTTCTGTCTTTAGGATCCCAAAGTTTATAGCCATTAACACCAGATTTCAGTCCCATAAAAACAGCTTTCTTTGCACGAGGATCCAACTTATTCTCTCTTACATGGAAATAAGGTGGATACCAAAACACACAAAGAGAATCATAATCTGAAGCAGGCTTACTGAGCTAAACTTCTATAGGAGTTTTACCTCCAATTGCAGTCGACGACAATCTATTGATAAGATGCTTGCATATGTCAATACATTAGCCCAATATATCTTGTCGAATCCAGCATTAGACAACATACATCGTACCTTCTTCAGTAAAGTACAGTTCATGCGTTCAACCACTCCATTCTATTACGATGTCTTTCTCACAGTGAAGTGTCGCTCAGTACCTTCAGCCTGACATACTTGCAAGAACGAATCACTCGTGAACTCGATCACCACTATTATCTAATCTGAGTCGCTTTATCTTTCTGTCATTCTAAGTCTTTATAACATTTTTTCTCCTCACGAATATCTCAAGGACTTCTTCTTTATGTCACATGGTCTACACCTACATACGCTTAGAGAAATCATCAATGAAAGATACAAAATAATGCTTACCTCTCAGTGATGTATTTCTGAAAGTACCCAAAACATCCGTGTGAATATAATCAAGGGTTCTAGCGACGCCAAACTTTACTCTTGTCTGCTTGCCTATAATACAATATTTACAGAAGTCCAACTTGTAGGTCGAAGCACCCTTCAACAGTCCCTATCTCACCAACGTATGCAGAAACTTCTCTCATGTGTGTCCCAATCACATATGCCACAGTCTAGTAGTATTCGCGGTTTTTCCCGAACCTTTAGAAATAGTAACCACTCTAGTAGCTATACTTTCCTTCAAGTAGTACATGTTACTTTTCCATAGCACCCTTCAAAACCTTCAGAACCCCCTATTCAATGACTATTTTCAAGCCTTTGGATTCTAAAGCACTAATAGAGTTGAGATTCTTCTTCAATGCAAAAATATATCGAACATCTTTCAACTCTCTTATCATCTCATTATATATTTTGATAAAGGATAGTACCCATCCTAAGTATGTGGCAAACTTGATTGTTTTCCATCAAGACCGAGCCCATATCCAGCTTCTCAAAACTAGCAAACCATTTCCGTTTGGGGCAAACATGATAGATAACACCAATATTCAAAATCCATTCGTTAGAATTGAAATACATATAATGGATGAAATTGTCAATGAGAATTTTAAAGAATCGGATCAATTATCATCACATGCTTTCTGTGCAATGCTTGCTTCGAAAAAATTTGGGTCGTTCTTCTTAATCTTCAACTTCGAACAATCCTTCTTCCAATGCCCAATATTGTGATAAAAAATACATTCATCTTTACTTATTTAGACTTCGACGTCTTGATTTTGATCAAAACTTTCCTTTACCATTGGATCTTTTCCGATTCACAGACATTCCTCTTGCTCTTAGTGACTTAGAAGTCGATCGCAATGAAGACTCATTACCTTTCCTTTTGTACTCATGATTAACCAACATTGTAGTCACATCTTTATTATTCAAAGATGACTTTCCGTTGATCAGGATCATAACAAAGTGCTCATAATTCTCATCAGGAAGAGAGCTCAACAAGATTAATGCCCTATCTTCATCTTTGATGATATCATCTACATTCGCTAAATCAGTAAGAAGCTTTGTAAAATTGCTCATATACTCATGATGGAGACTCCTTTCCTCATCTGGAAGCGGTAAAGTCTCATCTTCAGATGGAGACGATTTTCAACAGTCTTGGTCAAATACTTTGCCTCGAGAGTTTCCAATATTATCTGTGCAAATGACTCGTTCATCACAAGATACTTGATATCTTATGTCAAACATGACCTGATAACTCCACGGGTGTTGCGATTTATCTTCTTCCACTCCTTCTCTGAGGTTTCCGCTGGATTTGCTTTTAACTCACATGCGTTTAGGGTATCCAAAGCTTTGCATCTCCACATCCCAAAATTATTTGTGCTATTGAACTTCATATTATCAATGTAGGATTGATGGATGATCACATGCTGAATTAATTTTATCGAAGATTCAGGCTCTGAACTTGTCATGATCCCCATACCGGAGTCTTGGTTCTGATACCCCAACACAAGATCGCCCAAAACAATAATACAAATAGCAAAAAAACGCAGAAGATGTGAAGCAATCAAACAAGAAGAAAGAAGAAAACAACGACCACAAAGAACACCAAAGATAAAACAACGACCACAAAGAACACCAAAGATTTTAGGTGTTTTGGTAATCCTGCCTATGTCCACCGGCGGTACCGAGAGAGAAATCCACTATCAATCGAAGAAGAGCGTACAACGGTTCCTCAAACCCTACAATAAGAACCTCCAAAGACGGCTCTCCAATCTCTCCTCCCAAATAAAATAATATTCTCCTTTTCAGAAACCCTAGATCTATTCCTTTATATACTAGGAATAGATCCACATACAATCCCACAACCAAAAATCCATCCAACGGTCAAGACAAATCCAAAAAATCAATAAAAACCAGTGTAGAAAATCACTATACGCATGTTGTCGCCGAGCGTGCCAAAGGGCACCAACAACAGAAAAATTGACAAAGTGATTGCGCCCTGGGCACCCTAACGGCGCCAAAGGACGTCGACTCTCTGGTTAGCGCCCTAGGGCGCCCCGAAGGGCGTCAATCGCTGTTTTTACTGGGTTTGGTGCGGGTTGGGTTTTCGTCTTCGGTCTTCATCTTCAACTTCAGATCTCTGTCCAACACCTTTCTAACGAACGACATGGCAGGCCATAATTGGACCGTAAGCAGGTGTAACAAATCAATCGAGTAGCAAAAATGATCTCAAGGGAGGCCACTGTAATTTTTCGAATAATCATTTAGATGGCTAGTGTGATTCCATAAAATTTATCATAATTTATCTTGATTAGGCAACTACACTTGCAACTCAACAGCAAGACCTCCGTTCCTATACCCTGAGGTTTGACCACGAGTTATCCTCGATCCGTCCATGTTGTGATGAGGTTGTCTATGGCCTTTTTGCCAAAATTGGATAATATCTCTTGGAACATATCTTCGCTGGGTTTGTGAAAAGTTTCGAGAATATGATCATTTTGCCAAAAAATAATAAAAAAATATTCTCTATTGCATTGTATGTTTGGAGGACCTTATTTATGACCGACAACAGTAGCGGACCCAGAAACTTCAAAATTTAATATTTTGCAGGGTCATGTGTAAAGATTTTTAAAAAAATTTCATAATCGCAAAGGGACCCTCTAGAATATTTGATCAACATGATCGATCTTTAACAAGTTCAAGAATTTACCGAAAACGATCTTTGTTATCATCTTCTTCTTTCTTCTAGCAATATTACTAGTAAGAAACCTGTACAATGTCCGGATGAACTTGATGCACTCTACTTGGGACGGACAACATCACACATGTCCGAAGAAGTGTGCAATCTGAAGTGAGTGATTCATTTGTGAGGGTGTGATTCACTTGTTAGAGAGATAAATAGTTTTACTGGTTTTTCTAAATAACATCAAATGATCATTAAATGACATTGAATGATCAGTATTTATGATAAAGAGTCATGTTCACACAGGGAAGAAGGATTCTGGCTCTTCAAAAGAGGTCCACGTGTCATAACAGTCATCTAAAGAAGCAAACAATCCGGTGAGTGTGATTCACTCATCCAGAGTCTTATATATATTACTAATGATTTTTCTAATTAACATATTAAATGAATATTAATTGCAATTCAATGGGTATTTATCATCTTTATAATAATTTTTTAATAGGATTTATGATAAATAGCCGTGTTCACACACGGGATAATAATTCTAGCTCTTCAAAGAGGTCCACATGTCACAATGGGAGAGAGGGCTCCATTTTAATATTACACTAGTAAGAAACCCGGGGCAACGCCCAAATGTGCTTAATGTATGCCATTTGGCAAAGACGATATATGTTCGAAGAAGTGTAAAATTTGAAGTGAGTGTGATTCACTTGTTAGAGATAAAGATTAACATCAAATGACCATTAAATATCATTGAATAAAAATTTATCATCTTTATGATAGGTTTTTAAATGGATTTAAAAGGGAGTCGCGTTCACACACGGAAGAAGAATTCTAGCTCTTTAAAAGACGTCCACGTGTTACAACACGGGGGGAGAGGCTTCCATTTTAGTATAGATATATAGATATAGACTACTAGTAAGAATCCCGGGCAATGCCCGAATGTGCTTGATGCACGCCATTTGGCAAAGACGACATCACAACTGTTCGAAGAAATGTGAAATCTGAAGTGAGTGATTCATTTGTTAGATAGAGAGATATATATTAACATCAAATGACCATTAAATGGCATTGAATAAAAATTTATCAACTTTATGGTAGGTTTTTAAATGAATTTAAAAGAGAGCCGCGTTCACAACGGAAGAAGAATTCTAGCTCTTTAATTAAAAGACGTCAACGTGTCATAACACGGGAGAGAGGCTTCCATTTTAGTATAGATATATAAATTAGATTTAGACAGACTCACACCACACAAAATACTAACACACCTTGATGTTTGGTGTGCATATATCGGCTAGCGGTTGGTGCCATTTTGATGCACCATAGCTAGATGGTCCGTGTTTGTGCATTTTTACACCCTTTGTCATTTTCCTTATAGTGTGAGCTATCTTAGCTGGTAAAGTCTTGAGGTGTTTGTACCCGAGAACAAAGATCAAAACTTGCTTCAATCTCTAGTTTGTAGCCGATATGGATCTTCCTTAACCCTCCTTAATTAGTTGAGATATTAAGGGGTGCTGAAATATAAAAAAATATCATAATTCTCTATAGGACATAAATTATAAGAGAAGCCAATAGGGGTTGCCCTGGCTATTTGGCACTCCTACTTTGACAACCTAGGCTTGGGTTCGAGTCTTGGTACATGAAGTTCGAGCTCAAATTTGGGATTGTAGAGCCAGTGGCATAGTCAGGATTTTACCAAAGAAGGGACTTAGCAAATATTATACTCGAGAATGTGAAAGAAAAAAATAGTCATAGGCATGCATATACAATATATTCATTTCAAATAATTAAAGGATACACAATTGCTAAACAAATTCATATTATAAATTGCTCAGAAAATAAATCATACCAAGAAATGAGAGTGATCTTGTTGGATCAAAATGTTCTTCATTTTGCATTGCCTTATATTGAAGTTTGCATTCATATCTAACAGTTTCAACTCAACTTTTCGTACCACCAATCGATGTCATCTCGTCTTCCATCATGGACAGAAAATGGAGATACACCCGACTACTCCGTCTCCGTCAACAAAAAATGAACCCATTACTTTTGCTCCTCATCCCCCAAGGATCTTCAACAAGAGACCCCCCTCCCTTCTTCCATCACGCTCCAAAGAATATCTAAACCGAGACCCACACTAAAATCTGGGTATCAACCCTTGGAGAGCCGATAGATTGAGACGCTACAAACGTGCATCTAAGTGTTAGGATAAAAATATGGACAAAGGTCTGTCAGTTGAACCGTCCCATACCCCACCTTGTATACATAGTGAACAAGAGAAGAGAAGGAATGGGAGCCAAAGGAGAATTCGGCACTTCATATCTTCTCAATATCTCATCGAAATTAATCGATTCTAGAGGGGTTGCAATCCACATTTAACGACATCGTCCAGAGTCGAGGGAAAAATGGAGCCAACACCTAAAATTCCCTGGTCATAGTTTTTTTTTCAAAGTAAATAGGGCTTCAGCGCATGCTTGCCCCCATGTCCCTCTATCTCATGGTACGTAGAGCATTTGATAGAAATTATAAGAATTACACAAAAACTAATGAATACTAGCAACAAAATCTTGGCCTGGTGGTACTTCCTCTCTCCCATGTTGGAGAGGTTCCTTGCTCGCTCTTAGTATGGATCGACATCCCTCAAGGAAGTTGTACCTTGCCTGAGCATGTGAATAATGGACGTTGATGACTTGTTCATAAGATTATGGAATTAATAAATCCTCCCCAGCCTGTTTCGATCTTCGGAGTACTTCTTTGAGCCCTTGCGCTCTAGCACCCTATACTCAGATTGCATGGCCGGTCCATAGCGAAAAAAAAGGGGGTATTGTGGCATAGGTCCTTACAACAAATGTTGTGGTAGCTAAAGGATAGACAACATTTTGGTTTAGTGAAAAGCCCCTCCCTAACAAATTAATCTTCAGTACCAATTTTACCCCTACATGTGTTGTACAATAAAAGTATATAGAATCCGTATTTTTTGACATAACTACGTTGATTTCACTATAGCAATTTTTTTTAAAAAATAACAAGAATTCTAAAAAAAATTGCTACAGTGATTTCGCACTACTACAGTATTTTTGGACTGCTACAGAGATTTCAGTGAGGTTTAGGGTTAAGGTTCACTGTTAATTAGGGGGATAGAATTAGGTTTAGGGTTAGGATATACTATCAGGGGGATAGAAAGGGTTAGGGTTCACTATTTAGGGTGTAGAATTAGGATTAGTGTTATGGTTTATTATTTAGGATATAGAATTAGGGTTAGGGTTAAGTCTACAGTTAGCTAGGTTTCACTATCAAGGATATAGTAGGCCGGGTTATGGCTAGTGTTAGGGTTCACTATTTAGGTATAGAAATAGCAATAGGATAGATGTATTTTCATCATTTGGACGGTTTGTTGGGTTAGCCACCCGTGTGCGGTATGGGCATGACCCTGTATAAATCCACTTGAGCTTTTGGGTTAAAAATATAATAGGCCTTAGCTAAAGTCATATTCGTTAACAATGTGACGTGACGAGTCATAACCCTTAGATCAATCCCATGGATGATTGGTTTTGTTTCGGTCATTAGAATTTTGGAATGTTGTCTTAGTTTAGTTATAAAAGAGATGGCTCACATCTATTAGGAATTCTTGACGTATATCCAATTAAGAACTAATTTAGAAATACCTCTTCTCTCATCTCCCTTTCTTTATCATCTTGGATTCACACTATCATGGAGAATCGTTGCGGCAACCTAGTGAATCAAAAAGGATCATGCCATCTGCGATGGCAGTTATAAATCTTCCTCCACTTCCGCTATTCGTTGATCTGATTTTCATGTTTTTTATCGGATCTAATGGTTTTACTCAGATCTACTTATGAGATCCAACGCGGTTTGAAAAAGCCAAACCGGCTATCGGGGGAACTTGATGTAATAGGATATATCGAGGAGGGACCTGATGCAAAACTGATTTGTTGTCTTTAACTACAAATGGTTTTCTTAAATGGACTAATGGGCCTAATGGCTACCCACCCTCACCCCTACCCAAAAATAAAAAACTAATGAATACTGAATACTCTGATGCTCATCCTCAAATGAAACCTCTTCTACCACCGACCGGTGGTGGATGGAGTCATTATTCAACCTGGCTAATTGGCTGTTGCCACTAATTGCCACCCCATTGGATCGCTGCTAACAGCCTGGAATGGCGTGGGCTGCTCCGTCTTCTTGCTGTAATCTTGGAGGCTGACCGTCCGATCTCCTACCCGCTGATCTGGACCCCAGCTGTTCTGGGAATCAACGGCTCACGACACTTTGGGACGAAAGATCAGGCACATTACGCAACCACAAAACAGCAAGATCCATCGGATAAACTCCCGACGGGTCACCTAATTTAGAGTGATGACGCCGTCGAGAAGACCCAACTCTGAATACCAGCGCACGTGTCGAAATACTACTTGCTTGATTGCTGCTAAATGTCCTGTGATGCGGAACCGACCCCGGTCCACCGTCCACCACCGACGAAAGATCTGGTCAAGCTTGGCTCACCGAACGCCCCCGCTGCCCATGCACATGCACGCACGTAAACCCCCAGCCCTCCCTCTCACACCCCCCACAAAACCCTAATCTAAGGCCCAAAAAAAACCCCAAAACAACCCAAAATTACAAACACCCCCCCCCCCCCCCCCCCCCCCCTCCCACTCTTTATAAAAACCCCACCACCACCCAACCCTCACACCTCAGGCCGGCAAGGAGGAAATCAGGAAAAAATAAGCCAGGAGTCTTTGCCATCTCCTCCGGGCTTCGGCGATCCGACTTCCGGCCAAGTCCTTTCGCCGTTCACGATGGAGATGAAGAAGATTGCCTGCGCCATCCTCGTCGCTGCCGCCTCGGCCACCACCGCCCTAGCTGCCGGCGTCCATGCCCCTGCGCCGGCCCCCACCAGCGCCTCCTTTGCCATCACGCCCGTCATCGGAGCGGTGGCCGGGGCCTCGGTGCTCTCCTTCTTCGCCTTCTACTTGCAGTAGGCCTCACAAGGCCGGGGGAGGAAAGAAAGAAGACCCATGTGGGAAATCATCTGTTGAGAATCTTATCTTCTTTTCTTCTTTCATCCCCCCTAGCCTCTTGATTTATCCTTTGGGGTTTCTCTTTCTACATTGTTTGATCTGAGAAGGAATTGATTTGGATTATTTAAGTTGGAATGGTATTACTTATTTGTTATTTAGGTTTCTTATTTATTCATACATTTCTTGCCTTGATCTCTTAATTAATTAGTTTATGAAGTTAATTTGATAGACCCTTGATCATGCACCAAAATTTGATGATTTTGCCAAATTCATAGACTTTTCTGACTAGTTGCTATTAGGAATTTGATCTCGATCAATTGTAGCACCACACAATCGTACGTATATCCACGTTAAAGGCATAAATGACCGAGGGACTTAGTGTTAGGTCTCTGGTAAGATATCAGTTCGGTGAAAAGAACATACAACAAGATGCCTTTGCATCATGTTCCTCCCCAAAAGATACAATGATAGCATGTCTTTTTGTTGACTTTTTCACCCCTTTGAATGACAAAACTGCCATTCTATTATCCATCGAACAAATTAACCAACCCTAACGCTAAATCTATACCCTAAATAGAGAACCTTAAACCTAACCAAAATAATTTTAGCAGATTGAAATCACTATACCGGCCTGGAATACTGTATCAACCTGAAACACTATTGCAAATCGAAATATTGTAGCAGTCTGAAATACAATAGCAGCGTGGAATATTGTAGCAATCCGAAATACTTTAACAGTCTGAAATTGTCACAGTGGTTTGTGTCAGCATCCTGACTCTATATAGTACATCCATATGTAGGGATAAAACGGATAGTGAAATTAAATTAAGTTGTTTCGGAGGGACTATTCACTAAACCGAAACATTGTTAGTCCTTTAGCGCAAACCGATTTCTTGTCAGGGACATAAGACACATTACCCCCCAAAAAATTGTGTGTTACAATTGGAGGTCCTTTCTAGTGTCCTCCTCCCCCTCCCCCTCCCCCTCCCCCTCCCCCCGCCTTCCTATTCAGATCCTTTCATTGTCTCTACCTCCTCTTCCCCCTACCTTGCATATCTTATCTTCGACTTCAACAATAGATTGCATGGACGATGATGGAGATCTGCAGTAGCGTCGCGGCGTCGGCATGCATATGGGTGCATGAAACGGTAGGGTCCTACACGGGCAACGACTGCGGCCATCAACATGGGCGGCGAAGGAGGCCGGCAGCAACTTGCATTGGTGGTAGAGACTCGTAAGGAAAAAGGTTTCCGAAATGGAACATCCATATTTTTTGGGGAAAATTACATTGACCTCCCTTAAGGTTTGGGGTAATTGCAGTGACCTCTCCTAAGATTTGTAATATTGCATTGATCTCCCCTGAGGTTAATTTTGTTTTATTGGCAGCAACCTCCCTTGGACAAACAACTGTGGACTATATTGTTAAATATGACAAAAAAAACCTATTTTATCCTAATTTAAATCATCTGTAAAATTTTAGAAAAAATCTATAAAAACTCTTAAAATACAATTAGTTATCCTCAATGTAAAGTTAATGTCGTTCTTTACATTACATTTTTTTAACAAAAAGTATATTTATTTTTCAAGTTTTAGTAGGGGTAAAATAGGTATTTTTGGACTTATTTGATAACATAGCCATAACGGTTAGTCTGGGGAAGTAGTTGCCAATAAAACAAAACCTTAGGGCATTCATGCACTATTTCAAACCTCTGGGGAGGCTATAGCTATTACAATTTTTCCTATTTTTTTAAATGTGGGTGCCCGAAATAGATTATAGGGGTAAGACAATTGGTCCCCATCCGTTAAGTTGATTCCGATCCGACTCTAGTTAATGGACGTTCGGCACGAGGGGTGAACTACTCGGTGCAACAGTTGTAGGGGTTGACATGGTGCAACTTATATCTCACAGCCTTCATATGCACTCACCACTGACGAGTGAATTGCACCTAGTCGTGGATGTAGGCACCCCGACCGGCAAATCACTTTATGTTTCAAATTTTGGGCTGCACCTCGTCAACATCCATGGCCAACTGCAATCTCCCCTTTCGATGATGAGTTATTGATGACTGCACAATTGTTGCACCACGTCATCCCCTACAACTGTTGCACCGAATATTTTCTTCTATGGTTGTGTGTGTATGTATGTGGATGCCCAACTACTTGAAGAGAATCGTGTCCCACTATAGGGGGAAGCGCCATTCGCACCGCTGGACTTACCACAAATTATGCTGGAGTGGCACCGAGCGTCTTACGCTTTGCCTTACTGATAGGATGGGTTTGGGTTCATCGTGCGCATAGTGTGAAGGACGAATTCAAGATTTTCTGCTGCAATTTAAAGTTTAACGAACTTTTTTTTAGGTAATGCACTAAGGTCCCTGACAAAGAGATCGGTTTAGCCTAAGGATAGATAAGAGTTCGGTTTTGCATAAAGTCCCTAATTAACTGATCGTTGTACACAACGATCTCGATTTTTTTCAAAATCCCGAAACCACCCTGTGGTCGCAGAAAAAGATTCGGGTCGTCTTTATTGCGGATCACACGAGATTACAAATTTTCTTTGATCAGGAGATTGTGGGAGAGATCCTCTGGAGGGTCCCTTTGATCCGCGTCTCCACGTGGTGTTCGTGCGAGAGCTCTGAAGGGGTTGCCCAGGACAGAGGTCTTTACAGGGTGAGGATTTCTTGAGAGGCTAAGGAGTTTCCGCCGTTGATTTTGTCCCGTCCGTGCTTCGCGCTTTCTCGGCTAGGGAGGCTTTGGGCTTCGTTCCTCGGTCTTCGTGTCTTCCTCGATCCTTGCTAGACCTTGGCGTCCTTGATCGTCGGTTCGCGGCGTCGATCGTGTTTTTGGCTTCGGCTTTGGCTTTAGCTTTCGGCTTTGGCGTAGCTTTGGCTTGGCTCTGGCGTTTGCTTTGCTTTGGCGCTTGCGCTTGAACGTAGGCGGGTAGAGACTTGCGATGCTTTAGTTCTTCCGGACTTCGCGTCGTATCGGCTAGAACGTGCGGTGCTTTGCTCGTGACCGTCGTAGTTGCTTGGCTTTGGCACGTGCGTTGCTTTAGCGCGGGCTTTACCGGTGCGTTTGCTTTGGCTTCTTGCGTCGGCTTTGACTTTAGCTTCGACTCGATCTTCTTCTCGAACGACTGGCGTTACTTCTTCAAGGCTTCTTTATTCTTCCGGCTTCCTCGACGGTTGTGGCGTCGGTTTTGGCTTTTCGGCAGGGGTAGCACCGATGCTTATGCGACGGTTGTAGCGTCGACTTTCGTTGATGAAGACGGCGGGTGTAGCACCGATCTTCGTGCGACGGTTGTAGCGTCGGCTTTTGTTGATGAAGACGGCGGGTGTGGCACCGGCTTTAGCACGACGGTTGTAGCGTCGGCTTTTGGTTGACGAAGGCGGCAGGGGTAGCACCGGCTTCAGGCCTTCTTCTCCCGGCTTTCTTCTTCGTGCGAGGAGTCGATGCCTTGATTGAAGACGACGGGTGTTGTCGGCTTCGATCTTCTTCTCCGGCCTTTGCTTATGGCGTCTTCGGAGCTGATGAAGATCGTTGGAGCAATCGGGTGATGACAGCTCCGGGTCTTCTTCTCCACGCTTTCTTCTTCGTGCGAGGAGTCGAAGCTTTGATCTCCGAGTGCAAGGTCTTCACGTTGATGAGGACTTGAAGGGCCAAGGACTCCCGTAGGATATGCTTGCCGTGCCTCGTGAAGCCTTCGGTCTTCAAGCGTTGGAGCTTCTTCGTAGCGCTCTTTCGTCTTCCACTTTTCGGACCCTTGATGCCTTCCCCGACCCCTTCTATTTATAGGCAAAGGGGGGCGGTTGGGGGAGATGTTGCTGAAATCTTTTTGTTTCCTCCAATCTCTCCCCTCATAACCATCGAGATATTGTTCCCTTATTTGGGGAAACAAACCCGATTTCCTCCTTTTTAGTTGGAGTGGTTATGGGCTAGTTGTGACTCGATCTTTAAAGATCGAGTTGTTATTTTTGTTGCACTTTTGGATCGGATGGCGACGCAACGTCATCTTGTCCGTTGGATCGAGGGATCGTCGCGGATCTACGGTTGTGTAGACGTCCACGCCACCTCCCCCCGCATCAAGGCGGTTTTGACTTTTTCTTTTCTTTTCTTTTTCTTTTCTTTTTTTCTTTTTCTTTTTCTTTTTCTTTATGGCCGGCCCCACCCCTCCATGAGGAGGGGGGCACGGTTTTCAAGAAGGGGGGGCCGGTGGGCCCCCCTCTTTGTGTCCGAGTTGCGGGTCCGATGGGACCCGTTTGCTTTGGGTCGGGCCATGCGCGCGCAAATTGGGTTCGCACGTGGGCCGAGTTCGCACGCGGGCCGTTGTGCGCGGGCGAGTTTCGCATGCGGGCCGTTGTGTGCGGGCGAGTTTCGCATGCGGGCCGTTGTGTGCGGGCCCAAGTTTCGCATGTGGGCCGTTGTGTGCGGGCCCAAGTTGCATGAGCGAGTCGGGCTCGACCCGAAGGTCATCGAGTGCAAGCCCATTTTTCGTGAAAAAAATCGGGTTTGACCCGAAGGCCGTCGGGTGCGGGCCTATTTTTTTGTGTAAAAATCGGGTTCGACCCGTGGGCTAATTTCGATGCCCACAAGTGCCCCCTCAAGTTCGAGTGCGCCCGCGGGAAACGCGTAGCGGTTGGACTTGAGTCGCGTGTTCGTGTGGGATTAGGTCTTTAAAAGGACCCCTGTCTTTCGTTTCTCTTCATTATCGGCGATTCCCGGCGGCTTGGAGTTGAGAGCTCTGCTAGGGTTTCTTGCTTCGCAACGATGCCGCGGAGGATGAAGATGGTGACGGCATGGGGTTCGCGGAGGAGAGAAGATCGCCGGCCCGTGGAGGGCAGAGGGTTGCCGGCGAGGTGATCCTTCTCCTCCTCCTTCTTCTTCTTCTTCCTCTCCTTCTTCTCCTTCCTCTTCTTCGCATGGTGCGGGAGGGCGCGACGGGCGTGGCCGGGGGCTGCTGTGGCGGCCGGCGCACGGGTTCAAGGCGCGGGAGGGCGCGAGTCGGAGGGAGCGAGGCGCGGGTGCGGCCGGGGGCTGCCATGGCGGCCGGCGCACGGGCTGGAGGCGCGGGGCGCGGGTGCAGCATGCGGGGCGCGGGCGTAGCGCGCGGGGGCCGGAGGTGTGGGCGCAGCGGGCGGCGCGGGGGCCGGAGGCAGCCGGGGCTGCGGGTGCAGCGCGCGGGACCGGAGGCGCGGGCGCAGCGGGCGGCACGGGGGCCGGAGGCGGCTGGGGCTGCGGGCGCGGGGGCCGGCGGCGCGGGGGCTGGAGGTAGCCGGGGCTGCGGGTGCAGCGCGCGGGACCGGAGGCGCGGGCGCAGCGGGCGGCGCGGGGGCCGGAGGCGGCCGGGCTGCGGGCGCGGGGGCCGGCGGCGTGAGGGCGGGCGCAGCGCGTGGGGGTCGGAGGCGTGGGCGCAGGGCGCGCGGGGGCCGGCGGCGCGGGCGCGGGGCGCTGGGGGCCGGAGCCGGGCGCGGGCGAGTGCGCGGAGGCCGGCGGCCGAGGCTGCGGGGGCCGGCGGCGCCGTTGCCGGAGCGGCGTAGGCGACCGGGGACGACGCCCCTCCTCTGCATGGTAAAATAAGAGATAGAGAGAGGGGGTCGTGGCTTTTTGCCATGACCCCCCTATCTCTTTCTTTATTTGCTGGAGGCCCCCCCCCCCTTTGTATATTTAATAGGAGAGACGGGGGGATCGTGGCTTTTTGCCGCGACCCCCCTCTTGTCTTTCTTTATTTGCTGAAGGCCCCCTGCTCGCTGATTTAACAGGAGAGATAGTAAGAGGGGGTCGTGGCTTTTTGCCATGACCCCCCTCTTGTCTTTCTTTATTTGCTGAAGGCCCCCTGCTCGCTGATTTAACAGGAGAGATAGTAAGAGGGGGTCGTGGCTTTTTGCCATGACCCCCCTCTTGTCTTTCTTTATTTGCTGAAGGCCCCCTGCTCGCTGATTTAACAGGAGAGATAGTAAGAGGGGGTCGTGGCTTTTTGCCATGACCCCCCTCTTGTCTTTCTTTATTTGCTAAAGGCCCCCCTGCTAGTTTCACCAGGAGGAAGGAGGAGAGGGTCGTGGCTTTTTGCCGTGACCCCCCTCTCTTCTTTTTTATTTGCTCGAGGCCCCCTCTTTTGATTTCTTTGCTTCTGTACTCGGAATCCATCTGACTAGGGCTTTGTGTTCTTTCTTTTTCAGGTCTCGTCGTTACGAGAGCTTTCCGGGTTCCGGCTGGATTGTTGATGCGGTTTCCCACGGGAGTACGTACCTTTGCTTCCCCTTCGCGCGAGTCTCCCATCACCGTGCTTCGAGACAGGAGACCGGGCTGTCAGTGCTTCAGCTTTTGACGCACGAGCGAGTTTGCGAGGATGGTGTGACCGACGGCTCTTGTCGAGTGTTAAAACTTGGCGAGCGCATTCTTACTGACGAAGGGTCTTCCCGGCAAATTGTCCGGCCGAGCTTGGGGTTACCGTTTCATCATACTGGAGATGAGTCAGTTCCGGTCCCTGTCGTTGCTTTGAAGATATGTTCCCGCCGTACGCGATGGGGTGTGGGGATTCAATCGCGTGGAGATGTCACCTATCTGGGAGGTTTCCGGGACTGGATGAAAGAGCTATCCAGCGCGTTAGAGGCAGAGCCAGGGATGGAGCGTCTGGCGAGGTTTGTGGAGCCGGCTTGCTGGGAGTACAGCCGTCCGGATGGTATGTACCGGGCTCTGTGTGAGCAGTGGTGCCCTGAGACCAACACCTTCTTGACCGGAGCTGGTGAGATTGGGATCACCCTTCGTGACGTGCACGTCATATCTGGGTGTCCAGAAGTTCGGAGCTATTATCAGGAGGAGGTTCCTTCTCTGGAGGTTTTGACGGACCCAGACGAGTCTCCTAGCTTTTGCCTTTTGCTTTTTAAGGCGTATGCTATTATAGCGGCGCGCGAGCGGTCAGACCGGGTACTTCACTCGGATTGGGTGGACTTCTGGTTCCGAGGAGAGTATCGTCACGCTCCTCCTTCGAGTCACCCGATGTGGAGATATGCCTCGTCAAAGAAGCCGGCGCCTGGTACTTTCCGGCGACCGATCGAATCTCTGAAGAAAGAGTGGTGCTCCATGGCCGGGGCGCAGCGTCCCTGGGAAGTCTTGGGACTTGAAGAGTGTAGTGATGACTGGCGTGCTGTTTACTGGTCAGCGGGGTTAGTACTCTTTCTCTGCCGCTTTGCTTTACCCTGGGAAGGGGATGTGGTACGCCCTGGGACCTTTCTTGCAGCTGCTCGGATGGTGACTGGAGAGTTCCTTAATCTGGCGCCGGCGATCCTCTGCTCGTTGTATGGCGGGCTTAGCGGCACTTATTGGAGTCTATCGGGTGCGGGTAATGCAAGAGGGGAAGTAGGCAGAGCCAGTTCCTTTTGCCCCCTGCATTACCTCTATGGTTGGATTGGGCTCCACTTTCCGAAGGGGATCTTCGCGGCGCGTGGACCTTCGACCTCGGTGCCCTTTCTTCCTTGTGTGGGAGGTGTAATGAACGCTTTTTATGCATGGGAGCGTCCGAAGCCTAGTGCCCGAGAGTGTTTACGGCGCATGGGCCCTTCTGACTTCGAATTTGTATCGGAAAATGCACTTGCGCCTTCTACGAAATCCCTGGTATGTGATAGGGCGGAGATGTCCGATCCTTTGTACTGGAGCATGGTGAGTTGCAGGCCTGGGTATCTTGTTTGGCGTCGTGGGGATGTAGTGGAGGTGGCACGGTACTCTCCCCACCGGTTTGCTCGTCAGCAGGGTTTTCGGCAGGAGTTGCCTGGGACTCCTTTGCGCCTGCGGTTACGTTACACTCCGCAGGAGGCGTACCGCCTCTGGGGAGCGCTTTACGATCGGTTTACTGGGTGTACTTTCTCACCGGGGATTAAGTCGGGCGGCAAGGATGCTGCAACTCCTGAGTATCGCCGCTGGGTCAATGGGTCAGTGCTTCCCCTCTTGGCTAGCCTTCCACTAGACGTCCTTGCCAGCAGTGAACGGGCTGACTTTCCTTTTGACCCTTTGGCGGGGTCAGAGGATCGCCGTCTCTGGTCCGAGGAGCGATGGTCAGAGAAATCTTGTGGCCGTCGAGAGGGTACTTCCCAGGCTTCACTTTCTGTGCAGGAGGTTGAGATGGCTCCGCCCTCCAAGGTTCATAGTCTTCCTGAGACTCAGGCTTCTTGGAGTGGGTGTACTTCTCCCAAGAGGAGAAAGTTGGACCTCTTGTGCGAGGCAGCTTTGACTGGTGCTGACGAGGCAGGGCCATCTCGAGAGGGAGAGCCAGGGCTTTTTGCCGATGAGGTAATCCCTCCTTCCGGGGTATCTTCTTCGGATGCTGCAGGTATGCCTTGTTCCTTGTTTCTTATGAATGTCTGTGCTTGCACTCTTACTTCGTTAGCTAAGTTGTCCAGCTCTCATTTTGGCAGGGTCTGCTGGACCAGACTGCGAGTCTGCCCCAAAGGGGGTTGGGCGGGAGTGCTCTCCTATCAGAGCAACGTTGGTCGAAGATGGCGGGCTGGATATTCCCTGGGATAACTTGGAGCTCTTGAGAGCGTGTGGAGCAGATTTTGCCGGCAGTGCTGTCAACCTGGATGATATTGACGTGGAGCAGTTGGGCTTTGGGGAGGAGGGTGAGGTCTCCAGTGTAGGGAGAGAACAGACTCCTCCAGCTCGGTCCGGTACTCCGGCAGAGGCTACTCCCGCAGTCGTTTCGTCGGGAGGTTTGTCTGTGCCTCCTCCTTCGGCTCCGGTGGTTCCGCTGACTGTTATCACGGCGATGGTCCAGGAGGCGGTTCCTACACTTGAGTCTTCAGGACCGGAGCCCACTTTGCCTGTGCACTCAGAGGCAGTCAGGGGGAAGTGCAGTTCTCGAGACCTTCTTTCTGTGCTTCTTTTGGAGAGCTGTCGGAAGTATATCCAGACGACGCTCGCACCCTTCCAGGAGGAGGGCTTTGCCGCTTTGAGCAGCTGGTGGGTCCTCGAGGGGCCTGAGTTTTGCAAGAGTCTGGCGGCCTTCCAAGTAGATGGCTCTTTGTTTGAGACACAGATGCGTGTTCTCTTGGCGGATAGTGAAGCTCATTGCTTGAAACGGGCTTCGATGGAAGATGACCTCCCCCTGATACTGGCAAAGGCCGAGGACGAGGAGCGTCGACTGGAGGCGCAGCATGCACTTGCTGCTGCGAGCCTTGTTCGGGCGCAGAAGGAGCTAGAGGCTGCTCGCGCATCTTTCGAGAAAGCTGAGACGATCGAGAAGTCTTCTGGAGCAGACTTGGCCAAGCAGCGCATCGAGCTGGCGACGCATCGGGAGCGGGTAGCTTCTCGGTCTTCAGAGTTGGAGCGTATGGATGTTACTGACGGCGAGCTGCTCCAACGTCTCAAAGGATTTGATTCGCTTTACTAGCATGTCGCATTTCCTTTTCTTTCTTGTCATTTCTGTTGAACAGACTTGTAGTTCTGCTTTTCTTTATCTGGTGATAACTTAATATCATGCATCTTATTTGTTTTGGACTTGTATTCTGGAATGGCGGAGCTTGGTTGTGTTTTTCTTTTGTTTGGACTGAACCTTTACAGGCTGCCTACGTACCCTACTGAGAGGGATCAAGTCACACGTAGTTCCTTTTTTTTTTTTTTTTTTTTTTTTTTTTTTTTTTTTTTTTTTTTTTCAAGGAATGTAGCCCTGCTTTTAGGCATAGTACCTTTTGAGGTACTTGCCATTGATGGGGCCGAGTGTAAGCCCTTCTGGCGTGGTGAGAAGGTACGCGCCGTTGGAGTAGACCTCTTTGACAATGTGCGGCCCGTCCCACTTGGCGTCGAACTTCTTTCCTCCTCGATGCGAAAGGATGATGGGGCGTTTGACTGCAAGCACCAACTCTCCTTTTTGGAAGGATCGAGGGCGAATCCTTTTGTTGAAGGCTCGGGTCAGCCTGGCCTGGTAGCATTCCAGGCGTTGCTGGGCTTCGAGGCGCTTCTCATCCAGGGCTTCCAATTCTGCTAGGCGAAGTTGAGCGTTGTCGCCGTTGACGAGGCCTTCCTGGACGGCTATCCTGAGTGACGGGATCTGGAGTTCAAGCGGGAGGACAGCTTCTACTCCGTAGACCAGCGAGTACGGAGTCGCCTGTGTTGGCGTACGAAAAGAGGTGCGATATGCCCATAGTGCTTCGCCCATGCGTTCATGCCAATCTTTCTTCGACTTCGAGACGACTTTCTCCAAAAGTTTGCAGAGTGTTTTGTTGAAAGCTTCAGCTAGGCCATTGGCAGAGGCGTTGTACATGGTTGAACACCTTTGCTTGATATCGAACTTGGCGCAAAATTGGCTGACGGCGGCGTTCTTGAATTGCTTCCCGTTGTCCGTAACGATATAGCGAGGGACGCCGTACCGAAAGATGATGTCGTTCTGGATGAAGTTGATAACAGAGTGCCTGGTAACTTCTCGCAATGGTACTGCCTCAGCCCACTTGGAGAAATAATCTGTTGCCGCCAGGATATAAAGATGCTGCTTGGATGACTTGGGTAGCGGGCCGACAATGTCGAGTCCCCATCCATCGAAGGGCCATGATGCGATGGTTGGATGCAAAGGTTCCGGAGGCTGACGGATGTAGTCGCCATGCAGCTGGCAAGTGTGGCATCTTTTTGCAAACTCGAGGGAGTCCTTGATCATAGTGGGCCAGTAGTACCCCATCCGCCTGATGCGAAAGTGCAGCTTTGGACCGGACTGATGTGAGCCACAGATCCCGGCATGGACTTCTTCTAGTGCTGTTTCTGCTTCTTCTTTTGCAAGACACCTTAGGAGCGCACCATCATAGCTTCGACGGTACAACTCGTTGTTGAAGTGGAAGAATTTCAGAGATCGCCTGCGAATGTCGACTTTACGCTTTGGATCTTCAGGGAGCTTCCCGTGGACAAGAAAATCTATGAATGGTTGTCTCCAATCTAGCTCGTCGGTCATGAGAACGTGTACTGCGTTGACTTGGTCCGGGATCCCCATGGGGAGGCCCTCCTCGGTGATCACCATTCTCTTACAGATAGGGATGAAGAGTTGGCTTTTTTCTGGGAACGGAAGTGTAGCCGCCAAATTTGCAAGTGCATCAGCCTGCTGATTGAGGTTTCTGGGAACATGCTGGATTGAAGCATCTTTGAGTGTACCAAGGAGTTTCAGGGCTCGTAGGTGCAATGGCACGAGATCTTCTTTGTTGACCTCGTATGCCCCCAATATTTGCTGAATGACGAGTTGAGAGTCGCCGAAGATTGTGAGCCCTTGAAGTTTCATATCATTGGCGAGTTCGAGGCCAATGATAAGAGCTTGATATTCTGCCCTGTTGTTGGAGCATGGTTCTGATAGTAGAAACGAGAAGGGAAGTACTTCGTCGTTTGGTGTGACGAAGATAACTCCCGCTCCTGCTACGTCTTGCCTGGCCGCACCGTCGAAGAACATTTTCCAAGAAGGGGCGATGTCGATGCAGAATACTTCTTCGTCTGGGAGATCTTCCGATAGTTCCCATTCTGCTGGAAGGGGGTATTCTGCTAGGAAATCTGCGAGAGCTTGACCCTTGACCGCTTTACGAGGGACAAAGGTGATGTCAAACTCAAGGAGGAGCAAAGCCCACTTGGCCAGACGTCCGGAGAGCACTGGTCTTGACATGATGTATTTGAGCGGGTCAGCTTTTGAGATGAGCCGTATGGCGTGAGCTAACATATAGTGTCGCAGCTTTTTTGTAGCGAAGATGAGCGCCAGACAGACCTTCTCAATCGGGGAGTAGTTTAGCTCCGCGCCGATGAGAGTGCGGCTCAAATAGTAGCATGCTGTTTCCTTGCCTAGCTCGTTGTCTTGAGCCAGGAGTGCCCCCAAGGATTGCTCCTGGGCGCTGATGTAAAGGACCAATGGTTTCCCTTGAACTGGTGCTGTCA
Source organism: Chamaelirium japonicum (assembly GCA_947650365.1). NCBI lineage: Eukaryota > Viridiplantae > Streptophyta > Magnoliopsida > Liliales > Melanthiaceae > Chamaelirium > Chamaelirium japonicum. The sequence goes on along the minus strand of OX393555.1, from coordinate 12,878,655 downwards.
GAACCGGGGGCTTAAGCAAGTAATCCCTGATGTTTTGGAGGGCTTCCTGGCAAGCTTCATCCCACTTGAACGCTGCTCCTTTCTTCATGAGGCGGCTGAAGGGTCTGCATTTTCCAGCTAAGTTGGCGATAAACCTTCTGATATATGCTAGATGGCCCTGGAGACCTCGGAGGTCTCGCACGGTTTTCGGGATTGGCATATTGAAGATAGCATCTATCTTGGTTTGATCTATCTCGATGCCTCGATGGCGTACGACAAAGCCGAGAAACTTTCCCGAGGAGACCCCAAATGCGCATTTAAGCGGGTTCATGCGGAGCTGGTACCTTCGAAGTCGCTTGAAGATTAGCTCGAGGTCTTGAAGATGTGTTGACTTTTGTCTTGATTTTACCACGAGGTCGTCGACATAGCATTCTACATTCTGATGAAGGATATCGTCGAAAATTCTTTGCATGGCTCGTTGGTAAGTGGCTCCTGCGTTCTTCAAGCCGAAAGGCATGACTTTGTAGCAGTAGATCCCTTTTGGCGTGCGGAATGCCGTAAGCTCTTCGTCTTTGGGCGCCATCCGGATCTGGTTGTAGCCTGAGGATCCATCCATGAAGGTTAGTGCTTCATGGCCCGTTGTTGCGTCCACCATTAGTTCTGTGATTGGCAGTGGGAAGTCATCTTTGGGGCATGCATTGTTTAAGTCCCTGAAGTCCACGCATACTCTGATCTGGCCGTTCTTCTTCTTGACTGGGACCACGCTGGAGATCCATGTTGGATATTTCACTTCTCGGATAAAGCCGGCTTCGATGAGCTTGTTGACTTCACCTTCTATTTGAGGCACTAGTTCCGGCCGGTAGCGTCTTTGTCCTTGCTTGATGGCGCTAGCTCCATGCCTGACAGCAAGCTGGTGTACTGCAATCTTGGGGTCAAGTCCGGGCATTTCCTTATAGGACCATGCGAAGACATCTCTATATTCTTGGAGTAGCTTGGTGTATGCGGCCTCCTCTTCGGGAGTCAGGAGTGCACTTACGAATGTAGGCCGAGGATCCTCTTGCGTACCCAAGTTGATTTCTTTCAAATCGTCGACGGTAGATTGCCCCCCTTCTTCGAGGACCGGCGGTGCATCGGGCAATTCGTCGTCCGAAGTAGAAGTTGCGTCGATTGGAGAGTCAGAAACGGTGATGTGATTAGCGGAGACCAGAATAATGTCGGTGATGTCGCCAGTGTCGTAGAATGAGAAGGGTGGGTGGGTGGGAATGATTTTTCTCACCTCAGTGGGTGGCTTTCCCAAACGGTCGAATACTGACCTTCGCTTTGCCTGTCTGATTGGCCCAAGTCTTTTGAATACTGATATGGGATTTTGACTTGCCTGGTTTTTGACGTTCTTCTTTGGCTTTTGAGGTGCGGTCTGACGCCGAGCTCGATATCGTCTTCTTTTGACGCTCTTTGTAGCGGGATGAATGACATTGGTGGAGCGTGCATCGGAGGCTGACGATCCCTCTTCCGCTTCATCTACCAACTTCACCTCAATGTAGTTAGAGGTGAAGGTCTTCTCTCCTGTTATCTTGATGACCATCGGGGTCTGACGGGAGCCGATGCCTCGCCGATTTGGTGGGATCTGCTCGCCACCCTGGAGTAAATGGGCTTGAGTCTTAGTCATCCCGTGTGGTATTGGAGCTGGCAGGAGCGTACTCATATGTGCAGCACTGTCTTTGTCGTAGCCAGCTTTGAACAGCAGCTTGGCGGCATTTTGCCCCCAGCTTCCTTTTGGCTTGAATGTGAGTTGGCTGGATTCGAAGGGATTGATGGGTTTTGGCGAATTTGAAGCTTGCCCCAGGCTGGGTAGTGGCAGTGTCATCTCTTGCAGAGTGATGACGTTAGCTTCCGATAGTGGCTGGACTATCCCTTTTGGCGAGGCAAAAGGTGGTGGTTTATCTTTACGAAGCCACTGAGGCGTGAGGCGTAAGACTGTCGTAGCTTGGACAGGTAATGGAGTATGCTTCATGGATCTTGGCTTGGAGCTGATGCGCATCCTCCGTCTTGGCGCTAGCACTCCTTTGACTTCGTGTATCGCCTTAGATGGTGGTACTGGATTTGGAGTTAGCAGAGCTTCGTCCTGCTCCACTCTTTCGGCTTTCTGAGTTCGAGGAGCTTTAGCGGGAAGGACTTCCGCGACAAGGTCCCTTACTTGGTAAAATTTGGCATCGGCGAGGTGTGCTTCAGCCTCATTGAACGGCTTGTCATCTGCAACAATGCATCTTTCCAGACCTTCCTCGTAGTACTTGAGGCATTGGTGCCAAGTAGAAACTACGACACCGTTTTCATGCAGCCACGGTCTTCCCAGCAAAAGGTGGTATGATGTTTGACAGTCAATGACGTGGAAAAGAACCGTCGTGTCAAGCTGACTGATAGAGAGTTTTAGACGAATGATCCCTATGGTGGACTGCCCTCCTTGGTTGAACCCTTGGATGACCAGCTGGCTTTGTGAGAGCTGGTCGGTGGTGATGCCGAGCTGGCGCATTGTTTGGATAGGCATAATGTTGACGGCGGAGCCGCAGTCCAACAGGATTTGATTTACCGGCTTCTCATTGATGTATCCCGAGACATAGACGGGTCGATTGTGCAATCGTGTTCCGAGCTGCAGATCTTCATCCGAGAAAGTTATCGCTGCGTTACATGAGACAATAGATTTGTCCTTCTCGGTATTTTTCTTCTTTCTTTTGTAGTTGTCTGGGTCTGTCAAAGCCTCGGCCATTGCTAGGCGAGCTTTCTCTGGGAGGTGTAGTGCTTCTATGAATGGCAAGTGCAGGATTGCCTCATCGTAAGCAGCAGTAATGGCTTTGTCGGAATCATCCTCCTCGTTGTCGGTGTTGCTTTCTTCAGAAGGCTTGATCCTATCTTCTTCTTCTGGCGCCACGCGAATCTCAACCATGCAACAGGAAGCTTCGTGCTGCTGATTAGCTGGGAGGAAGTAATCGGGGAAGAACTCTTGCAACGTTGTCGGTTCTGGAAGGTTTTGCAGGAGGAGATCATCAGGATCTGCTGGTGGTACTTTGAACGCCTTCCTTCCTGGAGCTTTGCTTGTCTTTTTATAAGTTCTTCGTTCCGGAAGCTTTCTTGTTACCCGATCGAGCTTGCGACTTCTTGGCATCCATGGCCTTCGTCTGCGAGGCAACATGACCCAGGCATCTTCATCAGTGGATTCTCCGTTACCAAGATGAAGGTCTGGAATGGTAGCTGTAGGTTCTTCATGGGTCGGGGAGACCTGCTCCTCTGGGGACCTTGGTGGTTCGCCTTCTGACTCCCAGCCGGTGGGCTTGATTTCTTCTATTGAGACAGACGGAGGTTTGGAATAGAGGACGTGGTAGTTGAATTTACCTGAGGGCTGGCCTAATAGGCCGACCTCCGGGTCTCCTTGTTCGTACCTTGTCTGGAGATTCGTGGTTTCTCCGTGATTCAGGGAGCCTTGCTCCTCTGGGGACATTGGTGGTTCGCCTTCTGACTCCCAGCCGGTGGGCTTGATTTCTTCCATCGAGACAGACGAAGGTCTGGAATAGAGGACGTAGTAGTCGAATTTACCTGAGGGCTGGCCTAACAGACCGACCTCCGGGTCTCCTTCCTCGTACCTCGTCTGGAGATTCCGTTGGGACATAGTTTTGTTTGAGAGAGACATTGATGTAGACAACGGTTGCCCCCAGGGCAGTGACGTTTCTTCCTCAGCGAGCTTAGGAGCGTACTGCTGTCGTCTTGAGGCTTTCCGTCGTGGAGCTGACTTTGCAATTGGCCGTTGGCGATTGATGCGCAACTTGGGCCTTCTCTGGTGGGTAGCAACGAGTACTGGTTGAAACGAACCGAAGGTGATGGACGTCATGTTTGCCGTTGCAACATCGCTGGAGTCGATCTCGATTTTTCCTTGCTTTGCGAGTGCCATGATCTTTTCTTTGAAGACGAAACACTTTTCAATAGGATGGCTAACCAGCCGATGGTATTTGCAGAAGAGCGGATCGTTGACCCGATGCATCTGTTCGGGCCTTTTTGAAGGAGGAAGCTCGATCATCTTTTCTTGTAGCAGTTGATCGAACATGGAGGAGACTTCCGAGTCTGGAAAGGGATACTCTTTGGCCTCGAGTTCTTCTAGAGTCATCTTTGACTGTCTTTGAGATGGAGGCGGTGGTATAGCAGCTCCCTTTTCTTGATCCGGTTTGCCACTGATTTTGAGTGGCTTGGAGGCCGAGGCGATGTCGGTGACGTTAACTTGCTTTGATTTGGGTGCCGGCGGTTTGTCTTTCTTTTCTACCTTCAGGAAGTCTTTGGTCTTCGAGTCCCCGCGATTTGCTAAGCTGAGCTCCATGTCGTGGGCTCGAGTTGCGAGTTCTTCGAAGGACCGAGGCTTGATCCCCTTGAGGATGTAGAGTAAGCCCCAGTGCATGCCTTGGGTGCACATCTCGATAGCCGAGTCTTCCGACAAACGGTCTCGTGAATTCAGGGCGAGATTCCTCCATCGATCGATGTAGTCGATTACTGACTCGTCCTTCCTTTGCTTGACGGCAGTAAGCTCGGTCATGCTAACGATGCGCCGAGTGCTATAGAAGCGGTTGAGGAATTCTCTTTCCATTTGATCCCAGCTGTCAATGGATCCTGGAGGAAGGTCAACATACCAATCAAAAGCGTTACCTTTGAGGGTGCGAACGAACTGCTTCACCATCTCGTCGCCGTATGTGCCGGCGTTGTTGCAAGTTTCGACGAAGTGGGCAATGTGTTGCCTTGGGTTCCCCTTTCCGTCGAAGTGTTGAAACTTTGGTGGCTGGAACCCGGTAGGGAAGCGCAGCTGCTGGATCCTTGCGGTGTAAGGCTTTGAGTATGCCGCCGTGATCGGAGGTAGGCTGCCGCCGTGGGAACGCATCATGTCAGCCACCAGTGCTTGTATTTGCTGGGCATTCATCGTTGCTGCCACTGAAGGTTGCGCGGCTATCGAGGTCGGCACGGGGGCCGAGGAAAGTGCAGGAGTAATTGCTAGTGTTGCCGGGCCAACTTCTGCAAGAGCAGGAGTTGGAGATGGGGCTGGAGCAGCTACTGGAGAAGCAGGAGGTTGACCGAATGTTGCGGCATCCCTGGCACTCAGCCTTTGAAGTAAGGTGTTGATGTGACGATCTTTCTCTTCCATTAGTCGGGTGAGCTGAGCCATGTGTTCACTCATTTGCATGACTTGGAGCTGGAGAGCGGACGGAGGATGATGTCGCAGGACGTCTCGATGTTGTATGCCCACACCTTCGCCATCGTCGTCGGAGACGTAGTTATGATGACTTGCTTCTGCTTGATGACGGATGTTTGCCCCCGGCAAGGGAGGTGCAAAGTCCGCTGGAGAACCCGAACGGGTTCGGGGTTGGGGCTGGTCCTCCCCAAATTTCTGGACAGATGTTCCAGGATTGAGGCTTGTTTCTTCATGCACCAAGGCCTCATTGGTGCCTTGGCGGGCATCTTCGGTAGCAGTTTCCGGCGTGAAGAAGTCCGCAAGAGTTTGAGTACGCCGAGTGTAAACGCGTACTACCGGGGGAATGTCATCCACCGGGTTTTCTGGATCGCCGTGTTGGAGTAGTGGAGACTCGGCGATAGGTGAGAGGCTTGTTGGAGCAAACGTATCATCGTTCGTTCCGGTCATGGCGAACTTGAAGCAACTCCTTCAAACGTACGGATGAAAGGAGAGGAGGTCCCCCTGGGCGTGCCAGAAATCTGTGGTCGCAGAAAAAGATTCGGGTCGTCTTTATTGCGGATCACACGAGATTACAAATTTTCTTTGATCAGGAGATTGTGGGAGAGATCCTCTGGAGGGTCCCTTTGATCCGCGTCTCCACGTGGTGTTCGTGCGAGAGCTCTGAAGGGGTTGCCCAGGACAGAGGTCTTTACAGGGTGAGGATTTCTTGAGAGGCTAAGGAGTTTCCGCCGTTGATTTTGTCCCGTCCGTGCTTCGCGCTTTCTCGGCTAGGGAGGCTTTGGGCTTCGTTCCTCGGTCTTCGTGTCTTCCTCGATCCTTGCTAGACCTTGGCGTCCTTGATCGTCGGTTCGCGGCGTCGATCGTGTTTTTGGCTTCGGCTTTGGCTTTAGCTTTCGGCTTTGGCGTAGCTTTGGCTTGGCTCTGGCGTTTGCTTTGCTTTGGCGCTTGCGCTTGAACGTAGGCGGGTAGAGACTTGCGATGCTTTAGTTCTTCCGGACTTCGCGTCGTATCGGCTAGAACGTGCGGTGCTTTGCTCGTGACCGTCGTAGTTGCTTGGCTTTGGCACGTGCGTTGCTTTAGCGCGGGCTTTACCGGTGCGTTTGCTTTGGCTTCTTGCGTCGGCTTTGACTTTAGCTTCGACTCGATCTTCTTCTCGAACGACTGGCGTTACTTCTTCAAGGCTTCTTTATTCTTCCGGCTTCCTCGACGGTTGTGGCGTCGGTTTTGGCTTTTCGGCAGGGGTAGCACCGATGCTTATGCGACGGTTGTAGCGTCGACTTTCGTTGATGAAGACGGCGGGTGTAGCACCGATCTTCGTGCGACGGTTGTAGCGTCGGCTTTTGTTGATGAAGACGGCGGGTGTGGCACCGGCTTTAGCACGACGGTTGTAGCGTCGGCTTTTGGTTGACGAAGGCGGCAGGGGTAGCACCGGCTTCAGGCCTTCTTCTCCCGGCTTTCTTCTTCGTGCGAGGAGTCGATGCCTTGATTGAAGACGACGGGTGTTGTCGGCTTCGATCTTCTTCTCCGGCCTTTGCTTATGGCGTCTTCGGAGCTGATGAAGATCGTTGGAGCAATCGGGTGATGACAGCTCCGGGTCTTCTTCTCCACGCTTTCTTCTTCGTGCGAGGAGTCGAAGCTTTGATCTCCGAGTGCAAGGTCTTCACGTTGATGAGGACTTGAAGGGCCAAGGACTCCCGTAGGATATGCTTGCCGTGCCTCGTGAAGCCTTCGGTCTTCAAGCGTTGGAGCTTCTTCGTAGCGCTCTTTCGTCTTCCACTTTTCGGACCCTTGATGCCTTCCCCGACCCCTTCTATTTATAGGCAAAGGGGGGCGGTTGGGGGAGATGTTGCTGAAATCTTTTTGTTTCCTCCAATCTCTCCCCTCATAACCATCGAGATATTGTTCCCTTATTTGGGGAAACAAACCCGATTTCCTCCTTTTTAGTTGGAGTGGTTATGGGCTAGTTGTGACTCGATCTTTAAAGATCGAGTTGTTATTTTTGTTGCACTTTTGGATCGGATGGCGACGCAACGTCATCTTGTCCGTTGGATCGAGGGATCGTCGCGGATCTACGGTTGTGTAGACGTCCACGCCACCTCCCCCCGCATCAAGGCGGTTTTGACTTTTTCTTTTCTTTTCTTTTTCTTTTCTTTTTTTCTTTTTCTTTTTCTTTTTCTTTATGGCCGGCCCCACCCCTCCATGAGGAGGGGGGCACGGTTTTCAAGAAGGGGGGGCCGGTGGGCCCCCCTCTTTGTGTCCGAGTTGCGGGTCCGATGGGACCCGTTTGCTTTGGGTCGGGCCATGCGCGCGCAAATTGGGTTCGCACGTGGGCCGAGTTCGCACGCGGGCCGTTGTGCGCGGGCGAGTTTCGCATGCGGGCCGTTGTGTGCGGGCGAGTTTCGCATGCGGGCCGTTGTGTGCGGGCCCAAGTTTCGCATGTGGGCCGTTGTGTGCGGGCCCAAGTTGCATGAGCGAGTCGGGCTCGACCCGAAGGTCATCGAGTGCAAGCCCATTTTTCGTGAAAAAAATCGGGTTTGACCCGAAGGCCGTCGGGTGCGGGCCTATTTTTTTGTGTAAAAATCGGGTTCGACCCGTGGGCTAATTTCGATGCCCACACACCCTCACCCCCTCGCCTTCTTCCTCTCTCGAGGAGAGCAGCCATGGAGGAGGTAGTAACGAGCACGAGCGGCGGAGGGGGCGATAGTGGCAGTGATGCGAGTTGCAACTGCTAGCTACCACTGCATGCCCCGACGACGGTTAGCAGCGAAAAAATATAGAAGGGATTTGGAAAGAAGAAGGCATCATGTTAGTTCTTTTTCATTCCATGCCCATTATCTTTTTCCCTCTTTTTTTTCTTGATTATATTATATTTGATAAATTGCTTTCATGCCAAGAATGTGTTGATTTATAGTTTTAGTTTACGTATTGGAATTTCGAATTCGGGTTAATTACTTCTTCCATTAGGTTTGATTTTCATGGTTATATGGATTTAGTGTTGACTCTTTCAGTTTTCACTGCAACTACAGAGCGAGCATTTTCAGCAATGAAATTTGTCAAAACCTAACTTCGCAACAAGATGAAGGATGAGTTTCTTGCAGATTACTTGTCTGTTTATGTTGAGAAAGAAATTGCTGAGACTTTCAGTTCAGACTCAATCATAGATAATTTCTATTCTCTAAAAGATCGTCGAGCAGGTTCGTGTCGTGTCTAGTTTCGTGTCGTGTCCAAAACACCCAGACCCGGACCAAACCCGTTTAACTAATCGTGTCTAGATCCTAAACCCATACCCGGCCCGCTAATAAACGGGTAGACCCGGTAAGACCCGTTTACCACCCGGGACTATTCAGTTGACCCGATCCGACCCAATCCGACTCGACCCGACCTGACCCGAAAGACCCGCTGGTATTATATATTATAGTATCGGATTGCGGGTAGACCCGACCCGACCCGACCCGACTCGTTGAATACTAAACGGGTCTTCCCGAGTCTACTGTGTCCAGACCCTAAAGCCGGACCCGACCCGTTTACCACCCGGGACTATTCAGTTGACCCGATTCGACCCAATCCGACTCGACCAGACCTGAACCGAAAGACCCGCTGGTATTATATATTATAGTATCAGATTACGGGTAGACCCGACCCGACCCGACTCGTTGAATACTAAACGGGTCTTCCCGAGTCTACTGTGTCCAGACCCTAAATCCGGACCCGACCCGTTTATTAAACGGGTCTATCGTGTCGACCCGTTTACGACCCAAACCCGTTTAGCCCTGACCCAGACCCGCTAACTTCGTGTTGGGTGATAACGCAGGGTTATCAGGTAGTTACAACTACTTGATAATGCAGGATGTTATCAGGTAGTTGTAACAACCCATGCTAGATCGTGATTATGCTGGAATTATCAGGATGGTATCCCAATAATCTAGGGACGGTTATGTAACTGCTTCTATTATATAATAAACACGCCAGAGCCTTTTGTGCTGCTGTGCAATCATCTTTTAGCCCATTGTTTCATTTTCTTCTAAGTTATCATCGGGTCTGCCGTGTCGGGTCTGAAATTGCCAGCCCTAAATTTTGGGCTGCACCTCGTCAACATCCACGGCCAACTGCAATCTCCCCTTTCGATGATGAGTTATTGGATGACTGCACAATTGTTGCACCACGTCATCCCCTACAACTGTTGCACCGAATATTTTCTTCTATGGTTGTGTGTGTATGTATGTGGACGTCCAACTACTTGAAGAGAGTCGTGTCCCACTATAGGGGAAAGCGCCATTCGCACCGCTGGACCTAGCACAAATTAAGTTGGAGTGGCGCCGAGCATCTTACGCTTCGCCTTACTGATAGGCTGGGTTTGCGCTCATCGTGCACATAGTGTGAATGACTAATTCAAATTTTTTTGTTGCAATTTAAAGTTTAACGAACTTTTTTTTAGGTAATGCACGTAAGGTCCCTGACAAAGAGATCGGTTTAGCCTAAGGATAGATAAGAGTTCGGTTTTGTATAAAGTCCCTAATTAACTGATCGTTGTAGCCAACGATCTTGATTTTTATCAAAATCCCGAAACAACCATCACCCCCTCGCCTTCTTCCTCTCTCGAGGAGAGCAGCCATGGAGGAGGTAGCAATGAGCACGAGCGGCGGAGGGGGCGATAGTGGCAGTGATGCGAGTTGCAACTGCTAGCTACCACTGCATGCCCCGACGACGGTTTGCGGCAAAAAAATATAGAAGGGATTTGGAAAGAGGAAGGCATCATGTTAGTTCTTTTTCATTCCATGCCCATTACCTCGTTCCCTCTTTTTTTTCTAGATTATATTAGATTTGATAAATTGCTTTCATGTCAAGAATGTGTTGATTTATAATTTTAGTTTATGTATTGGAATTTCGAATTCGGGTTAATTACTTCTTCCATTAGGTTTGATTTTCATGGTTATATGGATTTAGTGTTGACTCTTTCAGTTTTCACTGCGACTACAGAGCGAGCATTTTCAGCAATGAAAATTGTCAAAACCAAACTTTGCAAGAAGATGAAGGATGAGTTTCTTGCAGATTACTTGTCTGTTTATATTGAGAAAGAAATTGCTGAGACTTTCAGTTCAGACTCAATCATAGATAATTTCTATTCTCTAAAAGATCGTCGAGCACAACTTTGATAATGGATACTTGATCTTTTTATTATATATTTTTTTTCACATTTCTATGTCATTTTTGACTTGACATATTTCTACAATAATTATTCTTTCTTTTAGTTTTGATATTGTGCGTATCCATGCCAAAGTTGTCTAGACATATTTTTCTATGCATTTGTTCTTGATGGGTTGTAAAGTACTTTTCAGTTATGCTCTTATCGTATATCGTTTTTTACTAAGAATATATAATACGGATTTTGTTAAAAAAATAATATTAAAATTTATAATTTAATTTTCTAATCCACTCTGCATTCTACTAGTTCGGCCCCCTCAAGTAAAAATTCCTGGGTCCGCTCCTGCCCTCAAGGAGATAAAGGATACAGTTGGAGTCGATATTGGAGCCATCAGTGGCGGACCTAGGATTTTTCTTCAGGGGGGGCATAATTATTAAAAGGTAATTACAGTCGTTGCCTCACAGTCGAAGGCATCGGCAGGCGGCGTGACAACGTCCCTACCCTTCCTTCGGTCACACAACAAAAGGGCTATTAGGATTTTGCCTCTATTAAGGAGAATTTCGATCCTTAGAGTCCTTCGATAATTTAGAACTATAATTGGCCGACTTGATCGGGGTACACGGGTTGTAAATAATTGACCAGATTCTTTTTTCTTTTTTTTTTGCAGGGGGGATTTCATACATACCCCAAAAACCTAATTCCCACTCGATTCTTATTCACTAAGGGCCATGGGATGAATTCTATGAGGATGCCACGTGTGCGGGAGATGGCAAACGACGGTGGGTGTTGGTTGAACAGTGGTGGGCGTCGATGGCCGGCAAACGACGAAGCCGGCCAGGGGTCACAATACAGGCGGCGACGGCGGGTGGTGGCTGGCGGCGATGGGTGGCCCATGTGGCGGTGGGGGTCGGTGGCATGACAGTTGACATTGACTGGTGAAGGACGGTGGTCAGTGGGACGGTGGTGACCACCTCCATGTGAAGTTTGCAACCAAAAGTTTGCTATAATTTTTTTTTGATAAATTACACTTTGCCCCCCCTGAAGTTTAGCTCAAAAACATTTAACCCCTCTATAGTTAAAAAATAACATTTTGGCCCCCTTCAATTCAGTTTCGATCAGTTAATTACCAAATGAGGAAATCAAGTAGTTGACCAAAGGGGTATTGTGCTAACATTTCAAACTTTAGGAGGTGTTAGTCAATTAGGACTTTGTGAAAAGTTCCTTGTATTTAGGATTATACCAGTAGTGGTTCTGAACTTCTTTACGGTATTATAGATTTAGGCGTTAGCGGTTGCGGAGTCCACAGCGTGAACTCCTGTTACAGGCGTTAGTCAATATTTCATATGGATTTGGAGTCCTAAACTAGGCGTTAGTCAATAATCATGGGATAAGTCCATGACTTCATAACAAAAGGGATTCAAAAACCCTACTATATATATTTTTTGCCCGACAAAAGTTCAACCTCAAAGGTGGAATTTTGAATCCCCCCTTACGTGAGACGTGAGACGTGCTCTCTTGCCGCCGAAACCCTAATTCTTTCAGCGCCGGTGATCGCCATTGCTGGATCCAGATATTCCACAGGTATCCCTATCTCTCTATCTCCCTCTCCCCTTCCCTATCTCTCTATCTCCCTCCTCCGTCATCTTTGTACCCATCGGAAACCCATCAGAAACCTGGTCGGGAGACCCAAACCCTCTCGGCCGCCCTCTCCCAACCCCTTTCGACCGCCCGTCGGTCCGAACAAAATACAAGAGAGAGAGAGAGAGAGATTCTGGGCTGAGCCGCGGCCAGCGACGCCCTCTGACGATGGTGCCAAACTGTGGTGCCAGCGACGATGGTGCCACCGCCCTCCGCGGCCAGCGACGCCCTCCGCGGCCAGCGAGATGGGATCGCACTCCGATCGCGACGCCTCCGGCTCCGGCTCTGGCTCCGATCGCGATCCCCTCGTCCGATCGCGATGCCCTCCTCCGGCTCCGTCCGTCCGGCTCCGTCCGTCCGATCGCGATGCCCTCCTCCGGCTCCGTTCGTTCGGCTCCGTCCGGCTCCGTCCGGCCGGCCTCGTCCGATCGCGATCCCCTCGTGACACTGAGGTTTTTTTTTTGGGTTATTTTGACTTTGCCCCACATATTTTGCCTTGAATTAGACCTTAGACCCCATATTTCATGTCTATTTAGACTTTAGACCCCAAATGTTGCCTTTAATTAGACTTTAGACCCCAAACTTTGGCTTTAATTAGACTTTACCCCCCAAAACTAATTGTTCCGTCAGCTAACCATCTAAGAGAAATGGTGAGCTGACGGAATATAAATAAAGTTTTGGGGGTGTGCTAAGTCTGCTGACGGAACAGTTAGTTTTGGGGGTAAAGTCTAATTAATGAAAATGTGGGGGGTAAAGCCTAATTCAAGGTAAAATTTGGGGGGCAAAGTCAAAATCTGGATACCCGTGACTTGATGGTGAGGCTGTGTACATTGAAACTGTGCAAATTTTTGTAAGCTTTTTTTTTTTTACTCAGCCACATACAAAGAAAGGGTTTAATTGATGATGCCATAAAGTGATGGCGGGCCCAGGGCTCAGTCTAACACTGTCGCGATGCCCAACTCCAATCCGACACTTCATAGCTCCGTCCAACACTTTATGGCTCTGTCCGGCTCCGTATGTGTTGGACGGACATCACGTCACGACGAAGCCGTCCAACACTTTATGGCTCCGTCCGGCTCCGTATGTGTTGGATGGAAGTCACGTCCGTATATGTTGGACGTACGTAAACTCAATTTTAAAACATTCCTACGTTACTCTACCATGATCTCAATGCGATTGAAAAAATATTGCGTATGTCGAAAAATAATAATACTTATGTCGGTTTTTAAAATACCTAATCCAATTCGATCCATTGAATATGTCAAAACCGATCAAAATCAGTCGGTTTGGTTTGGTCAGTTTAGTCGGTTTGGTTCGGATCAAAATCAGTCAGTTTATTCGGTTTGGTTTGGATCAAAATCAGTCGGTTTAGTCGGTTTGGTTCGAAACCAATTAAAATACCTAATCCAATTCTAGTTTTTATTGTCTTTGATTTAGATGATCTATTTTCTTTTTATTTTGTTGAGATTAAAGAATTTATGATAATTGAACTAGGTAATGGAAACGAAGAAATCAAACTATGAGAAGTGGAGTAATGCTGAAAAGGATGAGTTGCTATGTTTATTGGTCGAAGCAACAAATAATGGCGGTAGAAATGTAGATGGGTCATTCTCAAAGAACTTGCTAACGATGAAAATTCTGCCAACCTTGAATGGAAAATTCAAAGGCAATAAGATGGTATAGCACATTCGTAGCAAGCTGAGGGTGTGAAAAAGGCAATATCAACCCGTCGCTGACCTGATGGCTTCTAATTCAGGGTTTGGATGGGACCCTGTGACCCAAAAGATTACAGCCCCAGATGAGGTGTGGGAGAAATATTTTACGGTAATATCCACTCACATCTAATAATTATTTACTCGTATATATTTGTTTGTCATTATTATTAAAAGTTGTCTTTCTCTTTTATAACACCACTCTAGCGCTCGTAAGTACTTGACAGAAAGGATTGAGGACTTTGATGACTTGAAGATTGTGGTTGGAAATGCATATGCTACCGGAAAACAATCTTATGGTATGGGAGTTGGTGTGACTCCACCTGGCATAGAAGATATGGAGACGGAGGAAGATCCAATGGATGCGCTTTACCGTATGTATGTTAGTTTGGAGGATAACACCGACGATGAACCTTCATCCTTTCCAACAAGTCAGTCACATCCTGGTATGAGTTTTGATACTCAAAGTGCATCTCCCACTACTCGATCCAGTAAGTCCCTGCATAAACGTAAAATCAGAGAAGATTCCTCATCCAAGGGTAAAGGCAAGGGTGTCGACACTACGATTGATAGGCTTATGAGTAGTGTGGAAGTCATTGCTGAAAATATGAAAGCAATACGTGAGAGTTGTGAGCGGCCTGACTTGTGGAAGCTTCTGGAGGAGACCCCGGGCCTAGATCGCACACTTCGCTTTCGAGCTGCTGAGATATTGGTGAATCCGGCGTTGCAGGACATATTTGTGAAGATGGACCCTGAGACTAGGAAGGAATGGATACTCTTTAGATGCTAGAGTTGTTAGGGTTGATTTCTATGCTTTATTTGGGACTCGTTTTGAGATGTAATAAAACTTTTTTTATTTGCACTCGTATCATGGAATGGTATCTTTATTATTGGACGTTATATTAATAAAGTTCAAATTATGAATGCATTCATACGATGGCCATATTGTATGTTCTTTAGAATTACCTAGATACTGCTTACTCAACAATCGGTTCATGCAAAATCAACAATCGGTAGATGCTGTTCTTTATTATTGGTTTATTTATAGCTTACAGCTTCACCCTCGGCTCATGCAAAATCAGAGTTTTTATTCTTTATTATTAAATGTTATATTTATAAAAAACTGGTTATAAATGCAATCATATTTTGTTCATTTCGAATATGGTTTGTTCGTTGATTGTGAATGTACAACGTTTATTTCAGGTAAAAAATGAGACCACCTCATCATGAGTTATCGGTCGTTATATATGTTGTATATTCTGTGGTAACAATTGCAGCTTTATATATTATGAGATCACATGCACGACAAATTGGACCACGGCGCCCTATCATTAGTGCTGGATATAAATATATTCATACAAAATTTGATGGTAATCCGGTTGAGTTCCGTGAATTATACAGGATGTATCCAGACGTATTTTGAAAATTATGTCGGATACTTAGAGAGAAATCTCTAATATCGGATACTAGATTCATTTGTGTTGAGGAAATGGTTGGTATGTTTCTACTGACTGTTGGCCAAAACGATCGATATGTAAATACTCGGGAAAGATTTGGACGTTCCAGATGGACTGCTAGTAAGAATTTCAATAAAGTGTTAAATGCTTTGGTTTTATTAGCACCAGATCTTATGGCAACTCCTCCCACTACAACTCCACTTGAAATCTTGAACGACCAGCGATTCTTTCCATATTTTCAGATAAAAAGTTATCTTATACATACATGTATAATTTTACCATCATATAAGTTTGTTATTTCCTTCTGTTATTAATATATATTTTTTTTATAAGAATTGCATTGGAGCTATTGATGGTACCCACATTCCAGCTATGGTTCCTAGGGAGCAAACAGTGAATTATCGGAACCGCAAAGGTCAAATTTCTCAGAATGTATTAGCAGCATGCATATTTGATCTCCAATTCATATATGTCCTCATCGGTTGGGAGAGTTCTGCAAACGATGCACGAGTCTTCAATAATGCATTGTCTCGGACGGATGAGCTTAAAGTTTTACGAGGTAAAATTGTTATTACTATATTATTATTAACATTGATTATTAGTAACCAAAAAATTATTTAGTAGATGCCGGTTTTCCAAACCGAATGCAATTTTTAGCCCCTTATCGCGGTGTTCGATATCACCTGAGGGAGTATGGACCCGATCGTCGCCCAGAGAATGAGAACAAGTTATTTAATCATCGTCATTCATCTCTATGAACTGCAATTGAGAGAATTTTTGGGGTGTTCAAATCACGGTTTACTATATTTAAAGTCGCCCCATCATTTCCTTACAAGACCCAAGCATTACTAGTGATGGCATGTGCAACTTTGCACAACTATATTCGTCGAGAGTGTAGCTTCGATGAGTTTCCTATTGATCAATCTGAGGAACTCTTGGAAAATATAGGGGACGAGCCGAATCCCGAAGAAGTATTTCAGAGCCAAGATGGGGAACGCGAGGCAGCAAAAGAGTGGCGAAACAATATTGCTCAATCCATGTAGGAGGATCATCTTAATAGAAGGAATACTAATTAGACTTTGGTACATTTGTCTCCTCGGTCATATATTGGACTTATTATTTTAATTAGTATGCTACTTCTAATTTGTATGTTATTTGTGGAAATGACCTCCTTGGTTGATGGTATGCTAAAGTCTTTTGGTATGGGATAATTGTTAATCTTGTTTGAAATATGATCTTATTTATGAAAAAATTATCAATTTATATATGTAAAATTATTAAAATCTTTGATATGAATTTTTTTTACCATTTGACATATGTTAAAATTGGCCAAACTATTTATCCAACGTGGTGAGACAATCTTGGATGGCAGAGACAATATTGATTAAATCGAGCTTAATTTTATTTTATTGTTCTTGTACATTTTTTTAATGAATGTTTTAATACTTTTCGTATTGGGCCTTCAAAATTCATCAAAATTTTTCTTCAAATGTGTTAGTCAAATGGGATTTTATGTCCAAGTCCACAACAAAAATCCCACGTGAACTCCTAAAAAAGGGATTTATGAGACCGTGGACTTTTCAGAAAAGTCTGCAGACTTCCAAAAAATCCCAAAGACTCTTTAAAAAAAGTCAACGGATTCTCAAAGACCGCAAGTCCATGAACTCCTGAATAATGGTTTTAAAATCTCAATTGACTAACACCCCCTTAGGGATGATTTGGAACAAAATAAACTATAGGGGTGTTAAGTGTTTTTGATCTAAACTTCAAGGGGGTAAGTGTAACTTATCTTGTTTTTTACCAAATTGAAGGGGGGGGGGGCCTTGAGCCCCCCTGGGCCCAATGTATGTCCTCCCCTGGGAGCCATAGACGAGGTAAGCATAGGAATGGAAGGTAAGAATGAAGATGTAGGGTGCCTGAAGAGGAGGACGGAGACGCTCCGATCAAAACATGAAGGAGGGAGAAGGAGGTAAGGATATGCCGAGAGGTTGACAAGGATGGTGGCGGATTAGAACAGGGAGGATGGAAGAGGGAGGGTGGGGGGGGGGGGGGGGGGGGAGGGGGGTTGGGGTTGAAGTGGAAGCCGAGGAAAGTGTGCCAATTGGGGGGCGACAATACTTCAAAAATAGTGGGTGCCCCAATTGAATTATAGGGTGCGATAATCAGACACCTCCCTCTCCACTCCACTACTGCATATCCCCTATGGCCTCCTTCCTCTCTCGGAGATTAGCATCTAAGCTTCTCCTTCAAAACCCTAACCCTAGCTCGCTCCCGCCATTCTTCCATGCCAACGCCCAGCTCCGAAGCCTCTCTGAACCAAAACCCACCAACCCTCGTCCCCATACCCTCAACCCCACCAACCCTTCATCGGATCTCCTCATACTCTCTCGATTCCCTTCACAAAAACCCATAAACCCCAATCCATGGTTCCTCAGATCCCATACGACCCCCAACCCTGTTTTCACCAAACACTCCACCTCCGAAGGAAAACCCAGAAGCTGTAATCCCTTCTGCAACCCCGACTCCGCCGCCCGCCGTTTCTCGTCGAGCTCCCCGGAGAACGCCGACCCCGATAAACCCACCGTGACCCCCGAGCTCCAGCACCAGGAGATCGTCGGCCCCACGGTCGAGCGCGACGTCTCCGCCCTCGCCAACGAGACCCGCCGGACCCTGGAGTCCCTGCGGAGATCCATCTACCACCTCAGCTCCGCCCTCGCCCTGTTGGGCGTCGCCCACCTCGGCGTCGGGGCCTGGATCGCCTACTCCGGCGACCCCCCCCACGAGGTGACGATCCAAGGTCTGGCGGCCTTCGCCTTCCCCTTCACCCTAGCGTTCCTGATGCGCCGGAGCCTGAAGCCGATGAGCTTCTTCCAGAAGGTGGAGGAGCAGGGCCGGCTCCAGATCCTCACCCTTGCCCTCCAGGTTTCGAAGAGCTTGACCCTCTTGTTCTTGAGAGCCCGCGTGGTTTCTATCTGTTGCGTCGTGGGCGTCTCGGCGGGGTCGCTGGTCATTCTATGCTTGCGACAAGATAGCCTGTGGTGAAAAAACTTCAGCACTTAGAGGTAATGCGATTTCAAGTAAAGAGTTGTGCAATGCTTTTTGGCTGTAATCTCGATTGTGTACTGTTGAGTTTGATCTCTGCAGCTTGTTGATTTCTATATTTTGGCTGATTTTTCACGCAATCTTACCATTAATGCTAAATTATATGCCTTTTTTTCATGTCAACTTTGCAAATGTGGCATCCTAATTCCCCCCTTTAAAAAGCCTATAAAGTTTTTCGGAAGAACCTATGAAGAAATTTTCTTCACATACCCTTGGATGGAAGAGATGATGATTTCCATCCACAATTACCTTTGAGTTCGTTCACTACACACACCCAAAAAGAAGAAGAGCATAATGATATCACGGAATCTTAAATGTTTGCTCTCCATATCTTAGGCCAGAGGGAGTAGGTACTCAACCCCTAATCTGACTGACAAGCAAAGGTAGCTAGCCGAAAGCATGGTCTTGCTAACGAATGATCAACTTGCCTTATTGGTATAAATGTATAATATTGTGCCCCTCTCTTGCCCAAGGTTACCTTTGGAAGGAATTTAGCACCAATTAATAAAGAGTCGACGCCAGGTTGACTAAGTAGTAAAGTACTCTCAAACTTTGATGAATGGTCACTTTTATCCATGAAGCTGAGATTATGGAAGTGGAATAAGGTTTTGAATTTAAGATTTAGATAGAGAATTGCGATATATATAGAATTATCCCTTCCTATATAGTCAAAAGCCCAAGCGCACCCTAGGCACAAGCATGCGCCTAGGTGCGCGCCTGGGCTTTTCTGTTTTTTGGGGGCCTAGAGGTATTCAAGCAAAAGAAGACTAAAAGAACGATATAAAGAGTAAAAGTATCCACAAATAGCATAAACATGACATCAACTGAATAACATAAGATAAACATAAGTGCATAACACCATTCTCAAAAGACAAATATAAGCATAACATCAAATAAAACATAAATAGCCCATGGTCCCAAAAATTCTCTAAACAACATAAACATAGCATCAACTGAAACAGTGAAACTCCCAAGGCCGCAACAATAAAAAAACTAAAATCAATCCAAAGGCTCATCATCATCAGATGATAAACCATCATCAATATCTCCTCCCTCCATAGATTCTTCTCCTCTTCCTCAGTATCATCATAAGAGTCATCTGCGGGCTGTGACTGTAAATATCCTCGCCCCCTCGTATTAGAACTTTCTTCATTATTAACTCCCATAGCTTGATCAACATCATTCCAAGTGGGATTATCAACATGAACAAGTGCCTTAGTATTTGGAGGGACTATCCAATCATCATCGTCATCCACCTGTCCCAAAACTATCGTCACCTCGGCCAAAACTATAGGATCTGCATCTCGTTCATGTACGCTCAAGTGATCCTCTTATTGACGACGCAACCTCTGATTGTATTGAACGAATACAAGATCGTTCAGTTTCTTTTGGGCCAAAGAATTTCTCTTCTTTGAATGTATCTACAAAATTAGAAAATATATTTTACATGTTAACTTGTTAAGTACTTAAAACATTGTCGAGGGTAGATTGTAAATATAAACTTTGCACTCACATTGTTAAAAGCATTCTAATTGCGTTCACATGGGGATGCACTATAAGTTTAACTAAGGATTCTAATGACTTACTTTTGTTACTCTAGGACATCACTCCCAAAAATCATCCACCATTTAGCTAAATTAGAAAAAAAAACACACCCTAAATTAGAATTTTAGAACTATAAACAAACATAGTAGGAAAAGATACGTGTAGAATATTATCTTAATGACTTACTAGGTGCTCAAGCACTCCTCTTCCTAATTGCACTTGGTGATCTCATGAGGCACTTGCTTTTTTATAAATGTGAAGTTGATTAATCACCTATTCATTTTGGACGAACCGATTGATGGCATTGAACAAGCCACCATTGATCTCTGAGTTCCCTTCTAGGCTTCTATGTCAGGTAAGCCCATGGAGAAATAGAACTGAGGGTTTAGGTAAAACCCTGTTGCATGTAGTAGTTGATGGAGTTGCTCATTCCATCTTCTATCCACTAGAGTCTTTAATTTTACAAAGGTCCTCTCATCTTCTCCAAGATTTTTTATGATCTTCTCTTTCGCACGGTCCATTGTTTTATAGATATAGCCCATACATGGTTACTCCTCTCTATCCACCAACATAACAACATCTACCTAAGGTGCTAGAATCTTGAGGGAGAAATGCACATTGCTCCAAAATACGGATCATCTCACTATCTTAGCAATCTTTTTTTTTTCCTTCGGCACGCTTTGCTCAACTATGTTGACTCCAGTATTTAAAATGGAACATTGAGCTCAATTGGCTTTTGTTGGTATGGATGCTTTCAAGTGAAAAGTAACTAGTTGCAAATCTAGTGACCGCCGATCGATGCAACTCCCTTCCATTTGTAAATTTGCTCATAAGGTGAAACACGTGTGTGGTTGTAGATGAACACCACAAGCGCCTTAGCCTCCGTCAGGACACTAACCACCCTAGGCAACTTTTCGTATCCTCCACATGAATAATAATTTTGATCCTACCCATTAAGAATGAATTATTATTTTTTTAGCTCAAAGAAAAATTCAATCAAACACAGTGTTATTAAAGGCGTGTCTAGGCTCAGGCTCATCTAGGCTCACCCCCTGCACCTTAAAAAGCATAAGGCCAGGCTCTGTTAGAAAGTCGCGCGTCTAAGCTCCAGACGTAAAAAAGGCGCGCCTAGTTGAACCATGTGCAATTATGTGCTTGCAATTGATATTTTTGGCAATATGATTATGTTATTAAGTAGATTTGATTCATGATTACAGTAGTCTGAATATTGGCACATTGATTGAATATTATTTACATTCAAAATTATTTGTTATAGTTCTTAGGTAGGACCATATGGGCAGTTGTGGGTTGGATTTGATGATTTTGATATTATTTCAATTATTACAAGATTCAATGAGTTTTCTTTTCTTTCTCGATTTGCACATTTCATATTGATTTAGAACATGTACACAAGCGCACAAAATTCTATCCTTTCAAGAAGATCGATTCGTATCGCTTTTCCGTATTATATTTTATAAGTATCATCCGATACAATTGCTTGTATTGTACGATACATCTGATACGTATAATACTAGTCGAATCTGGTTCGCCTTATAAATTGATAGTGAATATGGGTTTGGTTCAGTAGTGGGCCACCCTTTATAAGAGAACAAATGGTTCTCTGGGTGTTTTGTTCGCTCGATTGGAGTCCCGACTGGAGATACGACGAATGAAGCTCTTGCTCGGTCAGGGGTGTTGCGAGCTTGAAGCATACAACCTCCCCTCTTCGGGGTCCCGTGGAGACCGTCCTCGTCATCTCTTCGAGATTCTCTCCACCATCCCTTCGGAACCCCCTTCGACATCCCTTGGTGCTTCTGTTGTGCCAATTCCGCCTGGGATTGTGGGGACGACGGATCGTTGGACGCCACCGCCTCCTATCTTAGGTAAGAAGAGAAAACCTCCCTCTATTTTTCCTTTCTTGTTTCTTTTGCATCTTTTGATTCTCTTCCTTTCTACAAAATAAAAGAATTTATTTTATATGTGTCTCGGTGGCTATATGAATGTGTATGTGTATGAGATGACATTGAAGATTGAAGATTGAAGCTATCTGCTACTTTTGAGTTTTTGTTCTGTGACTTTTGTCTTAATTTGCTATTATGATAGTCTGATAGATCATGGATCATACTTGTATATGGTTTCTTTTTTTAACAAGTAGTGACTTTTTGTTTTTTGATAGACCAAAATTAAGTTTGATGCAAAATGAAAGGGAATATCTTACTTTCTTATATTTAATGATCTAGTATCCCGCTATCTATATGTCTATATATGAATATATTTTTAGGGAAATATATTAAAATTTATCTGTATGTTATGATCAAGGAGCAAAAAATAAAAAAAAATCGTGATAAATCACGAAATAAATTGGTTTTAAGAAAGTCCGATAAGAAATATCACAAATTTCGGGAAATAGAATCTGACAACATAAAAATGTGGTTAAATCGCAAAATTACACGCGATATATTCGTCAACGCGAAAAATCTTCATATATCGCGTCAAAAGCACCGACACATAAATTTCACAGAAATATCGGTGTATTTTGTGAAATGTCATAGACTTTTTTGTGAAATTTCAAGATTGACTAGTTATAAAAGGGGGCTTGGGGCCGGGTTCTTTGAAGTGTTTGGTTCTTTTAAGTAATTGTCGACATTTACTTTAAGGTATTATATGCAAATAAGTGAATACCCCCATCAACATTTACTTTAAGTTATTTTATGTAAATAAGTGAATACCCCCCATTTGATTTCAATAAAAATATCAAAAAAATAAAAGCCAAATGAATAAAAAAGTATTATTTTCAATTTTTGTAGGAGAAAACAGTTTTTAGGGGCTTTCATAAAATCCTCATGTTCAGAAAAATGGTTAAATCAACTCTTTTTTACCTCAAAAAATTCTACAAGATGTTGAACTATAAGCTCATCTAGAAAACCATGGTCCGTCAAAGAAAATTTTGAATGAATAAAAGCTTTTCTATATAATTTTTTTTTTTCCAGAGTTAGTGAAAAAACAATGTTTCACATTTCATCATAATTTTTGCACGATTTAAAACTTGCATAACTTTCTTCATTTAAGTCCATTTTTCAAATCATTTGAAGCATTGTTTTAAAAATCAACTAATGTTCATTTTGAAAACATTTTTATCTACAAAAGATTAAAAAACATTTGGAAAACATAGATCGAAATCGGACCGAACAAGACTGCACAAGAACACAGAAGACTCCTGCTCAATTACATAGAATACATAACATAAAAATTATCTAAGTGTGTATCTATGCTTGATTTATGATTATCCAGAGTTTTACTAAAAAATCCATCGAAAAATCAATATTTCTACCATTTTATAAAACTGCAATATTTCCACTCTAGAAATATTTCCAAGCAATATTTTCATATCCGGAAGTGTCGATTTATTGGTTGAAATTGATTTTTTGTTTTTTGCTTACGTACACGATACAAAAAAAAGGGAAAATGATACACGATATGACAACCTTGGTTACAGCTGTCACAATTGTTTTTGGAACTATTCATGAATCATCTACATCTTATTCATGAAATCCTTAACTTTTCTATGAGTTACTTGTCGGTTATTGATTAAGACTTTATTTTTTTGTTGTTGTTTGTATGGTTGTTTTTTTTCACTATGCTTGGTTTCACAAGCAATAGTATATGAGTTGGGTTGGCTTAAATTCATTATTTTATTTTTCGATTTTATTTTTGGACTTTTGCTAAGTTTGTTGCATTTCAGACTTTCTATGTTTTCTTGTTAAACCAAATTATTCACAAATACCGATGTTGTGAGTATCTCTACAATCGGATTCTGGTACGAGACATGTCAGACCTTTAATTTTCTTTTACTGTACATGAACTTCCATGTTTCCTCTCGTTCTCTCTTTTTTGTAGACCATGTCAGACCTTTAATTTTCTTTTACTGTACATGAACTTCTATGTTTCCTCTCGTTCTCTCTTTTTTGTAGATCTCCTTAAAGCTGCTCCTGTCTACTCACTCTTAGAATAGTGAACTTGTTGTACTATAGTTAACGTAGTTGTTGTTAGCGTGTAGCCTAAGTTGGATAAAAATTCATTGGAGTATAAAAGCCTCCCTGGTACTTGAGAAGGTAGGTAAGAGCATCTTTAAGGGACTCCTCCAGGCACTCCCTATTATAGGGAGTCATATAGGCTTGCCAACAAAAATAGGGAGCCATTTTTTAAAATCATCTCCCAAGGACTCTCTATGCTTTCCTTAGATCACCAAAGTGGACGTCCACATGTTTTGACCAAAAAAAAAAAGATATACAAAATATTTAAAAACCTTCAATGAACAGCCAATATGTGGGGCCCTCTACTTTTAACAAAGAAGTTTCGCTCGCCAAATCTGGCAAGCGAGAAAGCGAAACGTTAGTTTAGGCGGGCGAGCGGGGTGGGCGTCGGTTGGAGGGAAGAATTTGGTTATGCACAGTTAACCACCATTCTTCAAGACATAGTTAGTGCATATTTTTTCCTATTATTTCCTCTAAGATCAAATTATTCACATCTAATGCAATTAACAATCCTCTGTGACATCCCATTACCCTCACAGAGTCTTCTGATTGAATAAGGCTTAGAGTGTGTTTGGCATTGGTTTTGGAGGCCTAGTTTTGCGTCAAAACTAGTTCCGCTTGTCAAACTGGTTTTGGTATAAGATTTTAGTGCGTTTGGGATTCGATTAGAAAATTATTTTTCCAAAACCAAAACCAGAAAACCATCAAAACCCAAAAGCAGAAATTTTCTGCTTTTGGGTTCTTGAGGCAAGAAGGCAAAACAATAATTAAAAGAAATTATTGTGAACAACATATATGTTGTAGAGAGAAACTATTGCAAACAGAAAAAATTAAAACCGGGAGAATATATACATATCATATTATAGAGAGAGAAAATTATTATAGAGAGAAAATTCTAAAGAGAAGATGGAGAGTATTAAATAAATTAATATGTAGTGAGACAAAATATTAAAGATAAAAATTATTATAGAGAAGAAATATTATAGAGAGAAAATATTGTAGAGAGAAAATATTATAAAAAAAAATATTGTAGAGAGAGAAAATATTATAGAAAGAGAATATTTTAGAGAGACAATATTATAGAAAGATAATATTTTAGAGAAAGAATATGTTATAGAGAGTAGTTTAGATAGAAAATATTATAGAGAGAGAAAAAAACAAACAAAGGAGAAAAATATTAATAATAGAGAGAGAAAATATAATAAAAATAGAATATTTTAGATAGAGAAAATATTATAAAAAGAGAATATTTTAGAGAGAGAAATGTTATAGAGCAAAAACTTTATAGAAATAGGATATTTTAGAGAGAGAAAATATTATAGAAAGAGAATATTTTAGAAAGAAAAACTATTGTAGAGAGAGAAAATATTATAGAAAAAAAATATTTTATAGCGATAAAATATTATAGAAAGAGAATATTTTAGAGAGAGAATATATTATAGAGAGAAATTTAGAAAAGAAATATTATAGAGAGAAAATAACGTAGAGGGGAGAAATATATTAATTATAGAGAGAAGATATCATAGAGAGAAAATGTTCAAAAGACAAAATATTATATAAAGAATATTTTAGAGAGAGAAAATAGTATACAAAGAGAATATTATAGAAAGAGAAATGTTGTAGAGAGAAAACATTGTAGAATATGATATTTTAGAGAGAAAATTTTGTAGAAAGATAATTTTAGAAAGAGAAAATATTATAGAAAGATAATATTTTAGAGAAAGAATATGTTATAGAGAGTAGTTTAGATAGAAAATATTGTAGAGAGAGAAAAAAACATAGAGAGAAAAAAAATATTAATAATAGAGAGAGAAGATAGCATAGAGAGAAAATATAATAAAAATAGAATATTTTAGAGAGAGAAAATATTATAAAAATAGAATATTTTAGAGAGAAATGTTATAGAGTGGAAACTTTATAGAAATAGGATATTTTAGAGAGAGAAAATATTGTAGAAAGAGAATATTTTAGAAAGAAAATATTGTAGAAAGAGAATATTTTATAGAGATAAAATATTATAGAAAGAGAATATTTTAGAGAGAATATATTATAGAGAGTAAAATTTAGAAAAGAAATATTATAGAGAGAGAAAATAACATAGAGGGGAGAAAAATATCAATTATAGTGAGAGAAGATATCATAGAGAGAGAAAATGTTCAAGAGAGAAAATATTATAGAAAGAATATTTTAGAGAGAAAAAATAGTATACAAAGAGAATATTTTAGAGAGAGAAATATTGTAGAGAGAAAACATTGTAGAATATGATATTTTAGAGAGAAAATTTTGTAGAAAGAGAATATTTTAGAGAGAAAATATTATAGAGAGAATTCTTTAAGAAAGAGAAAATATTGTAGTAAGAGAAAATGACATAAAGAGGAAAAAATATTATACAGAGGAAATATCATAGAGAAAAAATGGAATAGAAAAAAAATATTGTTGAAAGAGATCGAAGATATTACAGATAGAAAAAATGTTATTGAAAGATAAAATTTTATAAAGAGAAAATGTTGTAGAAAGAAAATATTATAAAGAGAAAAAATATTGTAAAAAAAAAATATTTTAGAGAGAAAATATTGTAAAGACAATATTTTAAAGAGCAAATATTTAAAGAGAAACTGAATGAGAGAAAATATTATAGAGAGAAAATATCATAATGAGAAAAAATGGGGTAGAGAGGAGAAATAATATTGTAGAGAGAAAATATTAGAGAAAGTGTTATATAGAAAATATTTTTAGAGAGAGAAAATCTTGTAGCAAGAGAATATTTTAGAGAGAGAAAATATTATAGAATGAGTATATTTTAGAGGGAAAATATTATAGAATGAGAGTATTTTAGATAGAAAATGATGTAATAAGAAGAGAAAATATTATAGAGAGAATTTCATAGAAAGAGAAAATATTGTAGAAAGAGAAAATATCGTAGAGAGAAAATATTGGAGAGAACATTTTAGAAAAATAATTGCAAAACTAGTTTTAGGCTCAAAACTAGTTTTAGGCTCAAAACTGGTTTTATTGCCAAATGCTCAAATGTTGATAATTTTAGAACTGGTTTTCAATAAGCTAAAACTGGTTTTGCACAAAACTAGTTTTTGGTATTCCAAAATCAAAACCTAAAATTTCAAAACCAATGCCAAACGCACCCTTAGTTGATGTTGTATCCTTTCCTTGATGGCATGTGAAGCTTATTTTACTTCTCTGTCTCTTTCACTAACACTTTACTTTTAGCATTCTCATAGAAATTTTAAGCCCCTTAGATTTCTATTTTTCCTTCCATCTCACTTGGGTTTGATTTTTTTTTTACTTCACTCTATGCGTACGAAACTGATTTCCCCTTTTGAGCTTCTTTTGGTCTACACTTTTATAGTTATTTGTTACTTGCAACCATTTCATCCAGTAATCCCAAATATGATACACTACATTAGAAATTTTGACACCCAATGTTTAAAATCATCAATATCGTCGCAATATTCCTTTTCGTTTTTTTTTCTTGTCATTGTTTTCCAATATTGTATATACAATACCTAATCTGGTAGTCTCATCTCGTGAGGTGGCATTGCTTATTTTCATCCAGTGTTTTTCCTTATAGGTTGATTAATAGGATATGGACAACTAGGCATCATCAATTGGAGGCAGAAGAGTTTGACTGTTATTGTTATGAAACTTGGCACATGCTTGCTCTAACTTCAAATTCCAATTATCTCGATCATTCTCTAATGAACCTTTATTGTGTTTAAATCTTACCACTTAGATCTTTAGCTCATTTGTCGCAACAGTCCTCTTCAGCAATGCAATCTTAACCCATTAAGATGGGATCCCTCGTGGAGTACTGCTCTAACCAAGGCTCCATAAAAAATTTACAAGAACTTTTTTATTCCTTATCAATTTGATGTCAACCCTCTAAAGATTAGGGCAACTTGACAAGAAAGGTATACAATTATAGCTCACACAATTAGGGAGCAACCATTCAAGGTTCCCCTTAGATTAGGAAAAAGTCTAGACTATTAGGGTAGAAGCCACGATTTGATATAGAAATTGCATCAATCTCTGCAGACACAATTTGTAAGCCAAAGACCCAAAGTGGAACTTTAGCATATATTCCTTGGTCATCCAAACCAGAGGTACTATTGGTTTTTGGCCCCTCCAAACTTGGGTATTGACATGATACTCTTTGTTAACCAGATTGCTGTTTCCCTCGATGATACCGTTTCCTCTCCAAATGGTCTTAGAACGCCGGCAAGTTCCTCAAGCTTCTCTTGTTGCAGTAGCTGCGCGCATAGCTCAAGTAGAGATTCCAGAGCGTCAGATCTTTGTTGGATGATGTTCAAGCTGTCCCATTCAGTGTGTGCGCTATCTCCATGTAGAAGGGTCAGTGTGCTCATCGATGATGTTTCCTCGGCAACCGCACCCATCCCCTCTATGCCGGTCTTGGTTCTTTGCATTGGCGGGGTCCCGTCAACCCTCGCTGTTCCTGCTTCATCTCCACTGCTGACAGACGGCTCACCTTGTACCGGTACCACCCCCACTGGCGGGGAACTTTGTTGAATTCTCTCTTGTTTGTTTGTAGCAGGCGTTCCATCGAGGGTGTTCTTGATTTGCTGGTGTTCCGCGGGTTCCTCTTGAGACTCTTCAATGTGAGCTAGGAGTCCACCATTGTCAAGTTTATCTTTTTCCTCAATATTTGCATGTACTGGGATCGGGGAACTGCCAGGATCGATCTTGATCTCGATGCTGTTAGATTGAGGAATCGAGTATAAATCTGACGTAAGTTTGTTGGCCCTTCCGACCGTTGGATCTGTTTTTCCTGATCGTTTTGGTGCATCTTCGCCTTCCACAACACATCTATTAGGGCTGCCATCTTGTGTCTGGCCATAACACCGTCTTCTCCCTTGCTTTTCTTGAGAACTGTTGCTGATAGTTTTGATTGGAAGGTAGTAAGGAGAAGGATTGTAGGATTCAGCAAGGTACGGCTGCAAATGGGGGTGCCTCAACAGTTCTGCAGCCTACAACAAAGGAGTCGGCATGTCAGTTTGTGCTATCATGCGAAAATGATTGACCTAAAATGGTGCTTGGGACTCACAGTTGGTCTATGCTCCGGATTTTTCCTCAGCATACTTTTGATCAATCGCTTTCTGCCATTCATGAAATCTCCAATCTTAGTTTGTAAAGCCACAAGGATTGGTATCATCAAATGCTATTAGGGTTCATGATGCATTAGGACTAATTAATGAGAAGATCTGATCGGCATCAACTTATTATCTTGAGAGGTTACCAGATGATCTGAATCGATATGCTGCTGAAAACCACAACACTTACAATGAAGAGGAGTATATGGTGGGAAGCGGGGATATGTACAACCTATTGATCTTGTTGATCAAGCCTGCCATGTCCTGTTTGAAGTCTTTCCATTATGAGAGGGATGAGCTGATACTAAATCTGTGTCATCTTAATCATAGTTAACAAGTCGGAAGTCGGAAAAAACCGGCTAGGGAAGAAGTCGGGAAAAACCGGAAACTATTGGTAAAATTTTAGTGTACATTCATATATAGATGTTCCAACATGTTTTTTGAGCAATACATGACATGATCAAAACATGATTAATCGAGATTAAAATACATAAATCGGAATTAAATTGTGAAATCGTGATTTTTTTTCCTTCACAAAATCACGACTTGGAAAAAACAGTAGTAAAGAGTTGTGTAGTGAACATTTACTAAATAAGTCGTGTGACTCGTGTTTTAATCATGATCTTTGCGAGACAAGATCAATCACGAGCTATAGTTTACGTGTCTTAGTGGTACTTACGGGAGCTCTAAACGCATGACAGTGTGCTGCAATCTCAAACATACAGCAACCTGAAATTTGTGCAGAAGAGCAGAACGAAACTTTAGTCGTAACGTCATCGATTGTTGTTTAGTCCAGGGCTTGTATGCGATAATTGAAATATAAAAGAAGCATGACATCGTGTCTCACCTAGTGACCATATATCAGATTTATAACCGTAAGGTATATCCGCCAGTATCTCGGGGCACATGTAGTTGGGAGTTCCCACAATCTAGGAAAGGTTCAAAACATGAACAAGTAATTAAGGGCTCTTCTGAATAAGTCTAAATAATTACTTTGATATCCAAATTTCACTAGATTAGTCTCATGCTATATATAATTGGAAATAGCTAGTCATCATCGATGTTTTCAAAACCGAGCTGGACATCGAACCGAAAAGGTCCCCAGACTGGTTCAGACCAGCGATTCGACCGATTGAACCAGACAAATTAGGAAGAGCTCTAATCCTGTGGGTTTCAGTGGTGGGTGATTAAGAGAAGTCAAGAAAAGGGATTTGAAATATTCTGTTGTGATAGTAGTCAGATTTTCATTGTTCAACTTATAACGAGATTCAACAGTCGAACTTAACGTTTGATTGTGAGAACTAACCATTTAAACTGAACAAACCACATGTATTGTAGGTGTTCTATTGATTTTTTTAATTTTTTATGATCACTTTCATATAACTTTTTTCGAACAAGAAATGATAATTGTGAGGTAATTGCAAAGTGGCATGCAGGTAGTGGCTGTTTTTTCGTAGGATTTTTTGCATATAGCCCCCGGGAGAAAAGGCTAATTATAGATTAATCTTTGAAAACTTCATATTTACATATCGATCCCTGAAAATTAGATTACTAGTGCAAATCAACCCCTACGGTTAGCCAACACCTATTTGCGGGAAATATTTTGGGCATATTCGTGGTTGACTTGCATTCGTAAGGCAGTTTTACTGGGACAATTTTACTCTTAGAAGAGCGAAAGTCAGACCTAGAGAATCACAAAAAAGCCTAGCCTAGGCCAAATGGAGAGTAGGCAAGGTTGGCTTAAGTGGCATTGAGGGTAAAATAGTCATTTGAGACATTAGGTAAATGGTAGACCATCCTTGACGTTTATCCGATAACAGCAAACCACCGATATACCTAGAATATTTCCTGCAAATAGACTTCCGTTAACCCGAGGGGTCGAGATGCACATGTAATCTATAGATTTCAGGGGTCGATATATAAATATGAAGTTTTTCATGCGTCAATATGCAACTCACCTAGTTTCCATGGGGGCTATAATTTTCAATTCAGGAGCATACTCATTTGTTCACAAGGATTACTGAGTAAAAATAGTGGGCTGTTACCGACGAAGCAAGGTCTTCCGAACTGAGCAATTTCGCAAGCCCGAAATCACCTGCGGGAGTAATCGACATTGTTAGTGATATCTTACATGTTTACATCAAGGCTCAGATGAGGGAAAAACCGCCTTTTCGGGGCTCTCAAAATGCTCGGGGATGAGGCGTGCAGCGTGAGATCTAATGTCCGAGTGGACTACTTTCTGATCATAAGAGCATCTTTGTTTGCCTCCTAACTAGGAGCTCCTAAAAGGATGGTTTTATGAAACTCCTAGTGCCACGTAGGATAGGTAAAAGTTATAGCCCTTGTGTGCTCTAGCAACCTCCTAAGGGGACTCCTTATTACCAAAAAGTCGGACCACAAGATAGGAGGTAAACGGTAGATTTCAAATTGAGCAACAATTGATAGGTGGGGACCTAAAGATCGGAGGTAAATGTTGCTCGATAGAGCTCGACAACTCTGTCGAGCATTTTCAGGAGACTATTGGAGCCCCTGCCTTGCATTTGGTTCTCTATCTTTACATGGGTGATCGGTACGAAACCAACCTATATAGGCAAAACCCAAACTGATCCAACCTTGGTCGGTTTTGAGGATTTTCAATCCAATCCAAACCGAACTGAGATTGAAATCCAATCCAGTTAAAGTTGGATTGGATTGGATGATCTGTTTGGCCTTTGACCCATATGCATGTTGGACTTTTCTTTCTTTCTTCTATAGAACATAGTTTTAACTTTTAAAAATAATAATTGTTGTTAAATTATTAGTCCAAAATAAGATTTGTAACTGATTTTGAGTAATCCTACAGTATTGCAAAGGTTGTTACTTGTTAGTAGTAAGGGTATATGACTATATGAGAACATAGGGTATATTTAATAAAGTATTATATGTGTATACATATGTCGGTTCGGTTTAGGTAGGTTTTAAATTTATAAATCCATTAACCGATCCAATCATATCGGTTTTTAAAAAACTCAATCCAATCCGATCCATTGAGTGTGCCGAAACCGATTAAAATCGGTTGGTTTGGTTTGGTCGGTCTAGTCGTTTGGTTTGGATCCCGCAC
The DNA here is from genome assembly GCA_947650365.1 of Chamaelirium japonicum. NCBI lineage: Eukaryota > Viridiplantae > Streptophyta > Magnoliopsida > Liliales > Melanthiaceae > Chamaelirium > Chamaelirium japonicum. The sequence continues at coordinate 12,846,604 of OX393555.1, read as the reverse complement.
ACCTCTAGAGGCAGCCGGAGATGCTCTAACACCTTATTTTAATTTCCATGGAAGCACGGAACAAAAAATCAAAATATTTTGTAAAACATCGTGATTTTTTTTTTCACACACTGAAATGACATTTAGTGAAATGTGATTTCTATTGGAAGGTTCGTAATTGAAATTTGTATTTGTATTTTATTTTTTTTTGGTTGAGAATCAGTGTGCTTTGTTAGAATGTAGAATCATGGTTTCCGGGAGCCGATCTTACCAAGTCGGATGTCGTCGTCCTTCGTTAGAAATATGTTTGAGCACTGTAATCAAATAGAAAAAATGCATTAGAGCATACATCACCTAGAGAGAGAGAGAGAGAGGTAGCACTGTAATCAAATAGAAAAAATGTATTAGTGCATACATCACCTAGAGAGAGAGAGAGAGAGAGAGGTTGGATGTGTTTTTAAGGATGCTAAAAGGAGAGAGAGAGAGAGAGAGAGAGAGAGAGATTGTAAGTATGCCTTGAGATCTCTATGGAGCACACGGTTGGAGTGCAGGTAATCCACAGCCAGGAGCAGTTGGGTGAGCCATCTGCAGAGTCTCTGTTGAACCAAGAAGAATAGAGAGGAAGGGTGATTGCAAGTTAAAACGCAAATACCCTGTTTCCCAGATATGCTATACGAACATCGATCAGGGCCATCCTGACGTGGTGCCAGATTGGAGCCACCTGCCTCGGCCGGTGAATCTCGCTCACTTTGACCGTCAGGCATCTGACGGGCGTGATCCGGTGCCACATCAGGATGTCCCTGATCGATGTTCATATCGGACGTTGGAAAAGCATTGTTCATTGCTTCCCCTCTCACCTTCTCTGAGAACAGCACTCCTCTAGCTCTCTTTATCTTCTCAGCCCTGTAACTAAGTCCTGGAGATTCAGAAGAAGCAGAAAGTAGAAAAAAAAATTGGAGTACAAGGCTCCTCCAGACGTGGTCGGTCCTGGTCGGTGAGCCTGGCGCGCTTCGCACTCCAGCAGACCATGTGCGGTTCTGATGCGCACCGGGATCACCGACCGGGTGGAGGAGATTTGAACTCAGGCAAATGATAGATAGTCGAAAGAGAGGTGAGATGGTTGTGACATACATGTCTCCCCCTTCACAGTAGCCAGTCACAATGCACACAGAGCTTCCCTACAGAGGCAGGATGGAGTTAACCTCAGCTGAGGAATGAAAAGAAGAGCAATGCCATTCAACCAGAATGACGTGCTGCTGGGGGACTGCGTGTGATTCATCAGCCGGGTATGGGTGCAAGTGCAACGGACGGCTGTGATCCTTACAAGGCATTCTGGTTGACCATTGGGGTTAAATGTTTCGGCTCAGGAGGGGGTGGTTGGCCAGGTTGGATGAATCTCTATGCGAGATTAGACAGCAAGTGTTGCTATTTTGCACCCATGGTGTTACTAGGGCCCCCCAACACCTTGATTCCGATGTTCTAGTAAGGCTCTTATTTTTGTAAGACATCCCACATAAGGGTTTGCCTGCACCGTCCTCCCCTCCTCCTCCTCCTCTCCTTTTCTACCCTCTCTCTCTCTCTCTCTCTCTCTCTCTCTCTCTCTCTCTCGCGCGCACGGATTCTCTGATGTTATAACCTTAGGTTAAAGAGATAGGTGAAAGCCACAATCGTTCATTGAATGTCGGACAGAGCTGAGTCCGATTCGACATTTGTGATTCAGTTTTGGCTTTCACCTATCAGATCTTTTGAGCTTGTGACCTCAGAGGATCTGATGCCCATTTCAAAACCTGGGTATTGTACAAGAGTTCATATTGTAGCCTCTTAAAAGCAAAATAGTCAAGATGACTGCAAAAAGGATGATTTCTTTTGAACTATACTTCACACCAACCCGGTGTTGGGGCGCGCGGCTCTAACACCCAATGTGAACTATCGGATGAATGTCACCAGTGATATTCAGCCATTCGGAGTTCTGATAGAATGTTACTAGTGACATTCAAGCGGGCTGGGCTACAGGGGGTATTGATATTCTTTCAGAACTCTGAACGGCAGCCAACGGTTCAAATCGGGGGTTGGAACCACGTGCTCCAACACCGGTTGGTGCGAAGTATTGTTCATTTTTCTTGCCTATTCAGACACCCTTGACACACCAAAGAAAAGTGTGCCAATGTGGTGCATATCAAGCCATGGCCGGCTTGGCGCTCAATGCACTGGTCAAGAAGTGGCGGAGCTAGGAATTCACTTTAGTGGGGTCGTAAGGCGGCTTTACACTTTTTGTGTCAAGCAGTGGCGGAGCTAGGAATTCACTTTAGTGGGGGCATAAGTTCTAAGAGAGAGAAAGAGATATAGAGATAATAGGGTTTTGGCATACATCGTGCTTTCTTTTTTTTCGCCTGGTCTAGGGTAAGAAACATGCCACCATGTCCTATCGCGAGTTTCGGACAGAGAAGACAGTGACGCCTGACAAAGGTCCAAGTATCCGAGAATGGCCGTACGGCCTATATGGTGCAGCCCGTGTGTGGGACTACGATTTGTGAGCACTACAAACCTAAGAGGTGCAGAGGTGGGATGAATTGAACAAGATGAATCGGTTTTTTTTTTTTTTTTGTTAAATTACACTCCTCACCCCCCCGTGGAGTTTAGCTCAAAACACTTAACCCCTCGTAGTTTATTTTGTTACCAATCGTTCCCTAAAGTTTGAAATGTTAGCACAATATCCTCTTTTGTCAACAACTTAACTATCTCATTTGGTGCTTTTTTATTTGATCAAAACATAAATAAAGGGGACAAAATGTAGTTCTTTAACTATATGGGGGTTAAGTGTTTTGACTAAAATTTAGGGGGGCAAGTGTAATTTCTCTCTTTGAAATCTCAGTGGGGGCACTTGCCCCCATTGGTCCTTAGTTGGCTCCGCCAGTGGTGTCAAGATGTGTTCAAGTATCATTAACAAAACAAAGAAAGTATAAACTAAATTCAGCATAATTATATTAAAGAAAAAGGGCTTGGTGAACTTGAGTTCACAAATGAATGGTGAAACATAGTTTATATTGCGTCATGTTTCCACTGAAAATACATAAATCAAGTAAGAGAAGATAGGCATTTAAGAAATTTGAATACTAAAAAGACATAAAAAAAAAAAAGTAAAAAAGAGTTGAACACTTTCTCAGGACACGTGACAGCTTTTTTATTTGAGTTCATCATTTGAATGGTGAACTCAAGTTCAGCTTCCCGACCCTTATATTATAGACCCAATCACAACTGTCCGTTGCAGCTAGGCCCGATCGATCAATTACACTCAGCCCCAACAGACAGGCAACAAACAGTTGCAATTGGGTAAGTAAAAAGTCTGTAAAACTTGTCTGGTTGAATAACATTGCTTATAGTAATATGAAAATTGATATTCAACCAGATGAGCTTACAGACGGCTTATGTGGTATTGATCACTACCGTTAGTAATTATTGTCAGTCGATTGCTGGTCCAAGCAGAGTGCCATTCACCAGTTTCAAATTGGTAAAAGTCAACGGCTGTGATCAATACCACGTAAGCTAAACTTCTCTTTAAACCCATCTGGTTGAATAAAATTTTCTCTATTAATATTGCATGCAAGCCCTAACCTTCTCCACCCAGCCGTCTCTGTACTCCACAATGTACGGGTTGCTCAAGCTCGCAATCAGCCCCATCTGCGCCGCACAAAACCACCCCAAGGGCTGACGGGCCTGCCAAATGGACGGTGCTGATGGGTACCAAATGGAAAGGTGCGTACCTCCTGATGAGCGGTTCGTTGGAACTTCTCCGTCTGTTTAGCCAATCGTATCCTCTTCAGAACGTACCTGATCGCTTCAAAAGTCGCATCACAGATGCCACCAAACCGATCGAACGGCCGTAGATGGAAAGAGAGTACGGACGGACGGGCTTACTTCTTCCGCTCGGTCTTGTGGACCACCAGCGCCGCCGATCCGAAAGCCCCCTTCCCGATCTGCTCCATCACCTCGTACCTCTCCTCTCCTCCTCCTGCTCCTCCCTCTCCCATGGCCGCCGCCGCCGCCTCCGATACTGAATCCTCGGCCGAGGATCCACGGACCATTTAAAGCGTCGAAGGGGACGGAGGAAGTAAATGGCGATCACGGCATCGGAGAGGGAGGGAGTAAAAGATCCGCAGGCGCAGCAGAACGCGGAGCTGCAGATCTCCAGGGGTCACGCAGGAGGCGTGAGAGGAGGCGGAGAGATCCCCTCCCCCCCACTCGCCGGTGATGATGGCAGTTATGCCTTCGAAGGAAAGGAAAGTCGTTTGGCGGGGATGGAATCATGGAACCCGATTTTAAATTTTTTTTTACCGTTTATTTAATTGAAAGAAAAGAAAAAGAGAAAAGTAGGCAGCGGCTATGTCACCGTAACTCCGACTACAAGACCCAATGCACTGTAGGTTGACCACTAGGGACCGGATCCGACCCTGTACAGTGAATTGGGTGTGGTGGGGGAGAAACGGTGGCGTTCCGGTACGAGACCCACGTTGCTGAAAGAGAGCTCCACTAGCTGATGGATGGTTGCTTGCGAATCTTTCGACGTGAACGATGGAGCAGTGGAGTGGGGGAATGATTGTGGGGTGGGGCCGGTTGTTTGGCCGTCAAGATTTGGTGGATTAACCATGGGAGGAAATGGACGGTCAAGATCCACTCCTACTTCTGATTAGATGGCCACAAGAAGATCAAAGGTGCGACGAAGATGTTTGCGTTCGCAAGCCACCGAATCAAGAAAAAGAAAAAAAATTGCAATACCAAATCAAGAACATTGTGTCCACTGATTGAAAATACATGTAGAAGGAGATAGGCAAGCCAAGGAATGTGTTGGCTGCTTTGTTATCATTTCTGGGTGTGAAATTATTACTGATATTGTCGGAAAGTTTTTTTTATCGTTCGATCCCTCCAACAATCAATTGATTAGATTTGAAAATAATGATATAGAGAGCATGAGAGATAGGAGAGTGGACACAAGGATTTACTGTCGAAGTTCGGCCGTAACTTTAAATCCACTATCTTTTAGAATATTGAGCTATCCCTCGACAGATCGAGGGAGGCTTGTACCAAGAGGTGGAAAGGAACCGGAACGTCAGGGGATGAGACGTGGTCTAAAAACCGATCTTCCTGAAAGTAGAGTTCTGCTACTCCACGAGAGGCCCAAAGTGCTTGAACTAGTCAAAAGTCAGAGCTGACGTTGCGGGCTGCTATTGGTCCACGTGGCGACCTGTAACTGGTCCACGTGAGGGTCTATATATGCTAACAGATATTCAGATGAACCGCGAGTTGTCCTTATGGGCCTTTGGTGATCTGGGTATTTACTGGCTTGTTGTCTGATCTCCAAGTCGGCCACGAGCTATAATCGTGGCCCTCTGTGAGTTGTGCGCTTGGCTACTTCCTGATGGGCCGTGGGCCATGGGTTAGCAGCCATTGTTTGCACCCACAGTAGATGCCTTAGTTTTGAGGACAGCCTTGATGTCGTTGATGATTATAGCTATCTACCATGGGGTGTCCTGGTGGGGTGGTTATAGAGATTTGACTATGGTAAGTGTGTCTCCTTCCACGATGCAGTCTGGATAATGTGATTCTATCACCAAGGTAATACCTGTTTTAAAAGCAATGGCTTAGACCCAATTTGGGTTGCTAGATTCCACCCAAATAGCTTTGGCAAGAATGAGCTCTCCTCGATCGTACGTCCCTGACAATGATGGCGGTTGTTGATCCATTGTGTCCCATTGCACCGTCGACGTTAATCATTATCCTATATGGGACTGGGGGTATCTACACCGTCGTCTCCTTGACCATAATAGATTGAGGGCTTTGGCATTGAGGGGCAGATAACATCTGATGGCCCCATATCTTCGAGTTCATTAATTTGAAATTAACGTCAAAGATCAAATTGCATCTTGCCTTCCAGATTTTCCATAGAGTGATGGAGCCAACAATAAATTCGTGGGTGATGATGCCCCCATCTCACCATTCTGGAATCCATAGTTTATGGGCCTTATTGTTGCCTCTCGAGTCCAGAGCCACTGGACCGCCAAATCAGATCTCGCTAGCAAACAATCATCGAAAGAAGAGATGATCATAACCTTTAGGGGTCTGCAGGATCCAAACCAAACCGACTAAACTGACCAAACCAGATCAAACCAACCGATTTTAATCGGTTTCGACACACTCAATGGATCGGATTGGATTGGGTTTTTAAAAAACCGACATGATTGGATCGGTTGATGAATTTGTAAATTTAAAACCAAACCAAAACGACATATGTATATACATATAATACTTTATTAAATATACCATATGTTCTCATATACTCTTGCTACCAACAACCTTTGCAATACTGTAGGATTACTCAAAATCAGTTACAAATCTTATTTAGGCCTAATAATTTGACAATAATTATTATTTTTTAAAATTAAAACTAGGTTCTAATAAAAGAGGGGGAAAAAAAACTCAACAAGTATATGGGTCAAAGACCAAACCGACCATTCAATCCAACCTAAACCGACTTTAAATGGATTGGATTCCAATCTCAGTTCGATTTGGATTGGATTGGAAATCCTCAAAACCGATCAATGTTGGATCGGTTTGGGTTTGCCTAAATAGGTTGGTTTCGACTTTCAAACCGATGCACATCTCTGATAACTTTCTTTCTCCTTGATTGCACATGGTACATAACTAGTCGAAACCCAGGAGAAGTGAAGATACAATCATTGAGGAGTTGCCAAATAAACATGGTAACCCTAGGTGACTACAACCCAATCTTCGTCCAAATGTCTTCATTGCCTATATCATTGGATGAACAAGGCTCTCTACTGGAGGCTAACCAGATGGATTGGTAGACTGATTATGTGGAGAGGATTCCTTGGTCCTTACACGCATCCACATATTCACCAAGGGGGGTGCATGCAATGGAATTAGCCAAATCTCACTTAACCAGGGGCGGAGCTACGTTTTGGGGGGATTTTTTTTTCCAAATCACTACCTAAGTTTGAAATGTTAGCACAATACCCCCTTCTGTCAACTACTTGATCCTCTTTTGATAATTTTAATCTGATCGAAACTGAATTGAAGGAGGACAAAATGTATTTTTTTTTAATTATACGGGTGTTAAATGTTTTGAGCTAAACTTTTTTTTTGGGGGGGGGGGGGGGTAAGATCGTGTAATTTACTCAAAAAACAATATTAGTCAACTTTTGATTGCTAACTTTACGTGGAGGTGCCCACTCGAAGTTGCTCATTGACCGGATGTAAATCAATACTTACATTTGAAACAAGTATCACTATTTGAACAAAATGAGCACTGTTATTTGAACAAATTGAGGGACAAACGGCGGAACAACTCCACGAGTATGTCTCATATATGTTCACTAGGCAGATACCACTAGGCCTACCACGACCTGCCACCGCCCCGCTGGCCACCCCCCTAGCCAATGTCCACCGCCATGCCACCGACCACCACGCTTGTTGACCACCGTCCTGTCGCTCATACCGGCAACCCACAACTGGCCCCACTATCCGCCGGCCACTAATGCCCACCACCATCAGCCACCACTCGCGCACGTGGCATCACCGTAGGGTCAGCCCATGGCCCTTAGTGAATGAGAATTGAGTAGGAATCGAAATCTATTTACAGGTTTTTGGGGGTACATATGAATTTTTTTAAAAAAAAATAAGGATTTGGTATATTATTCACGATTCGCGCAACCCAACCGAGTCATCCAGTTATAGCCCCAAATTTTCGAAGGACTCTGAGAATCGAAATCCTCCTCCACTCGAGGTAAAATCCTAACGGGCCTATTGCTGTGCGATCAAAGGAAGGGTAGGGACGTTCTATAGTTACTTTTTTAATAATTGACCCCCCACGCAAGGAAAAAATCCTAGGTCCGCCACTGCACTTTACAAAGCTATAATGAGAGAAAATTTTCGGCTTCTTCGATTCAATCGGATGAGATCCGAAACCCTATTGAGGTGCTGGGCCAACTCGGAATCCGTTTTAGAGATCAGTTGGGATGTGGCTATCCATGGGTCCTCCCAAATATTAATATTCTTCCCATCAGCAATGTGCCATCGCGTTATTGAGCCGCTTTTAAGTATTTAGCATGCAACTGTATGTCCCACATGTAGGGCTGGCAATTTCGGACCTGACACGGCAGAGCCGGCACGAAGTTAGCGGGTTTAGGTCAGAGCTAAACGGGTTCGGGTCCGGGTTTACAGTCTGGACACGGTAGACCCAGGAAGACTCGTTTAGTATTCAACGGGTCGTGTCGGGTCGATCGGGTCGGGTCTACCCGCAATCCGATACTATAATATATAATACCAGCGGGTCTTTCGGGTCAGGTCGGGTCGAGTCGGATTGGGTCAGATCGGGTCAACTGAATAGACCCGGGTTGTAAACGAGTCTTATCGGGTCTACCCGTTTATTATCGGGTCGGGTACAGATTTAGGATCTAGACACGATTAGTTAACGGGTCGGGTCCATGTCTAGGGGTTTCGGACACGACACGACCCGGCCCGATCCATTGCCATCCCTACCCCCATGAGATAAACTTTGCCTTTCCAACTCCCGAGCCGAGAGGGGAATTTATTAGTGATAAATTTGAAATAGGAGCTTCGTCTTCTCTTGAAAAATAATGGTCCATAAAGGTACCTTTCTTCTTGAGTCATAATCAGGACTCCCAAGAGTTGAGTAATCTCTTCCCTAATCTGATTAGGTGTGTTCGAACTGAAGTGGTTTGCTAATTTCTAATAGTTGATGACTTGTCCCGACCACCTCTCGAACCAAGTGAGCGTCTTATTAATACAGGATACTTGACGACATACTCGAATGCCCGATATGGCACCAAACTTCTCCAATTGATTGAGCCTTTTCAATAGAGGTGACAACGGGTCCAAATTCAGGCCTCATTTATACTACGTCTTATTGGGCTTTCGGGTCGGGTCTATTCAAAAAAATGTATTTGATAGGCCCAAACCCGGCCCATTGCCAGCCCTACTTCTCGAGATGGCCTTGCCTGATTCCCTCCACCGGTAGCTATGGAGATGCACTCCATGATGAGCTCTATTAATTGTGGGGAATCAGGCACCACCCACCTCACTGGGTTTCAGATCAGCCTTTTTGTGTACCCCATAGCACACCCACCCCATCAGTCAATGAGAGGAGAGATCTTTTATAGTTTAGTTCTTGACTATCAGCCTCAAATCCATTCACCAATCCCTACCTGCCACTTCCACCAACGGTAGGCGTACGTACGAGCGTTGTTTAGATAACAACATCTGTGAAAATGAATAAGGGTAAATTCAGTATTTGGAGCTGAGTGATGTCTTCGGAGTCGCATTGTTATAAATATGGGGGATCAATCGAGAGAGAGAAAGAGAAAGAGCGTGCTGCAGGAGAGAGAGAGAGAGAGAGAGAGAGAGAGAGAGAGAGAGAGAGAGAGAGAGAGAGAGAGAGAGAGAGAGAGAGAGAGAGAGAGAGAGAGAGAGAGAGAGAGAGAGAATTGTCATTAAATTCTCCTTTTTATTTTTTGATCCATTCCAATTGTTAGTGATAGTGTATAGTATTGAGATACATATACCAGTAGATAGCCTGTATAGGATACTCCTTGTTTTTTCCTTGTACGACACACATATATATTTGGCCCTTGGCCTAATGAGAGTGATCAATCCATTCTCCCAAAACCTAGCCTCTCCCTTTCTTTCTCTCTATGCTAGGTGATCATCGTGACGTGGTATCAGAGCGGGCGATCCGTCTCTCCTCGACGTCCAACGATCGGACTTCCGATTGTCACCCTTGATCCCCGGTCAGATCTGCACCAGGTTCGAGATCTGGCCCTGAGCAGCTCCGGCCAGCAGCCTCGAGCACCCTCCCTCCAGATCTCGACCAGATCCGGCCTGCGCAGCTCCGGCCAGATCCCTGCGTAGCTCCGACCTGATCCCTGCGCAGCTCCGGCCAGATCCCTGTGCAGCTCCGACCATATCCCAACCGGATCGTGGCCTTGAGAAACTCCGACCAGCCGCATCGAGCTTCCCCTCCAGATCCAGAGGCCCTCTTGCGCCGGCGAACTCCAGACTTTCGCTCCGAGTGAGATTTGATCCCTGCGCTCCGAGTGAGATCCGGCTAGCAGCCTCACAGGCCCTGCGAGATCCAACCAGATCCAGAGGCCCTCTTGCGCCGGCGAACTCCAGACTTTCACACCTGATCTCGCGACAATCTCGATCTCGATCTCGCGCTGGTGACCTCCAGATCTGCATCTTCGTTCTCTTGGCACCAAGTGAAGCCGCAGATTCAGCCGGTGAGCCGCCATGGCCGACTCCTCCTCTGTAGATGCTCCTCCGCCCATGCCACTACACTCTGAGAGCCTCCCGTTCGAGTATACTCGTGACTTCCTGCCGAGCTCGACGGATTTCCCTCTCACCTCCTCCGCCGACTGGGAAGCATGGGCAGCCACCTTTCAGACCACGCTTCTCGGACGTAGCCTTCTTGGATTACTCGACGGCACTACCATGGCACCGAGTCAAGCTTTCCCCGCCGCTCTTCAAGCGTGGCGTCTTCGTGATGCACGGGTCGCCGCCTACCTTGTCGTTTTGGTCGATTGGATGATGCATGCTAACCTCACTGCTCTTGGAGCATCTGCAGCTATATGGCCTCCTTAGTTGAGCGTTTCGTGGAATCTAGCGACGCCCGCGAGTATGCTCTCCTCTCCCAGGTCCAGTCCGAACAGCACGGTGATCGTACGATCCAACAATTTCATGCACAGATGCGTGGTTACTGGCGGTAGCTTCAGTCACTGGTACCTCCCGTCTCTCCCGAGTGTCGTGCCGTCCACCAAGCCTTCTGGGAGCGTCATCAGCTTTATCAGTTCCTGATGGCCCTTCGACCAGAATTTGGCCCGCTTGCTGGCACCCTGATCCACCGAGACCCACTTCTACATTTGGATGCTGCCATTGCTGAGTTCTTCGCCGAAGAGACCAGGCTGCGCACCATCGCCACCAGGGCTACTCCGCCCCCCTCCAGCCACACGGGGCGTCCTTGCTACAGCCCCAGCTGCCTCTTTTACTTCTGCTTCTAGTCATGATCGGTTTGTGTGCACTCACTGCCACAAATCAGGTCATATTGTCGCCACATGTTGGAAGCTGCATCCCGAGAAGAGGCAGGGACCCCGAGGACGTGGTCGACCCGTTGGCTCTACTGCTGCTGCTGCTACTGCTTCGTCCTCTACTCGCACGGTTCCATTATCACCCCGGGGTTCCTTGGACGCCCCTGACACTACTCAGCTCCTTCAGCAGCAGCTTGCACAGCTTCAGTTTCGCCTAGACTAGCAGGCGAGCTTTAGCTCCGCCGAGGCTTTCAGCGCCTCCAGTTCCTCTGCTCACTTAGCCACTCCCGGTACCTTCGCTACTTGGATTCTAGACTATGGGGCCTCCCATCACATGACTTCCAATGCTTCCTTGCTTACTGATCGCACATTCCATTGATATATACTGCAGATGGCTCTTCTTTAACCATCTCACAGTGTGGATCGATTACTGCCACTACAGAACCGAGCGATCGTCTCTCTTTACCCACTGTGTTGCATGTCCCCCAGCTTCGCATGCAGCTCATCTCCATTAGCAGCTTTTGTGACTCTGGATATGTTGTGACTTTCTCCCCTTCTTCTTGTGTTGTACAGGATCCACGTACCGGACGGGTGATTGGCCCTGGTCGTAGGTCAGGCGGGCTGTACCACCTCGAGCATCTCCATCTTCCCATCATTTCCCCTTCTGGCATGTGTAGCCTAGCTTCTCCTGATGCCGACTTGTAGCACCGAAGACTAGGTCACATTTTCGAGTCTCGACTTAAGAGCTTACTGCAGATTGGAGTTCTAGGTCATTGTTCTTTTTCTTCTTTATCTACATGTACTGGTTGTAAGCTTGCCAAAGCTACAGCCCTACATTTTCCTTCTAGTATCTCTCAGAGTTCTGCTCCTTTTGACTTAGTACACTCCGATATCTGGGGCCCTGCACTTTTTTCTTTGATGTGTGGCTATCGCTACTATATCTCTTTCATCGATGACTTCAGTCGATACACTTGGGTCTACCTTCTTCAACACTGCTCTGAGATTCTTCAGGTCTACCAGACTTTTCACCTCGATGGTCCACACACAGTTCGGTTGTCGTATTAAGACCTTTCGGTCTAATTGCGCCCTCGAGTACCTCTCCACTGCTATACAGACACTTCTTCAGTCCCATGGGACCCTATTTCAGCACTCATGTCCTCACACACACGAGCAAAACGAAGTAGCCGAGAGAAAGTACCGTCATATTCTTGTGACGACGCGTGCTCTTCTTCTCTTTGCTTCCGTTCCATGCACTTTCTGGGCTGAGGCTGTCTTGACCTCAGTCAACCTCATCAACATCACCCCTTCTTCTATTTTTCCGGGTGGTGCATCTCCCCATGAGCGTCTTTTCTCTTCCCCTCCTGACTACTGTCTGCTTCGTACCTTCGGGTGCACCTGTTTCGTTCTCCTTCCACCCCATAAGCGCACGAAGCTGTCCGAACACGCAGTTAAATGCATCCTCCTAGGAATCAGCACTGAGCACAAGGGTTATTGTTGCTATGACCCCTTGACTCGTCGCCGTCGCATCTCTCGATACATCTCCTTCGTTGAGGATGCCCCTTACTACTTCTCTGCAGCTCAGGACCTCACCTTCTTGGAGACTCCTACCACACTGTCTCCAACTCTCGAGCCCCTTCTATCACCCCTTTCGTCCAGCTCTAATTCTCCCCCTGCTTCCAGTGATTCTTCCACGAAGTCTTCCTCCGTCCCCTCCTCTCCTCCGTCACCGATTGATTCCGTCGGTCTTCCCCATACTCCCGACATCCATGGTACTCCGCCTGCTACGCCCAGTCAGACATCCCTGGTCATGGATCCTCGCCCGCCGCCCTGCTATTCTCAGTGCGAACACCACCCACCTGATCGCTTCAACTTTAGTTCTGGCTCACCTGACCGTTTTGGCTTTGTCACGGTCACCTCCTACTCGCCTCAGTTTACAGCCTTTCTTGCATCCCTTCACACAGACCAGGAGCCTCGATCGTATCGGGAAACCGTCCAGTCCCCTCAATGGCTGCAGGCTATGAGCGAGAGTTTCAGGCATTTGAGCAGACTCACACTTGGGGTATCGTCCCCCTTCCTGCTGGCATTGAACCTGTCAATTGCCGGTGGGTCTACAAGGTCAAGCGGTGACCTGATGGTTCCGTCGAGCGGCACAAGGCTCGGTTGGTGGCCCGTGGCTTCACTCAGGCATACGGAATAGACTACGAGGAGACTTTTGCACCCGTAGCTCAGATGACCTCCGTTCGTGCACTCCTGGCAGTTGCAGCAGTCCGCCGATAGCCTCTTCTCCAGATGGACGTGAAGAATGCCTTTCTCCATGGCGATCTTTCAGAGGTCGTCTACATACGGCCACCCCCTGGTTTGCATACCCCTCCACAGCATGTCTGTCGCCTCCGTCGAGCTATCTACGGGCTCAAGCAAGCCTCTCGAGCTTGGTTTGAGTGTTTTCGACGAGCCGTCACCGAGATCAGCTACATTGAGAGCTCGCAGGACCACTCGCTTTTTGTGCGGTCATCTCCTCAAGGCAGGGCAATTCTCCTATTATATGTCGACGACATGATCATTGTGGGGGGAAATTTCCGAGCCGCCTTGATCGAGAATCCCACCCCACAGCCTTGATTGAATTTGATGGTTTGTAGAGTTAGAGAGATAAGAGAGTAGATAGTGATGACACAATGATTGGTGACGGAGTTCGGTCTTACGACCTACGTCTCCGGGCGAGAGGTGCCACCTGATCTTCACTATAATTTGAGTAAATAATGGGTGAGCATTCTCTTGACAGGCCAAGAGAAGCTTCGTACAATGGGGTTGCACGGAGCAACTAGAAGAAAAACAAGAAGGGGAGAATTAAGCTCTAGCACTTGCTCTGGAATCCTCCTCCTCTGATTGAATGACCAACCCCCTTCCTGGATGCCTTGGGGGTCCTTTTATAGCGTAGGCACGTGCCCGATATGGCAGTGATGATGTGGCGATAATGACGTGGCACTGGTTCTGGGCCTCCTTGCTGGGCCCTTATTGGGCCGTTGTTCGGGCCCAATAAGGGGGAGGGCTTGATCTGCGAGCCTCGTAGAGTGGGCCCATGTGAGCCCAGGCGGGCTTACCCATTTGGGCCGTTGCGCGGGCCCATGCTGCTCTGATCTGGTCCGGTACAATTTTTGCACCCACAATCATCACAGGTAATGACTCTGCTGCCATCACTTTCCTTCAGCAGCATCTTTGGCGCCGGTTCCAGATGAAAGATTTAGGTCCTCTTCGCTACTTCCTTGGGCTAGAGATCGCCCACAGTGAGCGAGGGATTCTGTTATCCCAGCAGAAATACACAGCTAACATCCTTAGCCGAGCTGCCATTTCTGATGATCGCTCTGCCGTCACCCCTCTTGAGCTTCATGTGAAGCTTCGTCCCACCGATGGTGAGCCTCTCTCAGATCCTACTCGGTACCGACAGATTGTTGGTCAGTTGGTTTACCTCTGCATCACCAGGCCCGACATTACTCACGCCGTTAGCATCATTAGCCAGTTTATCGAAGCCCCTTGCTCTGCTCACTATGCTGCCCCTCTTCGGCTTCTCCGTTATCTCTGAGGCACTATCACCCGGTCGCTCTTCCTATCATCGACTTCTCCTTTCGTCCTACGTGCCTACTCGGATGCCGACTGGGCTGGTGATCCGACCACTCGTCAATCGACTACCGGCTATTGTCTATTTCTTGAAGATTCTTTTATCTCATGGCGCAGCAAAAAGCAAAGCGTTGTCTCTCTCTCTAGTACTGAAGCAGAGTTTCGAGCCATGGCCTCTACTACCAAAGAGATCGTTCACTTGCGATGACTTCTTGGAGATCTAGGGGTTGAGATCTCTGATCCTACAGCCCTTCACTGTGACAATCGGAGTGCTATCCAGATTGTCACTAACCCGGTCTTCCACGAGAGGACGAAGCACATCGAGCTCGATTGCTACTCCTCTCGCTAGGAGTATGAGACCGGGATCATCTCTCTCCCTTTTGTTTCCTCTGGAGAACAGATTGCTAACTTCTTCACGAAATCACATCCTGCTCCACGTTTTCAGTTTCTGCTTAGCAAACTCATAGTGCATGACCCATCTTGAGTTTGAGGGGGGCTGTTAGTGATAGTGTATAATATTGAGATACATATACCCCGTAGATAGCCTGTATAGGATACCCCTTGTTTTTTTCTTGTACGACACACATATATATTTGGCCCTTGGCCTAATGAGAGTGATCAATCCATTCTCCAAAAATCTAGCCTCTCCCTCTCTTTCTCTCTATGCTAGGTGATCATCGTGACACCAATCTTTTATTCAACATATTTTTCTTTCATTTTTGGGAAGAAATAATAGCCATAGATTCTCGTGTAGGTTTTACAGTCCGATCCGAAGAGCGTTCTATCTAGACTAATACCTTTTGTATACCCCATGGCACACCCACCCTCCGGGCTTCTAATTGGCCTTTTGTGAACTGCTCCTTCCTCTGCTTGTAAAGGCACCCCTTTAAAACTAATCATTCCGATTATATTGACTTCCATAACCCTTCACTTGATAGCTAACTTCCCTCCCTCCTTGAGTTTTATATGGAATGTTTCCCCCTGGCCCCTCGGGGGGATGTTGTCGAATCTCCCTTACGGAAAGGGTGTGGTTGGTTCGTTATGGGGACTTCCCTAAGTAAACGAACTGATTCTTGAGACTAAGGAAGTAGCGGAGCGGCCCAATATCTTGAATCTCAAACTACTACTGAAGATGCCGCTTCAGATCGTTAATGGTTGTACCCCATGGTACACCCTCCCAATCGGGTTTCTTATCAGCCTTTTGTGTATCCCATGGCATGTTCGAGGTGACTAGCTCGCTAGCTAGCTAGCCCTGTCACCCCCTTATCAAGGGACTTGAGTTGAAAGATTGCAGGCTAGTTTCAACAGAGAGCACATCATCATAACCTCCCATTGTGTTCCCAAAGGTGAAGAATTATCTGCCTCTGCACCTTGGTCCACCCGGTCCTCTCCGTCATAGGGTATAAACTCAAAGAGACGACGAAACCTTTTTGCTATTTTTGGTGGATAAAACAAGTAAAAAAAAATTCTCTAATGCTCCCGCATATGTAGGCCGTTCATAAGACATCCCCCTCCTCCTCTCTTATTTTCTTCCTCGCCCTCCTCCCCTTCCTCCACCTCTGCCTCTGTGCGATTGGCGAATGTAGTGGTGCAGGCAAGGGTGGCACAAGAGGAGGAGGTTGTCCAATGGCAATAAGTTTTAGCAGAAATTAGAAAAGGGGAAAAAATTTATAGTGACACTTGGCATCAGGGCCGACAAGAGAGCATAATTTATGTAAATAGTTTAAAAAATAGATTTTTTTTCATAATAACATTTTAAAATTATAAATTTATTAAAATATCATTATAATTTTTGTAATTTCAAAAGTGGTGCTATGGCTGCCACGTGGTCAGTTACCGTCAAAAAACTCATCGCCACTTCTGTTTATATTATTTTTTGGGTTATTTTGACTTTGCCCCCCAAATTTTGACTTGAATTAGACTTTACCCCCCACATTTTCATTAATTAGACTTTACCCCCCAAAACTAACTATTCTGTCAGCTCACCTCCCAAAACTTTATTTCTTTTCCGTCAGCTCACCCTTTCTCTTACATGATGAGCTGACGGAACTGTTAGTTTTGGGGGGTAAAGTCTAATTACTGAAAAGATAGGGGGTAAAGTCTAATTCAAGGCAAAATTTGGGGGGCAAAGTCAAAATAACCCTTATTTTTTTTATAAATTCTCGGTGAACCCAATTTTCAGTTTGCAGGGTTCTTAACGACATTGATTAACACAAAACTTGTAACCAGAATGCAAGGTTCAATTAACACTAAATTTTGTAATCTGAATATAGAGTTCAATTAACACTGAACCCTGTAACCTAAATACAAAACCTTTTATTTCAGTTGCGGGTTCATTTAGTATTAATAGTATTAATCAATGTCATTAAGAACCCTGCAACCAGGATACATGTTTCACCGAGAATTCACAAAAAAAAAAAAATAGACTGGTCACGTGGCGATAGTTTTTCGGCGTTGATTGATCACGTGGCTGTTAGAACGCCACTTTGAAAATTACAAAAATTGTAATGATATTTTAATACTTTTAAAATTTTATAATATTATTATAAAAAAAATCCCGTTTAAAGAATCAGGTGTCCCATAAGATAAGGTGGCGGGTTTTATGCATGCAACGTCGTCAGTCCAGACAGATGCTATTTCACCGTCGTGTGCTTGCCATTGGACGGTGTTGATGCATCGGCCCTACAACCTTATGGCATGGGACATCTGATGTGATCATTTTTCAAAGAACGGCCTAGAATTATATATTTGAAGATTAAATCGGTTTTTATCTTGCACGGACTTCATGGTTAGTACATCTCATGTTAATGCGTAGAGCACAAAAAAGTAGGGGTGGCAATGGGTCGTGTCGGGTCGGGTTAGGTCGTGTCCCAAACCCCTAGATCCGGACCTAACTCGTTTAACTAATTTGTCTAGATCCTAAACCCGTACCGGATCCGTTTATAAACGGGTAGACCCGATAAGACCCGTTTACCACACGGGTTTATTCAGTAGACCCGATCCGACCCAATCCGACTTGACCCGACCTAACTGGATAGACTCGTTGATACTATATATTATAGTATTGGATTACGGGTAGATCCGATCCAACCCGTTGAAATTTAAACGGGTCTTTCCGGATCTACCGTGTCCAGACCCTAAACCCTAACCCGACCCGTTTATTAAATGGGTTTATCTTGTCGACTCCTTTACGACTCGAACCCGTTTAGCTCTGACCCAGACCCGCTAACTTCGTGCCGGTTCTGTCGTGTCGGGTCCGAAATTGCCAGCCTACAAGAAAGTCTGTTTGAAACTTATCTTCACCTTAATATTGCCACATGCCAGTAGGCCATCAAAAAAAATAACGAAAAAGAAAAAAATACACTAGGGCTCCTTGTTATTTCAGTAGTTACATAAGGGCAACAATGTCAAGTGGGTAGCAAAAAATAAAATAAAGTAAAGCACACTAACTTCTCACACACTTCTGCAGTTCATATCAGAGTACGAATTTGTTCGAACCTCCGTAAAGAGGTTGGAGCATCATGCTCTCTGTCATTGGCCTATTTCAAGGGTATATTTGTCATTTCATACTTGTATCATGATGAAATGACCAAAAGACCTCGATATACACCAATGAGAGAGAGTGGGATGCTCCAACCTCTTTAAGGCGGTTGGAACAAAATCATCTGCTAACCGGGCGAACATAAGCTGGGTGCCAATACAAAATTTTAAAGGCCTTTTTGCCTAATCCCCCGCCCCATCGCACACAAAAACTAGGGTGATTGCATATGAAACCATGGAAGATTTATATTTACACATCAACCCTTGGAAACTTGGCTACTTATGCAAATCGATCCCTCAAGTTAACGGACATCTATTTGAAGGAAATATTTCAAATATATTCATTTGATATAATGTCGTTTGTGGGGACCAAATAGACTTTAACCATGGTTTGCCTTCTACCTGAGGTCTAAATTGTTTGTTTTATCGTCAATATCATTTAACCCAGCCTCACTTGCTCTTCATTTCCCCTTTTGTGCCATTCTCTAGGTCCAAGGGTAAAATTGTTCCAGTAAAGTCGTCATATGAAAGTAACAATTAATCCATGAACATATCTTGAATATTCCTCCCAAACTAGACGATAGCTAAATTGAGGGGCTGATTTGCAAACAATACAATTTTTAGAGGTCGATTTGCAAATACAAAGTTTCCAATGGTTAATACTCAATTAACCTAATTCTAGGGCTCTACATGTAAAATCATATTTTTGAAAATAAAATTTTGAATGATTTTAAATAGTCGCCCCTAACCACCGAATCACTGTGGTTCGGGGTCCAGCTACGACACCTATCCCCACCCGTTTGATCACCCGGCTCTTATGATGGCAGCCCTTTGAGGTTCTTCCAGTGGCATGTAGATCTCAACAATCCGGAACCGTCCAAAGGGATGGAAATAACAGGTGTCGATGGCCAGACCCTGAGCAACTAAGTTAAGGGCTTTATTGAAAATTTCTTCTCAGCCATCTAGTTTAGCCGTCTGTTCAGATCTCCTTCAGTCGATGGGCTCGGCCCACATCACAGCCGCATGCAGTCGACTGGAGTCCAATTCACTTTCAAGTCACCTGCCACCGTGCGACTATGATGCGTACCGGCGCACCGATCGACAGGCAGGCAATTGGGCTGCTGTGAACAGTACCACATCAGAATGGCGTGATCCGGATGGAAAACTGGATGGTCGAATATCATTTTTTTTTTGGCAACAACATTTATGTAAAGAGGCTACAAAAAAAACTAAGGCTTGGGTGGCCGAATATCATTGCTCTTTAAAAAATTGAAGGGTGCCAAAGACAGGTGTAAGTATTTGGGTGCCATTATTCAATTACTGGGTGCCGATAGAGGCTTTACCCCTCCATCGGCTATGTGAATCAGGCTTCGGTTCTCGTCCATCCCCCGATAGGAAATCGAAATTAGTCGCCGGGAAACGGGGGATCCTAAACGAAATTATGGAAGCTGCGATCTAGGGTTCCTCCGTGGTTTTCCCCCCTCTACTGGTTCGATTCTCCGTTGAAATCGCCAAGAAGAACCGATCTAGGGTTTTGTGTATCCCGAATCCCCCCTCTTTGTGCGAATGGACGGGTCATACAGTGCCGGCGGCGATGATCGGACGTTCAGGGTCAATTGCAACGACGAGGGCGCATCGAGGCTGCGGGAGAGGGTGAAGGAGAAGCTGAAAGAGTTCAGGGAAGATTACGACGACACTCTCGCGGTATGATTCTCTTTATTCCTCTTTTTTTTTTTAAAAAGCCCTTTTTTTTAATCTGCTTGGATTTTTTTCATTTCAGTTGATGGGTCATAGTTGCTTTGCACTAAGAATGTGACTAAATAAAAAAAAAAAAAGAGAATTGAGAAAATACTCATTCGAGGGAGTCAAGACCTTCAAGTTGATCTACTTCGAGTGTAGATCGAACTCCTAGAGATGGCTTAACACCGATTTGCTTCTTGTTGTTATCATTCAACACGCACAACTTTATTAAATAATACAAGAGACACACATCAAACATTATAATAACTAACACACAAACTACCTGCGATTACACAACCACCCAAACAACTACCCACTACACATAAGCTAACCCACTACACAAGTAACACAACAACTACTAAGAAACTACCCAAACCATCCTAACTACTCCCTCTATGTCGGCATGCAAACCGTGCACGTATCATAGATGCATTGAATAATTGAATTAAGAAGAAATATGTGCCCTAAATTTATACATGCGCTCTCTCTTATCCTCCTCGGACCCTAATATTCCTTGTTCAGTACCAAGTTCATTTAGCGAAATTGTAATTTGTGGCACTGTAATTTTCATGGCGCTCATTTCACCCAATAAATGGAATATGCATTGTTGAATTGGATCAACTGGCGAGGTTTTTGTTGGATGACCATTAAAGGGTAGTGAGGCTCAAAGGAAAACCTTTTGAGATGGTACAATCATTGCTTCAGTTTGCTGAGAGATAAGGTAGACAGGAAAAAAAAGAAGGGCATGAATACAAAAGTACACTCCTTAGAAGCTCACGAGTAGCATCATTAGGTGATGAAGTGAAGAAATAGGGAGAGAAAGAGCACGGCCTACCTGTGTTAGACTAGTGGACAGATGACAAATCGACACATGGCTCCAACAAAGTACACCCAAGAATGACTTGAGGATCAACTAACACCAGAGGGAGGTCCAGATGGGGCGACCCCAAGTTCGGAGTCCAACTTCATGCAAGATCAGAAGTCAGCTTGAAGACCAACTAACTCCCAAGGGGAGTCCGGTCAGGGAACCATCAAGTCGGCACGACTGCACCAACTCGTCTATAGCCGGATTGAGTGTGTTCAGCTAGTATCTTGACTTAAACGAAATATCTCTCTAGATCATGGGGCAAGCCCAGATTGTGTAAGAGACCCAGATGTCAAGGTTTGTAAATTGTGAATCGAATCATAAATTGTTGGGGGTCCGAATCGAATCGTAAATTGTAAGATTCACAACATTTAATTAAAATATTAATTAAATATAAAAAAATACAAATGACATATAAAAAAGTAATTTCATTGATTCTTTCACTTGTTCACATACATATTCTACTAAGACATATAAAAGATCATTTCATTGATTCCAAAATGATCCAAAAATATAACTATCAAGTAAGTGACCCATTAAAAAACTCTTTTAGTCTCAACTATCAAGTATAGACAATATCATCAAATATCCGAAAAAAATTCAAAGTTTATATCATCTAACTATCTAATCATGTCCTAGATCTTCCATGGACAAGTCTTCTTGAACTTCATCTTCTTCAATAATCTCCTTTTCATCATCGGAAACATGCACTAAGGTCCTCTTGCCTTTTCCTTTTAATGTGCAACCCTTGCTTTCTCTTTTCTTCGTAGATCTCGAGTGCCATCGAGAAATAAAAGACATGTAATCAATTGGAGATAAAAGATGTTTGCATTAAGTAGTAAAAGATTAAAACTATTGTCCAAATCCCAAGTAGTAAAAGATTAACTTATTTGCTTAGTCTTCCGTTGGGATGACTCCACCTCTTTTTCTGTGAAGCACTCTCCCATGTCCATCCATGAGAGATCACCTGGAGGGGTGGGATTTTCCTTTTTCGGTGATCCTCTCATCATTGGACTTCATGTTCGATAAGCAAATATGGTTGGATGCTTGCTCTTCCCCTCTTTTCTTTTGTCACAATTCCAATTGAAGATTATATTTCACATACACTGGAGCAATCATTCTCCTTTACACTAATCTATTCCTCCTCTTGAAATGTATTGAATAATACATTAATACATGATAATAACATAATAATGTAAGTAAAGAACGAAGTAAACATAAATACATGACAATGACATGGCATTAATACTTTAATAGATGTAGTTACGTGATCAAATATGCTCCAGTTCCTCTCGCAACCACTAGAGGTACATGTTTGACTCGAAATTCAAATTGTAATTTTCTACAATTTTTGGGTACTATCTCCATACGAGTCACTCCATTTAACTATTCACATAAAAGAAACATAATTACACATACTCAAATTGAAACATAAAAGAAGTAAGTTATCTTGTCCAAGGAGTCCCCAAGCATCCTTGAACCTATCCATTTGACCATCTATCTTGATCCTCTTACTTGTATTTGGCACCATTCTCTTAAGGGTCTCATATAGGCCTTCTTTCACTTCCAAAATCGTCTTAAAATTATCACTTTAATGAAAGGTGGGGTTCAAGTAATATGCAACATGCAAAGGCCAATGAAGTTGTAACTCTCATCATTCATATATGATCATCTATATCTCTTTGTATCTTGATTCCACATTACCCAAGTTTTTTGCTATGCTCTCTTTGGCTCTGTCCATAGCCTCATATATATATATATATATATATATATATATATATATATATATATATATATATATATATATATATATATATATATATATATATATCCTATGGGAGGAGATGTTTCTAAATCTACTAAGTGAAGGACCTTCACTAATGAAATTGTACATTTCAAGCAATATTGGACTGTATGCTAAAAATGAGAATCCGCCAATAGAATCACTGCCACTGCGACACCCTCTGTCTTTCTAGCATAGGGGTTAGACTCTCATTCATCCGATATGACCATCTTCCTCAGTCCAGCCATGTTCTTTAACAAACTACTTAATGTGAGGAAGTTAGTGACAAACTGTGTCACTGCCACTCTAGTCAATTCTCTCTCATTAGTGTTTTGCCTCATAAAATTAAGCACCCAAGAATGTTTGTATATGTATACACATACCTTTCTTGCTTTGTTATTGTATCTGCATGGGCCGCTAAATTTCCAATATCTCCCAGCATGAGATCTATCAAATGGGCAGTACATGGGGATAAAAATATCTTTTACCTTTGATCCATGATCATTGGACCAGCTCTTACATTAGCTGCCGCACTGTTCGCAACAAGTGCACAGCATGCTCTTCGCCCACCTCATCAATAATATCATTAAAGAGAGAAAACAAATATTCGGCATTAGAAGAGTCCCCCGATGTATCTATGCTTTTCATAAATATAGTCCCGCTAGGATTATTCACTAAAAAGTTTGTAATCGATCGTAACATAGCCATATCATTCATCATCCTAGCAAAAAAACAGATTTTTTACTAGATTAAAGGCCAATGTATTCACAAAAAAAAACGAGCAATGTTCTCACAAACTTTATTTCTATCGATTTTTTTCCTAATTTGATTTAGAGTAGCTTGTTCCCTTTTATATCCACTTTTTCCCTTTTCAACAAAATCATCCAATTTTTTTTCCCCTTCATATCCACCCTTTCATTGAGGTTCATTGACCCATTTTCAAATCATATTGTATGTCATTGGTTTTTCGTTTTATTCCTTAGATGAGTTCAAAAAACATTTAAATCTCTCACAAACATCATTAGGGATACTTAGGCATTCCACAACGTTATTTTTTGTACGGGCAAGATGGTGTTTCATTCAGAAAACACCACCACTCATAATCTTCGTGCAATAGTGGCACCTTAACCTCATTTTATTATTGGGAATCACCATTTGACAATGATCCCAAGTGATATCAATCTCCTTGGTCTTCCCCATTCTCCTACAATCATGAAACAAACAAAAGCCTAAGATATATGACTTGAATCTTCAAAATAATAAAATCTTGATATTTTCTTGTGATTGTACCTTCTATTAGAAGCTCATTGGATGTAGAATCACTCTCCAACAAACGGAATTGAATTCCGATAAGCGACGACAAAGTTATCAAAGAATTAAACCTTTTGGGGAAAAGGGTTGGAAGAAAAACCAAATCTTCTCTTTTAATCTCAAACCTTGTAAACTAATGTGTTCTTGTCTTCATTAGGGTTTTAAGCCTTAGAGAAACAAGTTGGACCCACAAAACCCCCAAAAAATAGGTTTAAAATCACTTTGCAGCAAGCCCAAAGCCGTCCAACCCGTGCAGTCCACCTGCGAACTCGAATCCTATGATTCACCTTGAATCGTGCGATTCAGGTGTCCAGTGATTCTCAGGTGTGATTCGTATTGCGGGGGGGGGGGGGGGGGGGGGGGGGGTTTGATTTGAATTGTACGATTCAACATATAAATCGTACGATTTTAACAACAATGATTATGATAGCTAAAATACATGTTCAGGTTTACAGATCGAGAAAAGTAACCTCAAGCTGGTCTATTAGTAACTTGTAACCATGATTTGTTTTGTTTTTTTTATGTTTTTGAATTCATCAGTGTTATCCATTTTGGATTTCTGCTGATGAGGAAGGATTTAAAGATGTGGAATACAGAGATTAGGATTTTATATTGGGACTTCCAACCGATGACTGCAATACTGCTTTTCTTCTAAAGATGTATAGATCTAATTTTTGTAGTTATATTGCTCATGTTATTTCTATTTTATTTTCTGGCTTAGTGTCACAATCGTACAATGGTGTTCATTTGTTTAATAAAGTAATTTTGGATTATCTGTCAGTTCTTTAGTCGGGATATGTCAAAGTGTCACAGTAATGGTTAGACCTCTACATAATTTCCAGATTTATGAAGGAAAAAAATATTTTTCACTTGGCATGCGTAGGAATATGTTGTTGTCCTACTCAGGAATGGGAAGCGCAAAGATGACGCAAGGAGGGAGCTGAATGTATTCTTGGGGAACGATAGTGTCCCTTTTGTGTCCTGGTAATTATACTCTAACTGTACTCTTTACTTCTATAAATCTGCAGATGCTTTCAATTCCCAGGGGTAGATTAAGATCATGATTTTTTGATTGATAGATGTGGTAATGGAATAATGAGTCCATCATGTTGCAGGTTATGGGAACATCTATCTTGTAATTTGCATATGTATGTTCAGCCGAAAGAAGCTTCTCCTGACAAAGTGGATAAGATAAATCCCACGAGGGAATCGTTTAGAAGACACCATTCACAGACAGAGCAGAGTGGTAATGTGCAAATTGATTCTGAAAAAGGGGGAGAAATGTCGACAAGGTTATCTGGAAGTAGGCGCAACAGAGAATGGAAAGGATTGGTGCAAGAGACTGAACTGTTTCCTCTTCAAAGCACTGTGACTGAGATCTTTCACTCGGAGATGAATTCCCATGACCAGCCTAATATTGTTACCCGATCTCGTTCTCCTGTACGGCAGGTCCACAGGAAGCGAAGCCGGCAAGATGGGCAGCCAATGAAGGTCCATTACTTCTTCTCTTTATTAGACTAATGAACTGCGTATAATGACACACACCAAATAGTATGGTCAGGGCCTGTTCTTTGCATTTATAATGCCAAAACAGTGCACTCGGAATAATTGTTTGATATTGCTGTGGCTCTGGGATCTCTTAAACCTCAGACTTAATCTGCACTAATGTGTTGAAGTTGCAATGAATGCCGATGGACTTGCGTGATTTTAACCCTTTATATTTTATATTCGAGTCCTGAATTCATACCTTCCCTCACACACTATTATCCACTGCATTCTGCAATTACATTCAGCTTTCCTTATTGTTACATTTTGGAGAGGTAGTACTAGTATGGGGTATTCAATAAATAATAAAAACAAGCTATTGTATTATTTCTTTTATGTGGAACAGTGTCTAGTTTTTTTTGTTGTCTATCCGGTGTAAGGAAGTAGGAACTATTAAGACCATTAGAAACATAGCTCCTTTCCTTTCATAAGAAAAATCACTTGGTATGTTTGAAATGGTAAATAGTCTAGAGCTATTGGGATTGATTTCAACTGGAGTTGGTGGCTCATTTCTTTCTGGGAATGTGTGTCACTCTCCATGCTCGTGATTGTCTAAAATGAAATTTAACCGACCACATTCTTTTTTATAGCTCCTTTTGTATTTCTCCTGTTCCTTCTCTACTACTGATAAATTTCTGGATTTCTATCAGAGAGACACGGCTTCCCATCCATCAATTGGTGCTCCCCGTCGGCTTCTTCAATTTGCTGTTCGAGATGCTGTCAAGACTGTGCAGCAATCAAGCTCTAGAGCTGAGCCACCTTCAAAGCGAATTTGCTCTGGTGTTTCCATGTCCACCACAAATTCTGTGCTGAATGGGAGATCCCTGAGAATGAGATCAGCTGCAAGAGTGCCAGGTTTGTCAACAGCCCTTAAAGCTGCTGCAGAAGCTGCTGAAGATGTAGTTAAGGTTAGATATTCAAGAAGTGTTTTTGATAGATCAGAACATGGTATGGTAAATGTAGATCCTATTAACCAGTCATCAGGTACTAGAACAACTGTGCTGGAAGATGGAGAATGTGAAAATTTTGATCAGCTTCCAGGGTCAAATGGTGTGGATTATTATCAAAGAAGTAGTTATGATGGACATTCCACTGGGAATATCACCATGCTAGACAGAGATTCTGGGATTGCTTCCGATTCTTCCTCGGATAATGACAGATATGGTGACGTTGATATTGTCAGACGGGCTTTGGATGTTTCTCAAAGTGCTTCGTCCGTAAACAAAGACAATGGTTCAATGAAACTGCAGTACAGTGTTGCTCAGGATGCTGATAAAATCTCAAGGGAAACTAGGTTGATGGATCAGGATCCGTCCACTAGTGCAGCTGGACAAGCATCTAGCAAAGTAGTGAATATATCTGTTAATGTAAATACGTGGAAACCTTCTCGATACCAAGCTCCCATGGATGTTATTGAGGTGGAGAATGAAATGGCTGTGGACAAGAATGAGGTGAGTGCAGGGAAACCAAATGTTCGGCTCCCAAAGGAGAATGACACCGCCGTGGCTGAGAATAAGAATGTAAGTTGGCTTTAAGTGGTCATTTATCTAGTTGTTATGTTCTCACAGTCAAAGCACACACCATGCCTTTAGTCCTTTTAATTCACTTGATTTAGCATTTCTTTATGGTAATAGTAGTATATTTTACAAATTGGCAAAGGGACTCTACTGGTAAGCATCCCTCTCATTTTCAGAGGTGAAATTTCCCTTCAACCCAAATTGTGAAGATTTTGGAATGCATGTTGCTTTCAAAATTCGTTGAAGTCTCCATATACATTGGAGGTATGAGTAGCCACTGCTAATTTCAATTCACTACTTCATTTGGGAACGGTGTCTATATGCATCTTCTTAGCTGGATATCTTCAAATGAAGTCTTGTATTGTCCCTTATGAATCAAATTGTCAAACTAAGTGTACACATATGAAAATATTATGGTGTTTGGCATCTTAGGATGCATGTTCTTTGAACTGAAAGAGTAGTGAGTTCACCTGATTGGATTTGCCACAAAGATAAATAAACACATAAATAGAAGTTCTATGCCAGCATACCAAGAGCTTATAAGGCATTATATCTAGTTGTGTGACATCATGTGCCTAAAATAAAATATTAGACGTGTTGAAGCTAGTTTCTTTGTCTTTGTCATGAAGTGGACTAGAACCACAAAAGTTGATCAGTAGTGTTATCGTGGACTTTGGGATTCATAGATTGGAGTCGGTGTAGTTGAAATTTGTATGATGCATCCTTTAGCATCCAGGTATTTGATATATGTAAGAACTATATAAGTATTCCATGCATGTTGGGTTTTTTAAATGCTATATGGAGCTAGTTGCATAATTTTATGTGACTTATTCCCCCCCCCCCCCCTTCTCTCTCTCTCTCTCTCTCTCTCTCTCTCTCTCTCGTGTGCGCGCGCTCGTAAACCATGGGGGTATGGTTTGGTGTTGTACCAACTTTTTCAAAGTGGTAGACAGCTCCCCTTATCTCTCAATAGGATCAAGCAACTTTACTTAAAAAAGCCAATAAGCATACGATTTAGCATATAAGGTCAAGATTAATCAACCAACCACTCAATGCAAAACCAAGTGATTTTAGATAACACTATAAGTACCAACAAAATAAAAAACCCAAACCAGAGTATTCAGATGCAAGCTCTCTAGAGCAACTTGAAGCTTCTGGAACTTGGATAGAGCAAACATCCATTATTAATCAATCCTTTAATCAATCTTGTGCTCCCTAGTTGCATGAGCTTAAAAAAAATCACTTTTCTTTTTCTGGAGAATCTTCTTTCCTTCCATAAGGCAAGGTTTGAGGTTTCGATTTCGTGTCTGGTTTTGGTCCTGGCGGAAACCAAAGTTTTGGAAAAAATTCGAAATGATAAAAACGGATAAAATTTTGGAATTTTTTTAAAATTTAAAATTTAAGTCTTTTATAGTTGTGCATACTCAGTCACTTGAATTGTTTGAAGAAAACACACGCCCGATACATAGTAAACTTGCATGGACCATGATAAACGAAGGTGAAATACCAGTATACTGAAAAAAAAAACTAGATTATCACTATAAATTTACATTGTTTACGTCACGGAGAGGACAATCACTGAAAGAGTTGACAGGATTTTGCCCCACATGATTTGATCGAAATTTTGTCTCAAGTTCTTTGAAATTAAGCCGAAATGCCACCTTAGCCTGGGTCCACTTGTTTCGGTCGAAATTTCGTCAAAATATAACGAAATTCATTGAAATTATGCAATTGATGTAAACTGAAGGCCCAATCTTTTTCTTTTATAATTATGCAATTGATGAATACAATTATGTTTTGTTTCCTAATGAAGGATCCCAAATGTCGCTGGGTGGTGAAACCTCTAGGTGGTGATAGCTAGGGTTCTTCCTCCACCCCCCCTCCTCACTATCTCATCTCTACATCAAATCCTCACACTTGTCTTTCGTGTTGCAATCTTTCATCGCGGGGAAGAATCAAACGAGGTTGAAGCAAACTAGCAAAGAATAAGATGATACTTGAAGAAAGAAAAAAGAGGGGAATGAGAATTTTCTTTTCCCTCTCTTTCTCTCCCCTGCGTCATACCCTCATCTCTGTTTTTGCATGAAAGAAGACATAGAAAAGGACATGGGCTCGTTTGTTTCGCGGCAAGAAGAGAAATTTTTTAAAATCCCTGCCTCCTAATTTACTATGGGCACCCCCTCCACGGTAGATATTTCCAAGGCATCCCAGCGCCCAATGATGTTGATTGGTGCTGTTTGCTGCTGCAGTTTTTGCTGATTATTGATTGGGCTACCTGGATTTGATAAGGGCACCCCCAACATAATTGCTTATTTTCGAGGGCACCCCAAGTTTCCCGAGAAGTTGTTTTAATTATGTTCTGGCTGATTTGAAGCCGATTTTTACTGGAAAATCTTATCGTGGTTAGCTTCTTTGCTCAAGAATTATTCTAGGTGACATTATTTCATATGGGCTCTTTTACTTGCCATGATTCGAACTTGTTTTTGTTTATTCCGCAGGACCCTCCGTTTTGTCCTGCCTCTACATGGTATTAGAGCTCCTATCATGATGTCCTATCATCGTGACCGGTTCTCCTTTGGTTGCTACCCTCATGGCAATAGATCCCTCCATTCTTTTGACAAATTTTTCTATGGCCAAGCTTATGCTAAGATCGATGCCCTTATACGAGAGAGTGAACGAAAGCAAGCTAAATGGATCCGATCATCCGAGTGAGTGATAGATAGCAAGCAAAATGACGACAATCGGTGGATGAGTTACAAGCATTGATCAACATACTTGGGGTTCTGAGCAAGTCTATATCTCCATTGGTACCATCAGTGCAGATCCCTAAGGAGCTTCCACCATCTCATGTTGATCCTATGTTTCCATCGGTGCGTTCACCATCAGATGCGCCACAAGTAGAGCCTTTGACTCTACAAGCACCTCTCTAGGAGATTCTACCTTCCGCAGAGCCGGTAATGGTACACTCGCCACCAACCATTCTACCACCTGCAATTGACTATATCGAGATCGTTTTGCTAGCCGAGCCGATTCAGGGTGCCGACTTCAGCATACTAGCCCCAATCGCTAACTTCATCGAGCTAGATCTTCCACCCACGAATCAGGGCTCTTTTTGTCCCCGCTCGATGGCAACACATCTGTCGCGTGGGACTCGGAAGGTGACTATAGTACATCACATCATTTTTTAGCATAGTTACCAAATTGGACGTTTTTTTGAAAAAAAACACGTAAAAAGCACATCACTCTGGACTCGTAGCATACGGGAATAAAACTCGTATTTTTAAAAGAAACGTCAATATATGTTTTATATGCTTTAAAATGCGTAATAAGCAAAATACACGTTTTATACGGTCAGTTTGGTTTCACTTGGGTTTGAGTTTTTTTATAACCCATTGGCTCAGCAGACACGGGGTTAAGTTTTATGCCTCCTCTGTATCGTTGCGATCGGTTTCCGCGAAAGACAGAGGATAGAGTGAGGATCACTACGAGAGAGAGAAAGAGAGGATCTCTGCAAGGGACATACTGTTGGTGTGGCATGCATCGGCCAGCTCGGTGATGCACTGACCACTGGGTAATGCTATATTTTTTTATTAGTTAATGTTGGTAAATGACATATATTTGGTATAATTTTAAGGTTTTTTTTGTTATTTCCCCAATGTTTTCTTGTTTTTTCCTCCATTTTTTTCCCGTTTTCGTTATTTCTTTTCGATTTTTTTTCCTTGCCGTTTTTTTTTTTTTCGTTTTCCGACTTGGTAACTATGTTCTTTAGGTCTCCACCAACAGTTGTTGATTCAGAGACACTACTGCGGTGGAGGAGACTTTGGCGTTGCATCTGTCCACATCAGTCGAGTTTGACTCGAGGACGATTTCTTTGCAGCGAAAGTGATTGTTGCGTAGTAGATTTCCAATCGATCTAGATGCGCCCGGCCCATCTTTGACAGAGCCCCAATTATCTTAATGCTTTATTTTATTAATTGTTAATGTATTTTTGAAGTATTTAATTAGGTAATTTAAAGACTTATTGTGCTAGTCAGCCTTGACTAAATTTTAGTCTCCCATCGCTTATGGAAGTTCAGGAATGTAAGCCGGTGTATTATATATAGGCTCAGTCTCTTTCTCTTACGATTATGCAATTGATAAATATGTGTCTGCGCAGAAAAAGATCCGGGTCGTCTTTATTGCGAGCACACGAAGATTACAGAGGCCGGGACTCGGGGGTGGTGAGCCGGGTGCGGCGAATATTTGATCAGGAGATTGTGGGAGAGATCCTCTGGAGGGTCCCTTTGATCCGCGTCTCCATGTGGTATTCGTGCGAGAGCTCTGAAGAGGTTGCCCAGGATAGAGATCTTTACAGGGTGAGGGTTTTTTGAGAGGATAAGGAATATCCGTCGTTGCTTTTGTCCCTTCCGTGCTTCGCGCTTTCTCGGCTAGGGGGTTTTGGCTTCGTTCCTCGGTCTTCGTGTCTTCCTTGCTCCTTGCTAGACCTCGGCGTCCTTGATCGTTGGTTCGCGGCGTCGATCGTGCTTTTACTTTCGGCTTTTTGCTTCGGGCGTCTGGCTCTGGCTTTGCTTTGGTGTAGCTCTGGCGTCAGCGTAGCTTTGACGTTTAGCACTTGAACGTAGAAGGGGTAGAGACTTGCGGTGCTTTCATTCTTCCGGACTTCGCGTCGTATCGGCTAGAAGTGCGTTGCTTTGTTCGTGATCCTTTGTAGTTGCTTGGCTTCAGCACGTGCGTGGCTTTAGCGCGGGCGTAACTTTGGCTTTGCTCTGGCTTTGGCTTAGCTTTAGTTTTGACTTTAGCTTCTTGCGTCTGGCTTCGGTGTTGCTTTGGCGTAGCTTTGGCGTATAGCTTTTGAACGGAGAAGGCGTAGAGGCTTGCGGTGCTTTCGTTTTTCCGGACTTCGCGTCGTATCGGCTAGATATGCGTTGCTTTGCTCGTGATCCTTCGTAGTTGCTTGGCTTCAGCACGTGCGTGGCTTTAGCGCGGGCGTAGCTCTTGCTTTGCTTGGCTTTGGCTTTGGGCTTTGGCTTGATCTTTATCTTGAATGACGATGGTGATATCTTCGAGTCTTCTTTATTCTTCTGGCTTTATTTCGGTGGCGACGGTTATGGCATCGACTTTGGTTTCTCTTCTTCTCTGGGCTTATTTGGCTTTGATCGGAGTCGAAGGCTTCTTTTGAAGACGGCGAGGGTAGCACCGATCTCCGTGCGGCGGATGTGGCGTCGTCTTTGCTTCTCTTCTTCTCCGAGCTTCTTTGGCGAGTCGAAGGCTTCGTTTGGAGATGGTAGGGGTAGCACCGATCTCCGTGCGACGGTTGTAGCGTCGGCTTGACTTCTCTTCTTCTTCGGGCTTCTTTGGCGTGATCGGAGTCGAAGGTTTCTTTTAAAGACGGCAGGGGTAGCACCGATCTCCGTGCGACGGTTGTAGCGTCAGCTTGACTTCTCTTCTTCTCCGGGCTTCTTTGGCGTGATCGGAGTTGAGGGCTTCCTTTGAAGACGGCGGGGGTAGCACCGTTTTTCGTGCGACGGTTGTAGCGTCGGCTTGACTTCTCTCCTTCTCCGGGCTTCTTTGGCGTGATCGGAGTCGAAGACTTCTTTTGAAGACGGCAGGGGTAGCACCGATCTCCGTGCGATGGTTGTAGCGTCAGCTTGACTTCTCTTCTCCTCTGGGCTTCTTTGGCGTGATCGGAGTCGAAGGCTTCTTTTGAAGACGGCTGGGGCAGCACCGATCTTCATGCAACGGTTGTAACGTCAGCTTGACTTCTCTTCTTCTCCGGGCTTCTTTGGCGTGATCGGAGTTGAAGGCTTCTTTTGAAGACGGCAGGGGTAGCATCGATCTCCGTGCGACGGTTGTAGCGTTGGCTTGACTTCTCTTCTTCTCCGGGCTTCTTTGGCGTGATCAGAGTCGAAGGCTTCTTTTGAAGACGGCAGGAGTAGCACCGATCTCCGTGCAACGGTTGTAACGTCGGCTTGACTTCTCTTTTTCTCCGGGCTTCTTTGGCTTGATCAGAGTCGAAGGCTTCTTTTGAAGACAGCAGGGGTAGCATCGATTTCCGTGCGACGGTTGTAACGTCGGCTTGACTTCTCTTCTTTTCCGGGGCTTCTTTGGCGTGATCTGAGTCGAAGGGTTCTTTTGAAGACGGCAGGGGTAGCACCGATCTCCGTGCGACGGTTGTAGCGTCGGCTTGACTTTTCTTTTTCTCCGGGCTTCTTTGGCGTGGTCGGAGTCGAAGGCTTCTTTTGAAGACGGCGGGGGTAGCACCGATCTCCGTGCGATGGTTGTAGCGTCGGTTTTTGTTGATGAAGACGGCGGGGGTAGCACCGGCTTCAGGCCTTCTTCTCCAAGTTTCCTTCTTCGTGCGAGGAGTCGATGCCTTTGTTGAAGACGACGGGGTGTTGTTGGCTTCGATCTTCTTCTCTGGCCTTTGCTTATGGCGTCTTCGGAGTTGATGAAGATCGTTGGAGACGTCGGGATGATGACGACTCTGGGCCTTCTTCTCCAAGCTTTCTTCTTCGTGCGAGGAGTCGAAGCTTTGATCTTCGAGTGCAAGGTCTTCACGTTGATGAGGACTTAGATGGGCTAAGTGTTCCCGTAGGACGCGCTTGCCATGCCTCGTGAAGCCTTCGGTCTTCAAGCGTTGGAGCTCCTTTTTGTCGAGCCTTTTCCTCTTCAGTTTTCGACCTTTGATGCCTTCCCCCACCCCTTCTATTTATAGGCAAAGGGGGGGGAGGTTGGGAGAGATATGGCTGCAATCTTTTGGTTGTATCCAATATCTCCCCCCATAACCATAAAGATATTGTTCCCTTATTTGGGGGGAACAACCTTGATCCCTTCCTTTTTTATGGGGATGGTTATGGGCAAGATGTGACTTGATCTTTGAAGATAAGTTGTCATCTTTGCACCTTCCGATTGCATGGCGACCTAGGAAGCACTGATGCGGGTACGGGGACACGGGTACGACACGACACGGGTACGCCGACACGGCAAATCCTAAAAAAAGAGGACACGGGTACGGCGGGGACACGGCAAAATAAATTAATATATTTTTTAATATTTTATGTGCAGTTATAATTCATATATATTTCAATAACAAAAAAATTATCCCGTAGAAAACAACTAAAATGAAAATTTTATGCATACTCCAATCGACAAGCGAGAGTCGAGGACCTCGAGGTCCTCAATACACATAAGTAGAGATAGACATTAGACAATCATAAGTTCCATATTTCCATAATTCAACAACCAAAAACATCCAAAAGCACCAAAAAATAAAAGAAACACATGATAATAAGATTAAGCATCCATGTTCACATCATCATCATCATCTCCATCAAGAAATATCATGGCCTCCAAATCCGGTTCATCAAGCGAGAGCTCCGCAATCTCAAGCACACCGGCACCATCAAGTGAGTCAAAGCTATCCCCTCCTACATCCCACATCTTGCTTTCCCCTTCATGATAGTTTGGACTTTTCCTTGATAAGAGCCGTAGATTGTTGTGCACATAGACCAAATCTTCTCCTCGTTGTGGAGCCATCTTATTTCGTTTCACTGAATTGATAAATGCATAAGTGCTCCAATTTCTCTCACAACAAGAAGATGAGCAAGGTTGTCCAAGTAGTTTCAATGCCAAGCGTTGAAGTTTAGGGGCAACATCTCCATGCACAGCCCACCATAACTTAGGATCCATTACCCCTCTATCATGCAACGAGTCGCCGTCTCTAAAGTCATCTACCCCACTAGAGAACTTGGCGAATTCAATGTTGACCATTCTACGCTCCTCTGCATTTGGAAAGAATTTTTGCATGCATGCCTTTCTTTCCTTAGCAATCTCCGCATCTTGATGCGGTGATAGTCGATTTGTAGCACCACTTAGCCATTCATGGCTATAATATCTACAAAAACAAGTTAACAAATCTAATCAACCATGAATTATAAATAAAAATATTCAATAGCAATAGAAATATTAGCCCATTAGATTTAGTTACCTAGGATTCAGCGAATGCGCCATGCAATGTAGTGGTGTACTGCTTTTGTTCCACCTATCAACCAAGATATTGTGCACTACCGTGTAGAAGGATGACTCCTCGTCTTCTTGCTTCTTCTCATTTCGATAGATGACAGTTTTCACATTCTCAATCATTGTATCCCACATATCATAGACTAGGTGGAGGCATGGTCTATCAGTGTCCGCTAATCTCAGCATATCATATATAGGATCTGTAAAGGAGAGGATGTAGTCAACCTTATCCCACCACAAGTCATCAAGGACTTTCTCTTTCACAAACTGTGCTTTCCCCACATCCTCGTCTCTATTCATGGACTATTGATCACTAATGACCATGTTTTGGAGATCTTTCTTGATAAGCTTGAACCTTTTCAGCATCACCACCACCGAGGCAAATCGGGTATCTGCAATTGATAGCATCTTCAGCTTCACAAATTTATTGAAAATTGCGAGCCTCATTGAATGATTCATGATAAAATTTTTGATCATCGAAGCATCCCCAGCGACAATGGTGATCCAACTGCATTCATCATATACTATCTCATTTGCCTCGGTATTTTTTGCAGCACATATATTTTTAAGGGCGAGGTTAAGGGTATGCACCACGCATGGTGTCCAGAAAATGTGAGGATGTGTGGCTTCAACAAGTAAACCCGCCGCACGACAAACTGGAGCGTTGTCCGTGATAACTTGGACAACATTTGCAGCTCCAACCTCCTCTATGGTTTTTATGATCAAACCAGCAATGAAATGCTTGTCCTTATACTCACCCTCACAGTTCACGGCCTTTAGGAATACAGGTTGTCCTTCTGACACTGCTATAAAGTTGATTAGAGGTCTTCTCTGTGCATCAGTCCAGCCATCACTGACAATGCTCACCCCCTTATCCTTCCATGCATTTCTCACTGGTTGCAAAAGCAACTCAACATTTGTCCTTTCCTTCTCCAACAATGTTGTCCTCAACATATTGTAGCCGGGCGGCACAAAGCCACCAAGGTTGCTATTACAAGCCATGGTAAAAGCCTTCATATAATGGGGATTTCTGGCTAAATGAAACGGCAAGCCACTTGTGAAGAACATACGAGCTATCTCCGCTTGTAAGTCTTCTCTAGCACCAACATTGAAGGCCTTCTCAATCGCCGTATTTCCCACCGCCTTTCGTTTTCGCGGATCAAATGCTTCTTGCCTAAACGAAGATGACCGTGTACTGCTTCCTCCAACAGATGGCAAAGGTACTTCTTTGGGCATAGTCTCCTTGGCCTTCAATTCTGCTTGTTCCACTTCTCTTTTCATTTTATTAATTGCTTCGGTAGTCACCTTGCTACATTTTCCGATCCCAAATCCAGTAATTTTCAACAAGTGTGCCTTCAATCTAGTATATGATCCTGTGTAGGTACTCTTGCAGAAATTACATTCAAATTTAACATTTCCACCACCTCCCGAAGCTTTCTCAACCCTTGTTACGTACTTCCACAACGGCTTTGTCTCGTCATCTCTTGACCCACCAATGACACCACTTTCAACGGCAGGTTCAGAGCTAGAAGTCGCGACAGAACTTGATGTGTTCATTGAAATTCCTAACATGATAATAATTTACTTAACAATATATAAAGATGCAACTAACAATATCAATATGCAAGTATGCAACTATACGAGCAACTGGAGCAAACAACTATAGAAGCAAGACTAGCAAGTTCAAGTAACTAATCTAGAGTAACAAATTAACAACTACTAATTAACAAGTAATTAACAATTAAGAACAAAAAACCCACTGTTTTTTAAGGAAAAAAAATTTCAACAATTTTTTATTTTTGAAATGTTTTTGAAGTATGCATAAACATTCTTTAAAATTATTGTTTATGAATGCATTAACATTAATTGGATATGTTTCTGTTTTTTGAATGCATAAAATGTTTATGCATTCATGTTTATGCATTCAAAAAACAGGTTCAAAAATAAAAAACTCTTTAAAAACTCTTTCAAAAACATGAATATCAATTTTTTTGAAGTATGCATAAACATTCTTTAAAATTTCAACAATTTCAAAACAAAAAACCCACTGTTTTTTTGAAATGTTTATGCATAGACATCATTAAAGAACAAAAATTCTTTAAAAAAACAACCATCATTTTAAAAAAAACTCTGTTTTATGTAAAAAAATTCCACTGGTTTTTTGTTTTTGAATGCATTAACATGAATCAGTCATGACTGATTCATGTTTTTGCATTCAAAATCAAAAACTCTTCAAAAAAAAAAAACATTCTTTAGAAAAAAAAACTCAAGTGACTGTTTTATGTAAAAAAAAAACCCACAGATTTTTGTTTTTGAGTGCATAAACATGAATCAGTCATGACTGATTCATGTTTTTGCATTCCAAAAAAAAACGTTCTTCAAAAAAAAAAAAACATTCTTCAAAAAAAAAAAAAAAAGGAGGCTCAGGAATCAGTAATGACTTGATTTTTTTTTTTTTGAATGTAAAAACAGGAGAAGCTGGAGCAGAGGAACGAGAGGCGGAAGAAGAGAAGGAAGAGAATCAGGAAAAATTGAAAAAGAGAAAAAAAATTGAAAAAGAGAAGCTGGAGCAGAGGAACGAGAGGCGGAAGAAGAGAAGGAAGATAAGTTGGAGCAGAGTACCTGGGGTCGTATCTCTTGTCGGCGGCGGGGCTTGGATTGGCCGGCGACAGGGCTTGGATTGGCCGGCGTCGGCGGCGGGGCTTGAATTGGACGGCGGCGGGGCTTGAATTGGACGGCGGCGTCGGCGGCGGGGCTTGAATCGGATTTCACATCGGCGACGGGGTCGAATTTCACGCCGGCGAGTTTTAGGGTTTCAGCCCTCTCACTCGAGCTCGAGCAGCCTGCAGAAATGAGAGGCACGGGTGGGGGACTGGGGTTTATAACTTGGGGTCGGGTCGGGTCGGGTCGGGTACACAAAACATAACATTAAATTCCAGCCCGAGTCCATCCCGTGTCCCTCCCGAATCCAACCCGAATCCGGCCCGTGTCCATCCCGAATCCGGCCCGAGTCCGAGGCCCAATTCTTGTTAAAACGAGTCCCCCGTGTCGGAGCCGTGTCGGACACGTGTCCGGGCCGTGTCCGGGCCGTGTCCGTGTCCGACACGTGTCCGACACAGGTGCGGGTGGCCGGGTGGAGTGTCGGTGCTTCCTAGATGGCGACACAACGTCATTTTGGCCGTCGGATCGAGGGATCGTCGTGGATCTACGGTTGTGTAGACGTCCACGCCACCTCCCCCCGCATCGAGGCGGTTATGATTTTTTCTTTTATTTTTATTTTTCTTTTATTTTTTTTTTTTCTTCCCTTTATGGCCAGCCACACCTCCCCATAGGGAGGGGGCACGGTTTTCCATGAAGGGGGGCCGGTGGGCCCCCTTTTTGTGTTCGAGTTGCGGGTTCGGTGGGGCCCATTTGCGTTGAGTCGGGTCCGCTTCATATGCGGGCCGTGTTTGCATGCGGGCCGTTGTGTGCTAGCCGAGTTCGCATGCGGGGGCCTTGTGTGTGGGCCAAGTTTGCATGCGGGCCGTTGTGTGCGGACCAATTTCGCATGTGGGCCGTTGTGTGCGGGCCATGTTCGCATGTGGGCCGTTGTATGCGGGCCAATTTCGTATGTGCGGGTCGGGTTCGACCCGTGGGCTAATTTCGATGCCCACAATATGATTACGTTTTCTGTTCCTGATGGAGGATCCCAAACCTCTAGGTGGTGGTGCCTAGGGTTCTTCCTTCCCCTCCCCACTCTATCTCATCTCTACATCAAATCCCTGCACTTGTCTTTCGCATTGCAATATTTCTCCCTCTTTCTCTCCCCCGTGGCATATCCTCCCGTCTCTATTTCCTTGCGAGAGAAGACTCAGAAAGGACATGTGCTTCCCTGTTTCGCGATAAGAAGAGACGTTTATTGTGGGCACCCCTCGATAGATTTTTACCAAGGGCACCCCAACACCCATTGATGTTGATTGGTGCTGTTTATTGCTTTAGTTTTTGCTGATTATTGATTGGGCTACGCAAATTTGCTGAGGGGATCCCTAGTATAATTGATGATTTTTCGATCGCACCCCCAAGCTTTCAGAGAATCTGTTTTAATAATGTTTTGGCCCACATTTTGCTAGATAGTGGTTATTTGCTATGATTCGAGCTTGTTTATGTTGATTCCGCGGGACCTCCTGTTTTGTCATGAAAATCTC
This sequence comes from Chamaelirium japonicum, assembly GCA_947650365.1. Classification (NCBI taxonomy): domain Eukaryota; kingdom Viridiplantae; phylum Streptophyta; class Magnoliopsida; order Liliales; family Melanthiaceae; genus Chamaelirium; species Chamaelirium japonicum. The sequence continues at coordinate 12,807,392 of OX393555.1, read as the reverse complement.
TGCAGAAAAATCCAATATTACACATAAGCTTTGTCAATATTCAGGTCAAGGTAACTCACCAAAGCCCTAGCAAACAACATTTCTTTTCCTTATTTAACATTTTGACATTTCTCAATAAAAAAAAAACATAGAAACTTAAGAGAGATTGTAAAAGTAATCATCGTGAGAGGTAGTCCGCGAGTCTTTTATTTGTGGGGCTCTGCTCCCGCAGGTTTTCCCAGATTATGGACCACGTGAGGCCCAATATCAACTTACTGACCCACTTATTCATTTGTTTTGCTATTGCATGGTCTTTAAGTCGAGAATCAGAACCCTCACTGTAAAAAAAATAGTACTGCCCACTTATATGAACCAATAAATTTTGCAAATATACACCCTATTATGTGAAGAAAATTATAAATGCACACACTAATTCAAAAATAGATAAATATAGATCAAATCAAACCCGATTGATGTGCCGTTGAAGCCATACAATATTTTTTTTTATCCTTGTCACATTTGCCTTAACTCGTGCCTTAACTTTGATTGCATTGGATTATAATTTCTGGGAATTAACTGCCGACTTTGGGATAAAATGAGCCGGTTTTCTTTTCGGAGGCATAGCTTGATGTAGACATGTCTGTTTGAGTACTCTTCGAAATTGATTTCGAGGTGTACAATTCTTTTTGGTGTGTTTTTGCAGTTTGGTATTCTTACTCAAAAATTGGGCTGAAGTCTTAAAACAAGATTGGTTTAGTTTTTACATCCTTTTAGGAAAGTTTTTTCTTGTTTTTTGATTTAAGCTAAAGTTAGGACTGTAGTTTTAATAGGTTCGAAGGATCTTTGTGAGTTGTCTGGCAAGTTTCTAATTTGTTTAGGATTTGTTTTAGTGGCTTTATATAGAGAGGCAGCAACACCCTCAAATTTTTGTTGATCAATAAATTTACCTTCCCGTGGTTGATTACTTAGCATTGCGTTCTTCTTTATCTGAGCCCTGTATTTAATCTCGTATTTCTGATTTTTTTGCGTTAATTTTTTTCTTGTTTGTATTGCATTTATCTTTAGAATATCAGTGTTTGATGTATTACACCAAACTGCAGCCATGAAGATAGGACGGTTATAGTCTATAAATGATTTCTACCATGCCCTGATCTTTAGATCTAGAACCCATCTTCCAATTCATAATATTATAACTCCCTGAATTTTTGTCTGCTCCTTTATAGGTGAAATTCTTCTGAAATTTGTTAATTTCCCTGCATGCTTGCTACAAAACTATCAGTGATTAGATTATGCAACAAATATAGTGGTTCATTAGATGTGTTGGCATGCCCCTAAACAGATATACTGATTTCCCTCTTTTGTTAAGGTGAACTTCCTCTAAATTTGCATTTCCCATGAAATATTTTGCTTTTAAATTTTCTCACAATGTTTATTAACCTTAAGGTTCCTATCTACAAGTTTTTAGTGTCTAGCAGAGGCTGACCATTTGATAATTAGTTTTCTACATTCTTTCAATAATATTTCTTGGTCTTTTTTACTCATTCATCAGAATTAACAAGTTATGATGGTGCCTAATTTTTCATAGGTAATCGCTAGTACAGATGTTCAAAAGGAGTCTCAGCGGACTGTGGCATCAACATCTGGTATGCAAGGGTCTTGGATCTATGAATTCTCAGATATTTTTGTAAAGCACCTTACAGATTAAATCAAATCGTAACTAGACAAAATTTTCATGCATCTATACACTTTTGTCATCATGCCTTATAATTCTTAATGAATCATTATGCTTGAAAAAAAAAGTTTCCGGGGAGAATTTTCTGCATAAGCATAAGTTGAATTATCAACTTCAAATTGGACATTATTGGTTGCATGAACTGAAAAGCTAACATATATTGCCAACTTGGTGTTGGCTATAAAAAAGTCAGTTCCACATAGCGAGGCTATGGTTGTGCAATGTTGTCATTAAATGTTATTTTTTCAAGCCTTATCTCTTGATTCTTTAGTCTAGACTCTTGAAGGAGATGGAAATATTGTTTTGGTTCATGCCTCAAATCGATTAATTATGATTTGATGTTAAATAGTTAATCCTTTGCCACACATTCTCAGTTCTAATATGTCTTGAGATATTTTCTGGTTTTGTTTGTATCTATATTGATCATGTGAAAGATAACCATTTCTCTTGCCATTGCAGGTTCATACACTACTAATCCTTCTGAAGATATTGATTCACGAACTGTCTTCGTCAGCAATGCAAGTATTTCTGTTGTTGTGCTTGTTACACAAAGTTAAATGTAGCGTGAATGCTGTCTGAAAGACTCTTGGGTTTGCAGGTCCACTTTGCAGCCACTAAGGATACCCTTTCTCGCCATTTTAATAAGTTTGGAGAAGTGCTTAAAGTGATAATTGTGACTGATGCTCCAACTGGCCAACCAAAAGGGTGAAGTTTTATTACCAGAGTAGTTAGTGCTTTTTTTTTTTTGTGTGTGTGTGTGTGAAGTATCTTGACTTCAACCCGTGCTTTCCATCTGAAACAGGTCAGCGTATGTAGAGTTTCTACGGAAAGAATCAGCTGAGCTGGCATTATCATTGAATGGCACATCATTTATGTCTCGAGCTTTGAAGGTCAGATGATGGCGTGCTTATGTTTATCTGTTATGTATTCATGTTCTTATGTACATTGCATTACCATTCATATACATTATTGGTTCACACAGTTTTGTTTATATGAGAAACACTGAATAAGCAACCAACCTAAAAAAAAAAACGTTTCTTATTAGCCATCTGTGTGACTTATCTGTTTTTTGAATGCATGACTTTCTCTATGGATGAACAAGCAAAGCTGCACAATGTTGTGATCATTTAGACGTGCAGTGTCCATTATTTTCCATGCATAACTTCATCAAAAGAACCACTTAACTTTGTTCCTAATCATATGGTAGAAATTCTCTTCGTCTCATCCACCAATTTGCTCCTACATTTGAAAAGTAAGACCCCTAATCGATGACATTCTTGATTTCCGATTCATCACTTTTTTTAATTTCTCACATTAAACAATGAGAAAGTATAGACCTTATACGGCGTCATTAACTTGAATGTAAGACACTTGCATATAACTGATGCTTTCCATTTATGCCTCGTTGCTATTCTTTCATCAAATAAGCAAGTTAACGACTGATAGACCCTTGAGTAAATAATTGGAGTTTCTTTTAGAAGAGTCTGACTCAATTGGGCAGTGGAAATCAAAGGGGTGGTTTGTAACTTTGTATGGTACCTTCTGAATCAGGGTTTGTTGCTGTGGTGTCTTCAATTCTTTGTCCTTCTGTTGGTGTCTATTGGGCGTAGTTAAAGACTTCTAAAACCTTGTTGATTCTCTAGAATACCGGATCAATGGGTAAAAGAGAAACGTCTCGTATTTAATTTCAATATCGGAACATCCTGTCTTCCACCAAATACATGAAATGATTTACATAGCCAACCCTAATTCTGAAATAGCTAAAAAGGGATAACTAAAACTTTGCTAGCTATGGGGAAATTGCCTTAACCTAAAAAGGTCAGTCCTAAAGATTTGGGTCTCTAAAATGCCTATGAAATACCAAAATAAAGTGAAAAAATAGCAAAAAAACCATAGAATTGGACCATACGCATCAAAATACCTTTTTTGGGGCCGAACTATTTGGACTTCCAAATTCCAACTATCCTTCCAAAAATCTTCTGCTATGTGTGTTGCATCATTTATCTGTTGGATATCAAAATACAGAACGATAATTGTATCTTTCGGGTCCCCACTTCCAAATTGTATCTGTTGGATATCAAAATACAGAACGATAATTGTATCAAAATACAGAACGATAGTTGTATCCTATGCGTCATAAAATTCTCTGCTATTGTGTTGCATCATTTATCTTTTGCATATCAAAATACATAATGATAACTGTGGGGGGTCTTTTAAGACCCCACACAAATGTGCCTAGACTAGGGTTTTTTATGTGGAAAACTTTTCCAGGAACTGGGAGAAAAAACCATTGGACAATCACCCATCGAAAAATACACTTGCACAATGGAATTGCATTCATACATTTGCACAAATCACTTGAAGAATAGGGGTTTATGTAAAAGAGGAGCTTAATAGTGTGTTTGCTAGCTCTTCTTCTAGTGCCCCATCCTCTACTTTTATAGGAGAAAAGCCTAGTAGTCAAAGTTGGTGAGGATGCCAGTCTGGCGGCCACTCGGCATCCTCCGTGTGGTTGATTGGGTAGGTGGCTCGTACGCAGCAACCTTGCGACAAATTGACTCTTGTGTCCCTAACCTATGGTCTTGTCACAATGGTCTCCTGCCATGGAGAGGTCGTCAGGGCGATCTCGTTTAGGGTAATGGAGACCATTGGAGACGAGGCTGCCCAGTCATGGAGAACTCACTGGGCACATCCTCATCGTCGGTTTTGAGGAGGACTAGAGGGACGTGGACGCTCGTAATCCAGATGTCTTGGTTTGATTGGCCTTGGTTCCAGTCTCAATCTTTGAAAGAGTGTTCTCCGAGGGTCCGATGGGAACGGCAAGGTAGAGGGCACCCACGCTTTAGACGCCATCATGATCTACATGGCCTTGGTTTACTTGGTCTCAGGTGATCGCAGGGGATGCTAGGAGGTTGCCAGGCATGGTAAGGCATCAAGCACCCTTCGAGATGGACACCAAGGTCTAAAGCATGTTTCCCTGGGTCCAGGTAGTTGTCCTCACTGACTGGTCCCTTCTGCCTTGTAAGGTTGCGAAAGTGTCAGACTTGGTGCCACTTGTTCTTTGCTGAACGTTCCACATGCACGGCGAAAAGGAGGAGGGGGGTGAAAATTTTTGGCACCCATAGTAACTAAAATAATATTATGAAAAAGTACCTTAAACTTGACTGCTATAGATAAGTTGTACTTATGGTTAAGATCTTCGGAGCAGTCAGTAAGACTATATCACTAGGAAATGATCGTTGCAAACAAAACATAATTAATGTACAAGGCCTTTTGATTTAGATTGAACTCAGAAGCAACCTTTCATGCTCAATAGGAGATGTCAATTTTTCTTATAAATAGGTGAGTTGTTACTTGTTCATAGAACAACCTTAAATCTTGTTAACCCCCCCCCCCCCCCCCCCCAACCTCTGTTACCAAAATCTTCGATTTTTTTATTAAGTCTCGATTAAAACTCGACTTATGCAGTAAACGCTCACTACGCGACTCTTTCCCGATTTTTTGAAAAAGTCATGATTTTCACGTTTTAATCCCGATTTATGCGTTTTAATCCTGTCATGTATTGCTCAAAAAAACCTATTGTAACATCTATATATAAATATGTTCTAAAATTCTACCGTTTGTTTTCTGACTCTTTCTCGATCTTTCCGGCTTTTTTCCAATTTTTCCGACTGCTCCCCTAGCCGATTTTTTCCCGACATCCGACTTTGTAACTATTCCCCCAACCACCACGACCACGTGCGCTTGTGACACACAAAAAAAAAGGAGCGAGACAAATATCATTGATGAATAAGGATTAGTTCATATACCTCTCCTTATTACTATTAAATGCCCGAATTAGTCATATGGCTATAACGATGCATGGACAATTTCCCTCAACACACACGCGCGCGCGCGCGCACACACACACAGAGAGCGAGAGAGAGAGAGTACAAAACGTGGAGTTTGCATGGGCACGTACTCCTAGGGCGTGAAGGGTTATAATCCGAAGGATTTTTTTCATTTCTTTTCTTCAGTTTGACACGGTTTTTGTGGGAAAACTTTTTTGCCCCTTATATGTAAAATCAAGCTGCGGTGGAAATTAGTTTTCTTGTGAGCCCTCATGTCATCCAACAACTTGATTTTGCAAGAAAGTTGTAACTTCATTTTCTTTTCCGTGCTTCCTCTGCTAGCAAACCGACCCTTGGGTATTCATTGAATTTTTACGAACCTTTTCCCCTTCTAATCATTGTGATTGCATGGTAGGTTCTTCGCTGTCTGCGTCTGTTCCCACAATGTTTATCTAGTTCTTCAAACATCCGGAATCATCTAAACCAGAAATTGACACATCAATGCATGAACCAATTGGACTAGTATCTTGCTTGCATATGTGAATCAGTGGTTTTTTATATAGATCAGTATGACTGCCATTTTAACCCAAGTTGCTCTGCAGGTAGTTCGGAGGAGCTATCATGAGGCTGGTCCGATGTTTGGTTGGCCCCGTAGTGCGAGGTCATCTTCGTTTACTTCTAGGCTTACCAGAATGACGTTCTCCCGGTCTGCCCTGGCTGGCCCCTTTCGAGCCCGTCTCCCTGTCAAAACTGGGGCCCGAAGCTTACAGTGGAAGCGTGGAGCCTCAACCCCTCAGACCAGCGAGGGCACACATGGCCCTCAGAATTCATCACTAACCTCTGGGAACGACGCCTTGTCTCTGGTCGGGACGAAGGACTAAATCAAAAGCAGATGGGAATCCTGGTCCAGCGTAGAGGGTTCAGCGTGGGATTCAGGATTCTGACATGGAGAAGCTCTCAAGAAGTGGGAGATAGCCCACTTCTTGATTATATATACATATATATGTAGGAGAATAAATCCCAAGGCTTCATAAGTGGGAGATTGCTAGAGAACTCCAAGCTGCTGTCTCTGCTCAAGAACTGAGAGGTAGGAGGTGGGTTAGTTGATTCTCTCTCTTCCTAGTGGCATTGAAGATCTATTTAGAGAGAGAGGGGGGGATTATTGAAGTAGTGGACTTGCTATAAAGATACCAACTCTACCCTTTCATGAGCAATGGAGTTGTTTCTTTTCTTGCTGTTGAATCATGGAGTGTTTCTTATGGGAATTCCCCGGGAAATCATATTGTATCTATTAAAAATGTTGCTTTGGATTTGTGTTTCTCAAGAGAGACTGCTCCCTTGAGATTATTTCTTTGAACTGTGATGGGTTAAATAAAATATTTAAGCGTGTGGATGAAAATCTCTTTTGCTTGTATGAGGTCTCTCCTTGTGTTTTACCCGGAAAAATGCTTCTCAGCCATCCTGTCATCCACCCAGATAGGGTCATCCTGATGCAGTACATGATCACAGCCGTTCTTTTGCGCCCAGCACCGACAGGTGTAGTGCATTCAGCCTGAGTGGTAGTCAAAGGAGCGGCTGTGATCAGGTGCCATGTCAGGATGGCCCGATTTGGATGGAAAACTGGATGGCTGAATAGCACTGATCTTTTTACCCTTGTATTTCCCAACTAGAAAGCAGGAGGGGAAAGAGTAAGGAGTAGAACTTGCAGATAAAGTTATAGTTGTTCTGATTGTTTGTCCATTGCTGTGTATTGAGTTGGTCAATCCAAGTTTCTTCATGGGTTGATTGGAGTCTAATCAGATCAAGTCTGGTCCAATTTGACTCGGTAAAGGCCTAAGCGCATCTCTAACCAACCGATGCGGCATATATGGAGGCCAAAGCCTCCATATTTGGAATGCAAATCTTCTGTTGCAAGTAAATGTTGCGGTCTCATTTGCCGCTTGATCATCCGCCCCGCAAGCCATAGCTGTTCGTTACACCCCCTACGCGATAGGTGAATTGCATCACGCCAACCGTCAAGAAAAACAAACGGTTGTGGTTTGTGGGTTCGATGTTCAATCGGATTTGATGTTCAAGTGGCAAACGAGACCACGACATTTAATCGCGATAGAAGATTTGCGTTCCTATAGTTGGAAGAGATCTTTTTCGGAGGATGTTGAACTCCAATCACTCCCCTCCATTTCAAGAGAAAAACTTTGGTAGCTCAGCTGGTATCACGGCCAATCATAATCACCAGAGCCTCTCTCTCTCTCTCTCTCTCTCTCTCTCTCTCTCTCTCTCTCTCTCTCTCTCTCTCTCTCTCTCTCTCTCTCTCTCTCTCTCTCTCTCTCTCTCTCTCTCTCATCGTAATCGCCGTTTAAATTAGAGAAACCCATGAGACGCAGTTGGGCTGAGTGTGATGCATATGTCCTGGCGATTGACATCATGTGGCAGGGGTGCTCGGGCAATTGTGATTGGCTCATGATATATATATATATATATATATATATATATATATATATATATATATATATATATATATATATATATATATATATATATATATATATGTAGCCTGGTTGGAGGAGCTCCAACCACCAATTTGCAAATACGCAGTTCGGTTGGAGGAGCTCCTCCCTCCAAATCATAGATATACACTTCGATTGGAGATACTCTAAGCAAGTCAAAGTAAGTTTTCTGTTTGACCCAGTTAGTTTTAGAGCAATTTTGTTCATCCTCTTAACAAGCGGGTGAAAATTACCCTCCAACGTGAACCACTAGATGTACTTTTGACACGCAACAAAACACGTGCATCACACTCGAGTTATGTTTGCAAGCACATCCAGGGGTTCACATTGGAGGCTAACGTTCACCCATCTTTCAAGAGGGTGAGCAAAATTGCTCTTGGTCGGATTGGGTAATATCTGTGACGACTAAGATCCAATAGGTCAATAGCCAAGACTTCTGAGGCTGGGATGCCAAGATGGATGAGGTGAGGTGTACAAGGCCACGAATTAGTCCCACATTGCCTAGAGAGAAGAAGATCTTGAGCTACTTTTATATTTTTCACTCCCAAACATAGAAGACGCATTTTAAAACCGTGCGCCGCTACGGATTTCATAAGAACTTTGTAGTTAAGCGTGCTCGGGCGAGAGTAGTACTAGGATGGGTGACCACCTGGGAAGTTCTCGAGCAGGCACGGGCAAAGCTGACAGTATCTTGTGTGTTATGTTACAAAATGGTATCAAAGCCAGTTCTCCTCGAGATGGGGGGTCTAACCCTACACAAGAACTTGTAGCCCGAAGGGGGGTGGATTGTGACGATCAAGATCCAATAGGCCAATAACCAAGAGTCAAGACTCCTAAGGCTGGGATGCCAAGATGGATGAGGTGAGATGAGGTGAGGTGAGGTATACAAGGCTACGAGTTAGCCCTACATCAACTGGAGAGAAGAAGATCGTGAGCTACTTATATAATTTTCCCTCCCAAACATAGAAGATTCGTTTTAAAACCTTGCACCGCTACGGATTTCATAAGAACTCTGTAGTTAAGCGTGCTCGGGCGAGAGTAGTACTAGGATGGGTGACCACCTGGGAAGTTCTTGAGCGGGCACGAGCAAAGCGGACAATATCTTGTGTGTTTGGGGCGGATGCTACAATACCTCTTTGTAATTTATTTTTTTAAAACTTTAAATAAGCTAATAGTATAATACTAGTAACAAACCCGGGCAATGCCCGGATGTGCTTGATGCATGCTATTTGGCACAAACGACATCGCAACTATTTGAAGAAATGTGCAAATATGAATTGAGTTTGATTCACTCGTTAGAGAAAGAGATTAACTTCAAATGACCAATAAATGCCATTGAATGAGTATTTATCATCTTTATGGCAGGTATTTAAAAGGATTTAAAATAGAGCCGCGTTCACACATGGAAGAAGGATTGTGGTTCAATAATACTAAAATGGAGCCATCTTGCATGTGTTGTGACACATGGACCTCTTTTAAAGAGCCAGAATACTTCTTTTATGTGTGAATGTAGCTCTCTCAAAAGTCCTATTAAAAACCTATTATAAAAATAATAAATATCCATTCAATTCCATTTAATGGTCATTTGATGTTAATTGAAAAACACATTAGAACTCTCTCTCTCTCTCTCTCTCTCTCTCTCTCTCTCTCACACACACACACACACACACACACACACACACACACACACACACACAAGTGAATCACACTCGGACGGGTGAATGGCACTCACTCTAGATTGCATACTTCTTTGGATAGCTGTGATGTCGACAGTGCCCAGTGGTGTGCATCAAGTTCATCCGAACATTGCCTGGGTTTCTTACTAGTAGTCTAATAGAAGTTTTGATATAAGAAGACTATTGTCATAAATTGTATCTATGAAATAAAATGTGGTTGGATGGGGAGAAGCACAATGGAGCACCATCCTTCCGTTTGATCACCTACTAATCCGATCCCCGGGCGAGACCGCGGAACCCTTGGCTGTCAGACGGAGCCCTTTTAGGGCACAAGATAAATTTCCCCAGCCCCCCCCAATGCAGTGTACATCACACACGATTAGTGCGAGGACCGAAAATTGTTGGCCCTCTGATAGAACTCTCATAGGGTGCTTTCCATTGCGGAGCACGTCACACCGCACGCCCCTCGATCGAACGGTCTCCTCCAAACTTCTTGTAGGTTACTGTAGGGTCACAACAACGAAGGGTTTGACTTATATTATAGATAGAAGATGTGGTAATCCTCTTTTTCCTCCGAACGACTGTTATACCATTCATGCCACGTAGTTCACATCAAGCATCTCCGATTCTACGTGTGATCCGTGAGACCTCCATCATTTATTCCCGATGTGTCATCTATTGTGTTTACCCCCACATCGGCTAGGGACTAGGTGGTGGTATATTTATATACTTTTTATGGACCTTCCCTTACGACCTGGGTTTTGGGACATGAGTGTATCTACAGTGATACCAAAGAAAGGCTAGGGGGAGCAGTCAGAGCTAGTAAAGAATCCATAGCCAAGGGGAATGAATCAGAGTTAGTGCAGCTATCCTGTACGGGCTCCAGATGCGGAGTCTTGCTCCAGAAGGCCTCCCTTATGGTTTGGAGGGGGAGATTACTGGGGGGTCCAATCCATAAGTTTGACCCATTATAACCTATGAGATGAGCCCTCACTCCCGGTTACTTAGCGCACAAGCAAAATAACAACCCGGTTGGATCCTCTATAAAAGAGGAGGGCGTCCTTAGATATGGAGACGTCAAGCATGATGGCTAGTGCAACCAAAGGAAACCCTAGAGGAGCCAACGCAGAGGATCTCGAGAGCACTGGGGGGAAGGGGTGTGGTCGCACCTCCACACACCCCTCCCACCCCTGAGTGCCACTGACAAGGCCGGGAGGAGGGTGCAGCCGTGGCACCTCCTCACCAACATGGTGGAGTCGGCATGGACGATTGGCGGAGCTCGATGGGAAGGTGTAGCGTAGAACCTCCCCTCGGGGAGTGATAAAGAATGGGAGGAGGGTGCAGCCAAGGCACCTCCTCCACGGCACGGCAAGCACCAAAGCCGCGGTAGGACTCTCACAGGGACGGCTGGCGACCAGGTGCGAGGAGGAAGTCTTGGGGAATCTGCCCCAGGCCCAAGCAGGTCAACAACCAGCGGTCATGGGTGATCGTGCGTGTAGGGGGAGATTACGGCAATCTATAGTCCCCCTCCAACAGTCGATTGAAGGGTAGAGCTTTGAGGTGTGGTGCGCTGTAGAGCGCTAAGCTGTCGTGTGTTGAGCTATCGTGCGCTGAGCTGTCACGCAGATAGTGTTGAGTAGGGAGAGAGGTAGAGAGAGATAGAGCTACACATATTCGGTTTCCAATTACACGACCTTCAGAAAGAGAAGGAGAGCTGACACAGGATGTGGTGATGAAGTTAGGCCGAGGCCTACGTCTCCGTGCTGTATGACGCAACCTTTGAATCCACTAACTCTCAAAGAAGCAGAGCTACTTTCGACAGGCCGAGAAGTGCTTACACAGACGAACGGAGGGTGGAGAAGGGTTGATTGGAGTCTGATAGCCAAAAGGCTCTAGGAGCTCTGAAAAACAGAAAGTGGGATCTAGAATAATGGAATCCGATCTGGTTTCTCGATCCAGGGTCATTTGTCGAGTTTGCTATTTATAGAGGTTTGGGAATACCGGGCATTTTGGTAAATATCCAGAGGAATTTACCAGACCCTAGATAGTATGTGTGGGCCCTAGGCAGGACTGCGGGTCCCACTGTCATCTCTGTGGACCCCAGGCAGGGCTGCAGATCCCATTGTCGTCTCCGTGGGCCCCACATAAGGCTGCGGGTCGCACTAACGGACGTTAGCCAGATTTTGCACCCACAGTGCGCATGATGGATTGATTGTGCGCATGATCCATTCAACTAAAGGATCCGGCTGGATCAGAATCAAGTGACAACTGGAAATGAGGTGGGTCCCAAGGTCGGCAAGTCACACGTCGGTGACGTGTCGGAGAAGGAGACGTCTGGCTGCAAATGGCAACCAGGGTTTTGTAGTCGACTCAGCAGACGAGCATGACACCGGACAGATCGCGGGAGAGCGCCGCTATGGCATGGACACACGTGGGTTTCGGATTGAGGGGGGTATCGCGATTACATGGAGTCACCAACGAGCAACTATTCCAGCCGCCGACGAGTAGGCCTACGAGGTTGCCGACGGGTGACTGATGGAGGTGCCAACGGGCACTAGTACAAGTTGTTGATGGATGACGGAGGTGACAACGATCGCGATGGTGGTGAGCACAGCTGCAGGCACGCTTGTAGTGAAGTATAGTGCTGGGCTGTCGGCAAACAACTGAGGAGGCACCGAAAGGTGCTGAAATGGAGGTGCCGATGAGTGTGTGGTAGCACGACAAACTCAGCTGTGGGCACGCTTGCAAGACGACAGGCGTGCAGAGAGCATCGATGGGCGTCAGATGCTCGGACGTGGTGTGTACAGAGACACGGATACGCGAAGCACTAGCTGCACGAGAATTTCAGCGGAGTCACCAACTAGTGGCTTGTCCAGGCACCGACGGGTAGCTTGATGGAGCAGCCGACAGGTGGTAGTAGGCGACATCGACTTGTGCCGATAGATCGTTGACGGACGACGGAGGCTCAATGATTGTGAGCAGTGGCCCAAGAGAGGCCACATGCACCGCTTCTAGCAGCAACGTGCGGAGTCACCGACTGGCGGTTTGTTTAGGCACCGACAGGTGGCCAAAGGAAGCACGAACGAGTGCTTAGTACTGAACACCATTGACCTGCGGTGATTACGAGGCAATGTATGCAGGAGGCGTCGAACGTAGAGCACTGACTGTGATATTACAGCAGATCGTCGATATGCGATGGACCGGAGCGTCTCAGCACAAAAGATGATCAAGACAAACCATTGCTGGCGTGGTGTACAGTCACCATGAAGAATTTGTTATCCATGAATATAGCTTGATTTGTGGGTGAATCACGTTAAAAGAAATTTACTGGCCATGTTCTGTCTATCTCCTATCGAATTTTTTTCCGCATCATCATCGATTACAGCGGTCCGTTGACCTATCGGTTGGGACTAAGTGTGATTCATCGATCAGTGCTGACTGAAAAGGACGGCTGTGATCGTGCCATGTCAAGTTGGCAAAGAGGGTCAGTCCTTTGTTCCTTAATCTAATTGCTTGGGCTCAGAATCTAATGCAATAGACTATAAAGCTAGAGTATGTTAGAATAACACCCTCTATTCCGACATTAATCCGCAGATTAAAGCACCATCACGTTTCCCACGAATCACGACCATCGTCGTGGTGGAAACGTCCAAAAATGGGAAAACAAACTCCGACGCGTTGACTTCGTGTCCGTTTGCCCCGAGAAAGGACGGAGACTTTTTGACCTGTCAGCGCTCCGGATCACGGACTACCCTTTTACTTTGTCTTTCTATATTGGGTAAATTGCACTTTAACCCCCTGAAGTTAAGACCAAAATCACTTGGGAAAATTTTATGTATACCCCAAAAATCTTTAAGTAGCCCCACTTTTTCTCCAATCCGTTTCATAGTAACTTACACAATTTTTAAAATATCATTTATATCCAATTTTTAAAATATCATTTATATCCTTATCTTATGAGAAATGCTATTCGGTCCGAAGATTTGTTCTGATTTTGCTGGCACGATTGATGTGGCAGCGTGCAACTTGTGACTAAAACCCACTAGCGATTTTAAAATATTTAACAGCACCAGTTGCACGCTGCCACTTCAATCAGACCGACGAAATCGAGAAAACCTTTGGGCTAAATAGCATTTCTCTTATCTTATACCCCATATCCAACTAAAACCTAAAAGATAACATTTTGGACATCGACTGTGATTGGAAAGAAATTGTGCAGTCGAGATTCTCCAGATCGGATTCCTCCAAACGAGATCTAATCCTTCTAGCAATGGAAAATTAAGATCTCTCTCTCTCTCTCTCTCTCTCTCTCTCTCTCTCTCTCCCCTATACTCATGGGGCCTCAACATTGGAAAGGAATGGGGCACCCTATACTCATGGTGCTTCAACATCGAAAATGAATGGGGTATGATCAAGATGGGACGGGCCATTTAACTGGGGTGTATTCAAGGTGGGGTGTAAGAGGAAAGAGTATTTTTGGGATAAAAATGGGGTATGATCAAAGAAAACAGGATATGTTCAAGTTTGTTGGAAATGGGGGCTAATTACAGATTTTGGGGTATAAATAAAATTTAAACCATAGTATCACCGAGGTTTGGGGTGACTAAATTAAGGTGTCGACAATCGGATCTCAAACCATAGTATCACCGTGGTTTGGGGTGACTAAATTAAGGATTTTAATTTTTATTTAATCAAAACTGAATTGAAGGAGGGTAAAAATGTAAATTTTTTAACTACAGATAGGTTAAATGTGTTTTAGCTAAACTTCATGTGGTTAAAGTGAATTTATCCTCTTTATTTGTCCAAAAATAATAATTTTTCGTACTCATAATAAAAATAAAGTAAATGATTAATACTGCCAGCAACCAGAAAGCATCTCTGCAGGCTATCCCATGCTAGTGGTGCATGTACCTACAGTCCGACCTAGGCACCCAAATCACTGTAGTATACAGTATACAGTGGGTTGGGTGTCATCATAGTGACGTACTATCATGGTCGGAGCTCAGTCCTCCACTCCCCACTACGCCAGCCCATAAAGTTCATCAAACCCAAATCTAGCACCAACCGAAAAAATTAGAGAGAGAAAAAGAGAGATAGAGAGAGATGATGATCCTCCAATTTCCCTCCATAGTCACCACCCCACCACCACCACCTCTTGCTCTCCTCCTCCTCTTTCTCGTCACCACCTCAGCCGCCACCACCACCACCTCCACCTCCACCTCAGAAGCAGAGCTCCTCCTAGCCTTCAAGTCCTCACTCCAAGACCCCACCTCCTCCCTCTCCAACTGGGTCCCCACCACCCACCTCTGCAGCTGGACTGGCATCACCTGCTCCAACTCCTCATCACCCACCTCCCTTGATCTCCACGGCCTCAACCTCTCTGGTGAGATCTCACCCTCCATCTGCAACCTCCCACAACTCTCCCACCTCAACCTGGCCCACAACCTCCTCAACCAGCCCCTCCCTCTCCACCTCACACAGTGTACCCACTTGGTCACCCTCAACCTCAGCACCAACCTCCTGTGGGGCACCCTCCCTGACCAAATCTCCCTCCTTTCCTCCCTCGCCTTCCTTGATCTCAGCAGCAACCACCTCCAAGGCCAGATCCCCCTCATCTTGGGCTCGTTGCATACCCTCCAAGTCCTCAACTTGGGGGGCAACTGGTTCTCAGGTACTCTCCACCCCTCTCTCTTCAGCAATTTGAGTGAGTTGGTCCTTCTTGATTTGTCTGAGAACCCATCTTTGGAGTCTGAGCTGCCTCCAGAGGTTGGGAAATTGGGTAAACTGAAATGGGTTTTCTTGCAAAGGTCTGGTTTTTATGGTGGGATCCCTGAATCTTTTCTGGGTTTCCATGATCTTGAGGTGCTTGATCTCTCACAGAACAACCTGACTGGTAGGGTACCTCTGGGGTTTGGGTTGGGACTTGCAAAGCTGGTCTCTGTTGATTTCTCACAGAACAAGATATCCGGCTCATTCCCTTCTGACGTGTGCTATGGAAAAGCTCTTGTGGAACTGAGCCTCCATGAAAACTTCTTCACTGGCTCAGTACCTGGGACTATTGGGAAATGCTCGAGACTCGAGAGGTTTCAGGTGCATGACAATGGGTTCTCCGGGGTTTTCCCATCTGGGTTGTGGTCGTTGCCGGAGATCACGCTCATTAGAGCCGAAAACAACCGGTTCTCGGGGGAGTTGCCCGACTTGCTCGGTGTGCCTTCCCGCCTCGAGCAGGTTCAGATCGATAACAACAGCTTCGCAGGTAGAATTCCGCGAGGCCTCGGGATGATCCACACAATGTATAGATTCTCTGCATCCCTTAATGGATTTAATGGCACTCTGCCGGAGAATTTCTGTGATTCGCCCGTCATGAGCATCATCAATCTCTCCCACAATTCTCTTTCGGGTTCGATTCCAGAGCTCAGAAACTGCAGAAAGCTGGTGTCGTTATCGTTGGCGGATAACAGCTTCACGGGAGAAATCCCTACCTCCCTTGCTAGCTTTCCGGTGCTGACGTACATTGATCTTTCGAGTAACAAACTAAGTGGAGAGATCCCACAAGAGCTTCAAAACTTGAAGCTTGCCCTGTTCAATGTATCATTCAATCAGCTATCCGGCACTGTTCCCTTCTCTCTGATTTCCGGTCTTCCTGCTTCATTCCTGCAAGGGAATCCTGACCTCTGCGGGCCTGGATTGGCCAATCCATGTGGCGAGCAGCCGAAAAGAAAGCGATCACAAACCAATGGATTGATCTTAGCTGTGGTGGCGATTGCATTTGCATGTGCGATCATGATGTTGGCGGCGGGACTGTTTGCGGTATATCGTTTGTCTCGAAGGAAATCCAGTTCCAGTCGTTGGAATTCGGTTTTCTTCTACCCCATGAGAATTACAGAAGAGGAGCTGCTGATGGCTTTAGATGAGAAAAACAAAATAGGTGAAGGTGCATTCGGTAGAGTTTATGTAATTCAGCTATTTGGAGGAGAATTTGTTGCTATCAAGAGGCTTGCGAACTCTGGGAATGTGTCTTTGAGAACCGTGAAGGCTGAGATCAAAACATTGGCCAAAGCCAGGCACAAGGGCCTTGCCAAGTTACTGGGGTTTTGCTACTCGGATGATGTGATCCTTCTGATTCATGAATATCTACAGAAGGGGAGCTTAGGAGATGCACTCTGCAGATCGGACTCTTTGTTAGAGTGGAGCATTCGGTTGCGGATCGCTATAGGAGCTGCTCAGGGTCTAGCTTACCTTCACAAGGATTACATGCCACATTTGCTTCATCGGAATATGAAATCGAATAACATTCTTCTCGATCTCGAATTTGAACCGAAGATCAACGGCTATGGGCTTGATCGAATCGTTGGAGAGGCCTCGTTTCTATCATCGATGGCTTCTGAATTTGGTTCCTCCTGCTACATGGCACCCGGTATGGTAATTTGTAGAAATTGTTATTTATCACATTTGGTTTGTTTGTTTTGTTCCGTTTTATGGGAATGTTGTTTCATTTCAGCTCTTTAGCTTATACTTTGTGCTAAGATAAATGTGATCCCTTATAACACCTGTTGCCTTCTACCCTCTTCATCTTGACTCTTTCGTGATGTAAGGGAACCACAGAGGGTTACCCCTTGGTTTCATGAGCTTAAACTGTGTCACCAACAAGGTAGGTCTCCTTATCCGCTAACTGGTCTTTTAAGATTCTTAGCATACCCCTCACTTGACGAGTTGCGAATACATAACCATGGGCGGATCTACTAGTGGGCTCAGCCGGGCTGTAGCCCGGCCAAGATTTTAGAAACACCCTCTAGCCCATCCAGCCAAGACTTACATCCCTCCGGCCCAGCCCAGCCCAACCAAGCCCTACAACCCTCGGGCCAGCTCACGAGTGAAAAAAAAAAAAAATCGGATTGTATGAGCGACGAGCGAGTTCGGATCTCCAGTTCTCTTAAAAAAAAAAATCTTCTCCAGTCGGTCGGCCTCAATTAGTGGGCCCGACATGCATCACAACCGCATGCAGTCGGATGGAGTCCGATTCACTTTCAGGCCACCTGCCATCGTGCGGTTGTGATGCGCACGGGCCCATCGATCGGAGCTGACCGACCGGAGAAGATCTGAATAGCCCCTTTCTCTACAGGAGTCACCAAGTGCCAATTTTCTCATAGGTATCTGCCTATCTTTGCACGCGTGTGAATAAAAAAAAAGAAGATAAATTACACTTTGCCCCCCCTCCCCCGCCCTTATGTTTTGCTCAAAAACACTTAACCCCCCTATAGTTAAAAAACTACATTTTGGTCCCTTTAATTCAGTTTTGATAAGATAAAAACTACCAAATGAGGAAACAAAGTAATTGACAAAAGGGGGTATTGTGCTAACATTTCAAACTTAGGGAGCGATTTGGAAAAAAAATAAACTACAGAGGGGTTAAGAGTTTTTGAGCTAAACTTTAGTGAGCAAAGTGTAATTTATCCAAAAAAAAAATTGATTCTACGAGCCATCCAGATCTCGAGCGATGAGAACAGCCCCTTTCTCTGCCGAGTGTCAATCTTCTCTTGGTTTATGCCGATCTTTGCGAAGACTTTGCGATCTTCTTTGGGACGGGATGACGTCGTGATTTCGGTCCAATTAGAAACGGGGGAAAAGCCTAGAACTCTTTGAAGCAATCCGGAAAGGAGGCCGTGGGTAGTGATGAGCTCCACGCAACTTCAGTAATATTTATATTTACATTACATGTTTATTTCTTATGTTATCGTCTTTTTCTAGTTTATATATATGTTTTATGTATCTTTTTTTTATATTGATAAAATTCCTTGTATCATCGATGGTTTCTAAAAAAAATTTGCTTAGTATTTCTACTATATAGAGTACAAGTTTTATTGTAAAAAAATTAGTTTACCTTCAGCCGAGTCGAAAATAAATTCCAGGCTACGCCCCTGGCTTAATGTGAGAAGATTCTGCTTATGGTAACTATGAATTTAACTAAAAATTTGGAATTTAAAATTTAAAATTTAAAATGATTAAGATGAAATCTCTTTGGCATTGTTTAGACTTTCACTAATTTCCAAGGTAGACCTAGCCCATTTAGTTTTCGGTTGAGTAGGACAAGACCTATCTTTTACTTAAATAACCTACCGAAACATCACGGGTTTGGTCCACACACATTAGGTAATATGTAGAGATAGGATCCGTATATGTTCCGCTGACGTTTCAGGAAAATTTAGAACCCTAATCTAACCCATGATTCTCTTGGGATATCCCTATAGTGATTAAAGAAAAACAAAGAAAACAAAAAATAAATAAAAGAACCCACATGATACACACGGGGATATATGTGGTTCAACCCAAATTATGCTACATCCCCGGAAGAATAAGATGGATTATGTATGCATCTACGTGGGCTTTGTTACCAAAGACTGATTTTTTGAGTAACTCACAATTACAATGCTATTTATTCCGTTAATGGCTAACCGACACTTTTCCGATTTTTTGAAAAAGTCCCGATATTGTGGAAATTTACGATTTTCACATTTCAATCCCGATTTAAACATTTTACTCCTGATTAATCACATTAAAATTCTATCATGTTTACCATTTGTTTACCAACTCTTTCCTGAATTTTCCGACTTTCTCCCAATTTTTCCGACTTCTCTTGCACAATACATAAATGGTTCACCTGAATAACTTCAGAAGCACATGTTGATACACCTACAAATGTTTCCAAGTACAAATCTATTAAGTCAACAGCATATTCAAATACAAATTCTTTGTGATTGAAATCTGAGTGCTACTGACATTTTATACATTGTTACCTACCTACAGAACACGGATGCTGTAAGAAAGCAACAGAGCAGATGGATGTCTACAGCTTCGGCGTCGTGCTACTAGAACTCATCACCGGCAGGCAGGCCCAGCAGCTGGACTCGAAAGAGCCCCACGATGTCGTCAAGTGGGTGAGGAGGAAAATAAACATGAAGAATGGATCCTTTCAAGTGCTAGACCCGAGGATCTCTGACTCATCCCAACAAGAGATGTTGGAAACCCTGGACCTTGCTCTCAGCTGCACTTCTGTTATGCCAGACAAGAGACCAACGATGCCTGAAGTTCTCCGATCACTGCAGTCCATCCAGTCCGTCCTCCACCCGCCAAGAGTTTTCTCGGGTGAGATATCGAACCCTAACTAGTACTCAACTCAAAATGGATTGCCAACTTTAGTTTTCTATATACATAGTGCAAGCAAGCCATGAGTTCTGATGGGTTATTTTTAAAAACTCTATATCCTGTATTATCCTAGTTTTTTTTAACATTATCTCTTTGTTGGTGCTTCGGTGCGAACACAGTGGTCTCTGACCAGGACCAGAAACCCATTAGAACTTGGATCTTGACATATCGGTTTGTCATCGAGACTTGTGTTAGAAGGTCTTAGACAATTGCTCCCCATGGTACGACTGTCGGACTCCCCCTTGCACCAAAGGGAACTTGTGGACTCTCAGCTATTCTAGACGAAGAAGAAAATATAAAAGAGAGGGAGAAGTGTATTGTTTTGTCTTGCAGTGTTTTCTCTGGTTTCCATAGATCCTCATATATAGGCATCATCCACCATTGGTTACCCATCGAGTATAGAAGCGTTAAGACATTATTCTCATATTGTTAGGTAGCGGACGCCATAACTCGTGAGCGTTACTTTTCCGGCCACACGGCTCGTGTCAACGATCATGCACCGGGAATCGTACGCGCGTGTGGTCAACCAAGGTTCCTCTCAAGTTTGCAATTCTATATATATATAAGGTGAGGTACATTATTTCCACTAAATCATAAGGTGAGGTACATTATTTTATTTAGTCCAATAAATAATCGAAAATTTATAACAGGCAACTCACTGTGAAGTTGGTGGGCTCATCATGAATTAGGTCAGGGTTGCTAGTGGTTTCAGAATCTCGTAAAAAAAATTGCATCTTTTAAGCCTTGGGTATTGGCCACAGCTTGTATTCATTTGGTAATTCTACCTCTTCTTCATTCTTGGACCTCGTGTTGATGTATTTCTGTCTTACTATCAAATGACTCAATGAAGGTAACATTTTTGGGGACCAAAGGCTCCTGCAATATTCCGACTGGCCGTCAGGTCTTTTATGGAAGTGTTGTGCTAAGGATCGAGGAGCATGAATCTACAGAGATCATGCCTAGAAACTGGTAATAGAGAATACAAAGTAACCCACAATGGTATAAAAAATAAAATTTCACTAGCGATCAAGGGTTTTGATCATCATTAGCAAGAATTACAGTAAATAATGGTCTCTGTTTGTCGGACACCACTAACCCTAGTCTTGCTCTTCTCAATAATCACACACACACACACACACACGAAGTAAAGAACCAGTCACTACCAAGAGATACACATAGATTACTGAAGGATCAGAGAATCCGTTGAAAAGTCATTTTCGTAATTTGAGAAATCTGAGAATACTTGTAAACCAAGAATACAAAAACAAACATATTCAAAACAAGCACAGATCTCGAAAAGCATGAAACATATGAAAATATCAAAACATACGTAAATCCAGTAAAATGGTTTTGCAATTCAAAACATAAACACTAAATCCTTTACACCTAAAAAGATACGTTCGTGATGCGGATGTACAAGCTAGGCAGTCTGATCAGATGCTGAATTCTCACTGAACTGTTGGACTGTGTACTGCATCTCTGCAGTCTTCAATCAAGGTTATGGATATACATGATATCCTAACTCACGGGTTAGATAAACCTCACCGAGATGGTTTCGGGCTCATAAATTTTGCAAATAAAATAGATGTACAACCTACATTGTAACAGACTAGTCTATTCAATACATCATAATTTTTTTTGACAAGACTTCAAAGTTTGAAAGCGTTGCATGATAGCCTCTTTATCAATATCAATAAGTATGTCCCTCTCTATATATGCAATCAAACTATCATTTATCGATTCATCTATCATTTCGGTTGCACAATTGATTCTTCGCAATTTTCATAGCTGAAAATATCATTTCTACTGTTGTAGTCCCAACTGGTAAAATGAAGCCTAATTTTACAAGCATATAAACCAATAAATATATTATATTTTTTCTTATCTCAAACATTTTTTGAGAAAGACCATTAATTCTTGGCAGCGTTAAAACTCACTTCTAGAGTTCATATCAGTTATATAATTCTTGAACTGATCTTCAAGTATATTTAAGTTTACTGTACAAAAATCTTCATGATAGAATTGGGCAAAGTGGATCAATTTTTACTTATCAAAAGAAGATAATATATTATTTAGAGTTAGACTTGTCACACAGAGAAGCAACTAGGTGTTCGTCTAAGTGAAACGATTATTTAGCTCTTGAAGTTTCATATGTATGACATTATAGAATATTTCGACACGATAGTGATGTGAATTTAAACGCTCCTACACTACACGTCATGATTATTCTTGAGTTAGAAGCATAGCATCCATATTAAGAGGAGTAATATTATGTTTGCTACAAAAGAAGAAATTTTATCAAGCTATGAATCCTAACCAATGTTCATCATAATTTACAGTCGTTTTTAAAATATTTCAACCAAGTTCATGACATTCATAATATCTTGTTCTTTTATCATAATGCTTGTGATAGCGCATTTGTGATTCCTAATATAGTTATCAAATATAAATTGAATACAAAATTAAACGATTGCATTAATATCAATAGACCACAAACTTCACCTTTTTGTTACGGGTTCAAACCATTATCCTCGGTCATTCCAAGTGTATCGATTACAGTCGGGAACATAGTAATCAAGCTTATCAAAGTACCATAGTATAGCCCCAATAGGTATCGTTGGAATGTTTTAAATTGGTTTCTTGATTTAGGCTTCGGCCACTTGAGAGCTCGTCATCTCTGAGTGCTTCAATAACTCAGATATTGTCTTTTCCGAAAAGTATATTGACGTTTACATGAAACTCCAATCACATTTGCAACCATGTTGAAAGGCCAATAGATTGGAGCATGATTCTTTGTTATTATTACCAGAGCCAACTGAAGTGAATGAGCGAAGCAATGAATATAAAAATCACATCCATTCTTCTTAATAATAAACGATTTAAGTCCATTTAACTCTCCTTTCATATTGCTCGCCCTATCATAACCTTTCCCAAGCAAACTAGACATGCACAATCCATGTCGAGATAATAATTTTTCAATCGCCGCATGTTCAAAATCTAAAAACATTCAATTACACGTCATTTTCCATCAATATAGCACAACGTAACCGTCATTTGCATCTTTGTTGATATATCACGAGTTTTTTCAATAAGAATAGTAAATAATATATCTCCAATATCTATAATTATAGCATTGATGGTTTCACGTGCATTAACATTTACAATGTCATTTTGAATATAAGGTGTCGTTAATTTAAGATTTTCTTGAGCTTTTCAAATGCAATAACACTTATTCATTATGATTAACAAGAAAATACAAAATCTCAAAAAAAATTTCTAGGTTGCTTGATTCTTTAGATTCGTTATGGTTATGAAACGAAAGCCCTTGTCGTAAGAGAAAATAAATATAATTGATTGAAGCATACAAGCGGATTCAATATTCACTTCGAGTTTGATCTGGAACCTTGGAGAAAATTGTCTGGATATGTTATTTTTGTTTCAATAGATTTTGACACTTATTTCAATGCTATTTTAGTTTGGGCATGACTTGGGATGTGGCTTATATAAAAAAAGGGTATAATTGTCATTTATAAAGAATTTGGTAAGTGGATCAGAATCGAGTAGAGTGAGAATAAAGGTCTATTTTTGGGTTTTTAATATGTATAAAGATTCCAAAAGAGATTAGTACGGGCAAAGTGAAAATAAGGGTCTGTTTACGGGTTTTTGGGTATGACATTTACCTGCCCCCCTGGGCCCAACATAGATCCACCCTTTCATGTGGGGGAGATCCTTGGGTTAGTCCCACATCGGCTAGGGAGTTGGGCGGCACTTGACAAATATGGTGGGACATCTGTAATTGTGATGACTGCTTACAAACTACCGACCTGGAGCTGGAAATCCTCGATGAGAGATTTAGTCAATCTTGATAGCCCGAAAAAAAAAAGGGGGGGGGGGGGGGGGGGGCTTAGTGAACCGTCCAAGAGATTGGTTTAGCCTAAAGGATAGACAACCCTGTGGACGAAACTACCCCTCACAACACTTCAAAATTTTATTTCATACCACTCCTTCATAAAACTAAACCAAACCCTAGACATAGAAATCCAAAATCTAACCCTAAAACGTAAGATCTATAGGCCATGGGATGAACCCTAAACCTAGGAATCCTAAACCGAACCCTAGCTGAACCCTAAACCGAACCTAACTTGTACCCACTCGTCTCCACTGCTCACCGTCGCCACGAGCAACTATAACTCCAGGTGCTGTTTGCACACGCCTCCATCATCTGCTCGCACCGACTATAAGGTGAGAGCATTTTGGGGATTCGGTCAAAAAGATTGATCCTTGTACGCGCAGAAAAGGTACGGGTCGTCTTTATTGCACGAACAAGATTACAAGTGTGGCCGGGACCCGGGTGGCTCGGGTGTGGCGAGCCCAGGTTCGGCGAGTGTTGATCAGGGGATTTGTGGGAGAGATCCTCTGGAGGATCCCTTTGATCCGCGTCTCCACGTGGTGTTCGTGCGAGAGGTCTGAAGGGGTTTCTCAGGAAAGAGGTCTTTACAAGGGGAGGTTTTGGAGAGGCTAAGGAGTGTCCGCCGTGGCTTTTGTCCCTTCCGTGCTTCGCGCTTTCTCGGCTAGGGGGTTTTTAGCTTCGTTCCTCGGTCTTCGTGTCTTCCTCGTTCCTTGCTTTGATCTCGGCGTCCTTGATCGTCGGTTCGCAGCGTCGATCGTGCTTTTGGCGTCGGCTTTGTTTTTGGCTTGGCTTTGGCGTGGCTCTAGCTTTTGCTTTGCTTTGGCGCGTGCGCTTGTATCGCGCACTTTGCGAACTCTAGTGTCCGGTCACCAATACTTTCCTTACTGGAGCGGAGGAGATAGGAATCTCACTTCGCGACGTCCACATCGTCTCCGGGTGCCCCGAAGTGCGGAATTGCTATCAGGAGGAGGTGCCAGATTTGAAGGATCTGTTGGACAGCAGCTTCGCTCTGAGTTCCTGCCTTCTTTTGTTCAAGGCATACGCTATTATCGCGGCGCGGGATCAGTCAGATCGAGTGCGTCCTTCTTCTTGGGTTGACTTTTGGTTCAAAGGTGAGTATAGGTCTCCGGCACCTTCAGCTCACCCGATGTGGAAGGTCGCTCAAATGAAAAGGCCCCCGCTTCGTTCTTTTGTGAGGCCCATTGAGTCGTTGGCTCGAGAGAAGCACTCAATGGAGGAAAAACAGTGTCTCTGGGAAATCCTCGGCTTGAGGTGTGATAGCGAGGAGTGGCGAGCGGTTTACCGAGCCGCCGGGCTGGTCATCTTCCTCTGCCGGTTCGTGCTTCCCTGTTCTGGTGAGGTTATCCGTCCGGGGACCTTCCTTACAGCTTCCAGGATGGCGAGGGGGAAGCTTTTCAATCTAGCCCCGGCCATATTGTGCGTCTTGTATCGGGGTCTCAGCGGGACTTACTGGGACTTGTCCAGCTCGGATAATGCCAAGGAGGAGCTGGGCCGGTCCGCTGCGTTCAGACCTCTGCACTACTTATATGGTTGGATAGCTCTACACTTCCCAAAGGGAATCTTTGCCAGACGCGGGCATCCAGCTGACCTGTCGTTCCTTCCCGGGATATGAGGGATTTTAAACGCTTTTATCAGTTGGGAGTGCCCGAGGGAGTATGCTCGCACTCTTCTGCGGAGGATGGGAAGCGTCAACTTTGAATTTCTGTTAGAGCACGCGGTGTTGCCTTTGGAGAGGTCTATTGTCTATGACAACGAGGGACTCCCAGACAGCCTGTATTGGAACATGGTCAGTTGCCGCCCTGGCTACTTGGTTTGGCGCAAGGGGATGTGGTGGAGGTGGAGCAGTACTCTCCTCACCGCTTTGCTCGCCAACAGGAATTTCGACAGGAAGTTCCCGGTATGCCTCAGCAGTTGCAGGGGCGTATAGTCCGCATGAGGGTTACCGTCTTTGGGCTTCTCTCTACGCTCGATTGACTGACAGCAGCTTCTTCCCTGGGACCAAATCCGGGTTTCGGGATGCTGCTACTCCGGAGTACTGCAAGTGGATTGAAGGACAAGTTTCCCCTTTGCTTGCGAGTCTCCCGGTTGACGTCCTGGCGAGCAGCGAGTTTAGAAATTTCTGCTTTGACTCTTCTGCGGGAGTGGAGGATCGTTGCCTCCGACTGGGGCTTCAGAGGGCGCAGAGGAGCTGTAGTCGTCTTTCCAGTGCCTGCCGTGTCCCTTCTTCGGCTCCCGTGTTAGACGCCGAGCTTACTAATGTCCCTGGGGCATCCCGTTTCTCGAAGGCCGCTGTTGAGGGTGTCCCTCCCAAAAGAAGAAAGGTTTGCATTCCTCGCGGGATGGTTCCAAGGGTCCCTTGTCCGGTGGAGGATACTGAGGAGCCTGGACTTCTAAAAGATGAGGTGATCCCTCCGTTTAGGGCTGCTTCGTCCGACCTCGCAGGTATGGTGTTCTCTTTATTTTATTTATCTTCTACGCTCGGGAAGTTCCATTACGCTGAGTAGTGTATCCTTTTTTGGGCAGATTCCGTTATAGTGGTAGAGCGCAGGGCGAACTCTCCGAAGGCGTCTCTCGGGCATTCGTCTACTGGCGCCGCGCAGGAAGTGCCTGGGGCATGTGGGCTACATATCCCTCCGGATGATCTGGATCTCCTCGGGCTTTGCGGGGAGAACTTCCCTAGTGGCGATATTGATCTAGACGGCATCGATGTTGACGCTTTCTCTTTCCATGAGGAGGCTGAAGTTTCGAGCGTCGACAAGCG
Organism: Chamaelirium japonicum; assembly: GCA_947650365.1. Taxonomy (NCBI): domain Eukaryota; kingdom Viridiplantae; phylum Streptophyta; class Magnoliopsida; order Liliales; family Melanthiaceae; genus Chamaelirium; species Chamaelirium japonicum. The sequence goes on along the minus strand of OX393555.1, from coordinate 12,780,773 downwards.
GCATTCCCCGGTTACTGTACCCTCGTGCCCGTTGGAGGAGACGGTTGTTGCAGCGGTAGCGGCGGTTTCTCCAGTTCTGCCACCCTCGTTGGCGCAGGCGGTTCCTGTCGCGGCTGCAGCGGGAGGGAAGGTCTTGCCTATCTACTCCGAGGCACCTCGCCCGAGTTTAAGACCGAGGAGCAGAGTTTCAGAGTTCCTTCTTGCGAGCTGCCGGCAGTATATCAAGTCAACGTTGGAGCCTTTCCAAGATGCTGGCTTTGGCGCCCTCCAGGACTGGTGGTCGACGGACGGTGCAGAGTTCTGCGCGAGCCTGGAGGAGTTTAAAGTCGACAGTTCTTCTTTCGTTGCTCAGATGAACCTGCTCGTGACCGACAACGAGGCTTATCGATCCCGGCGAGCTTTACTAGAGGGGAGCTCCCCTTCTGAGTTGGAGGCCGCTAAGGCGAGTTTATGTCAGTCAGAGCACCAACTTGCGGAGGCCGCTTCCAGCATGTCGAAGGCTCAAAGGAAGATAGAGTCTGTGTGCGTCTCGCTTCGAAAAGCAGAGTCTCGTCTGGAGCGAGCCGAGGCTGCGGAGAGCGCTTTGAAGGTGAGTTACCTGAAGCAGCAGTCAGACTTGGCGACCCATCGTGAGCTTCTGGCCACTCGTCCCGTGGAACTTCAGCGAGTGGAGGCGACTAGAGAGAAGTTACTGCGCCGTCTTCGAGCTCTGGACACCTTCTTTTAGTTGCTCCTTGTCTGGTTGTTTTGCATTGTAGCTTTCTTTTTGGAACCTACGTCATGTATCGCCTTTTCTCCATGATCTAATAATATTACCTCGCTTTGCAACATCCTTTGCATGGATCATTGTTGACTTTTTTTTTGGTCGGACTGAACCTGAAGTAACTTCTCAGGCTGCCTACGTACCCCCCTAAGGGGAATCAAGTCGCACGTAGTTTTTTTTTTTTTTTTTTTGCGAAAGGGGTGTGGCCTTGCTTTAGGTATAGTACCTTTTGAGGTACTTGCCGTTGATAGGGCCGAGTGTCAGCACTTCTGGCGTGGTGAGGAGATAGGCGCCGTTGGAGTAGACTTCCTTGACGGAGTGCGGGCCATCCCATTTGGCGTCAAATTTCTTCCCTCCTCGATGCGAGAGGATGATGGGGCGTTTGACCGCCAGCACCAGTTCCCCCATCTGGAATGATCGAGGACGGATCTTCTTGTTGAAGGCGCGAGACAGTCGGGCCTGATAACATTCCAGACGTTGTTGAGCTTCGAGGCATCTCTCGTCTAATGCTTCCAATTCTGCTAGGCGGAGCTGGGCGTTGTCATCGCTGGTGAGGCCTTCCTGGATTGCTATCCTGAGCGATGGGATCTGGAGCTCGAGGGGAAGAACAACTTCTACACCATAGACGAGGGAGTATGGTATTGCTTGCGTCGGTGTGCGGAAGGACGTCCGGTAAGCCCATAGTGCTTTGCCCATGCGTTCGTGCCAATCTTTCTTTGTCTTCGAGACGGTTTTCTCCAATAGCTTGCACAGAGTCTTGTTGAAGGCTTCTGCTAGACCGTTGGCCGGAGCGTTGTACATCGTCGAACAATTCTGCTTAATGTTGTACAATGCGCAGAACTGGCTGACGGCAGCATTTTTGAACTGCTTCCCGTTATCTGTTACGATGTAGCGAGGGACTCCATAGCGGAAGATGATGTCATTCTGGATAAAGCTGATGACAGAGTGCTTTGTAACTTCCCGCAGAGGTGTTGCTTCAGCCCACTTGGAGAAGTAATCCGTTGCCGCCAAAATGTAAAGATGTTGCTTGGATGACTTGGGCAGGGGGCCGACGATATCGAGTCCCCATCCGTCGAAGGGCCAAGACGCGATTGTTGGGTGCAAAGGCTCCGGAGGTTGGCGGATGTAGTCCCCGTGCATCTGGCAAGCGTGACATCTTCTCGCGTACTCCAAGCTGTCCTTGATCATTGTAGGCCAGTAATATCCCATTCTCTTGACGCGGAAGTGAAGTTTCGGACCGGACTAGTGCGATCCGTAGATTCCAGCGTGTACTTCTTCCAGTGCGGCTTCTGCTTCTTTCACGAGGCACCTCAAGAGTGTGCCATCGTACCTTCGTCGGTATAGCTCGCCGTTGAAGTGGTAGAACCTTAGAGACCTTCGACGGATGTCATCTTTGCGCTTCGGATCTTCGGGGAGTTTACCATGAACGAGATAATCCACAAACGACTGCGTCCAGTCTTGTTCTTTAATCTCGAGGACATGCACCGCATTGGTTTGAACTGGTACTCCGAGCGGACCTTCCTCTTCGGTGATCACGAATCTTCTACAGACGGGGACGACGAGCGAACGTTCTTCTGGAAACGGGAGTGTAGCCGCCAGATTTGCGAGTGCGTCAGCTTGCTGGTTGAGGTTCCTGGAGACGTGCTGAATGGAAGCAGCCTTGAGTTTGCCGAGGAGCTCCACAGCTCGCGCATGCAATGGCACCAGGTCTTCTTTGTTGACTTCGTATGCCCGTAAGACTTGCTGGATAACGAGTTGAGAGTCACCAAAAATCTCTAGTCCTTGAAGCTTCATTTCGTCGGCCAGCTCGAGACCGATGAGCAAAGCTTGATATTCTGCCACGTTGTTGGAACACGATTCCGACAGTAGAAATGGGAAGGGGAGTATTTCGTTGTCCGGAGTGACGAAGATGACTCCGGCTCCCGCTATGTCTTGTCTTGCTGCGCCGTCGAAGAACATTTTCCAGGATGGGTCTACGTCGATGGAGAACACTTCTTCATCTGGGAGATCTTCTGATAACTCCCATTCCGTCGGGTGAGGATATTCTGCGAGGAAGTTCGCGAGGACTTGCCCTTTAACCGCTTTCTACGATACGAATGTGATATCAAATTAAAGTAGAAGCAGCGCCCACTTGGCCAGACGTCCGGAGAGCACTGGTTTTGACATGAGGTACTTGAGAGGGTCAGCCTTCGAGACGAGTCTGATGGTGTGAGCTAGCATATAGTGTTGTAGCTTTTTCGTGGCGAAGATGAGTGCTAAGCAGACATTCTCGATTGAGGAGTAATTGAGCTCTGCGTCGACGAGAGTGCGACTCAAGTAGCAGCAAGCCGTCTCCTTGCCAAGTTCATTGTTCTGAGCCAGGAGTGCCCCCAAGGATTGCTCCTGGGCAGCAATGTAGAGGATGAGCGGCCTTCCTTGAACTAGTGCTGATAGAACTGGTGGCTTCAGTAGATATGCTTTGATGTTTTGGAGTGCCTCTTGGCAAGGTTCATCCTATTTGAATGGCGCTCCTTTCTTCATGAGGCGACTAAAAGGGTGGTACTTTCCGGCCAGGTTGGCGATGAATCTTCGGATATACGCCAAGTGCCCTTGGAGGCCTCTGAGGTCTCGCACTGTCTTTGGTGCGGGCATATTGGCGATAGCATCAATTTTGGATTGATCTATCTCAATGCCACGATGTCGGACGACGAAGTCGAGGAACTTGCCTGAGGAGACTCCGAACTCGCACTTGAGTGGATTCATGCGGAGTTGGTACCTTCGAAGCCGTTTGAAGATTAGCTCGAGATCTTGCAGATGCGCCGACTTCTTCTTGGATTTCACCACGAGGTCGTCGACATAACACTCCACGTTTTGATGAAGAATGTCGTCGAAGATTTTCTGCATAGCTCGCTGGTAGGTGGCTCCTGCGTTCTTCAAACCGAATGGCATAACTTTGTAGCAGTAGATTCCTTTCGGTGTGTGGAATGCTGTGAGCTATTCGTCCTTGGGTGCCATCCGAATCTGATTGTAGCCCGATGATCCGTCCATGAAAGTTAATACCTCGTGGCCTGTCGTTGCGTCCACCATTAGCTCCGTGATTGGCAAGGGGAAGTCGTCATTTGGGCATGCGTTGTTCAAGTCTCTGAAGTCCACGCACACTCGGATTTAACCGTTCTTCTTTTTGACCGGGACGATGCTAGAGATCCATGTCGGGTACTTGACCTCTCGGATGAAGCCGGCTTCGATCAATTTCTTAACTTCGCCTTCTATTTGGGGTACTAGTTCTGGCCGGTAGCGTCTTTGTCCTTGCTTGATAGCGCTGGCTTCGTGTTTGACGCTGAGCTGGTGTACTGCAATTTTGGGATCGAGGCCCGACATCTCCTTGTAGGACCATGCGAAGACGTCTCTGTATTCTTTAAGCAGTTTGATGTATGCGGCTTCTTCCTCAGGGGTCAGGAGTGTGCTAACGAATGTAGGCCGAGGCTCCGTCTCTGTGCCCAAGTTGATTTCCTTCAAGTCATCAACGGTGGATTGCCCCCCTTCTTCGAGGACTGGCGGGGCGTCTGGCAACTCGTCGTCCGAAGTAGAAGTATCGCCGTTGTCGGGATCCGTAATGGAGATATGATTGACGGCAGCCATGGGTGGATGGGTGGGTATTGAAACGAAATCCTCGATTGGCATTCCCAGACGATCAAACACTGGCTTCTTCTTTGATTGCTTAACTGGTCCGAGTCTTTCGAACACAGACGTGCGTTTTTGATTTGACCGGTTTTTACCACCTCTGATTTGCTTCTGGAGCAAGGTTTGGCATCGAGTCTGTCGTCGTCTTCTTCTGCTGTCGGGACGGCTGGGGTAGGTGGAGCGTGCATCGGAGATTGTCGATCCTTCAGCTACTTCGTCCACCATCTTTGCCCCGATGTAGTTCGAGGTGAAGGTCTTCTTTGCTGCGGTTCTGATGACCAACGGAGCTTGACTGGAGCCGATGCCTCGGCGGTTCGGGAGAATTTGTTCACCATTTTGAAACAGCTGAGCTTGAGTTCTCGTCATCCCATGTGGAGTTGTTGCTGGGGGAAGTGTGCCCATGGCGCTTTCTCTGTCATAGCCGGCTTTGAACAGCAACTTAGCAGCATTTTGCCCCCAACTTCATTTCGGCTTGAATCCAAGCTGATTGGGGTCGACTGATTCGACAGGTCTGCTCGGGTTCGGAGCTTGCGTCATGCTAGGTAATGACAACGCCATTTCTTGCAGAGTGATGACATTGGCCTGCGATAACGACGAGGCCAGATTTCTTGCCGGAGTAGAAGGTGATCGTTCAGATTTGCGAAGCCATTGAGGTGCGAGACGCAGGACTGACGTCGTTTGGACGGGCAACGAGGTATATTGCATTGCTCTTGACTCGAAACTGATGGGCATCCTTTGCCTAGGTTTTGGCGTTCCTTGGACCTTGAGTCTTGCTTCGTCGGAAGGTGGCATCAGATTTGCGGGAAAAGGAGTCTTATCCTGCTTCACTTCTTCAATCTTCTGGGCTCGAGGGGCTTTAGCTGGAAGAACTTCCGCGACTAGGTCCTTTGCTTGGTAGAACTTAGCGTCGGCCAAGTGTGCCTCGATCTCGTTGAATGGCTTGTATTCCGCAACTATGCACCTCTCCATGCCTTCTTCATAGTACTTGAGGCACTGGTGCCAGGTGGATACTACGACGCCATTCTCGTGTAGCCATGGCCTTCCTAACAGGAGGCGATATGACGTCTGGCAATCGATGATGTGGAAGAGGACCGTTGTATCTAGCGGGCCAATGGAAATCTTCAAACGGATGATTCCGACGGTGGACTGTCCGCCCTGGTTGAACCCTTGAATAACCAACTGACTTGGCGAGAGCTGGTCGTTGGTGATGCCGAGTTGCCGCATTGTCTGGATAGGCATGATATTGACGGCGGAGCCACAGTTTAACAGGATTCGATTCACTGGCTTCTCCTTGATGTATCCCGAAACATAGATAGGCCGGTTGTGCAGTCGCGTTCCGAGTTGCAAGTCCTCGTCGGAAAAGGTTATCGTTGCATCGCACGAGGCCACAGCTTTGCTCTTCTGGTCATCCTTCCTTTTCCTCTTGTAGCTATCTAGGTCGGCCAAGGCCGCAGCCATTGCTAGGCGAGCTTTCTTCGGAAGATGCAAAGCTTCTACGAGCGGCAAGTGCATGATTGCTTCGTCATGAGAGGCAGTGCCCCCTTTGTCGGAATCGTCTCCCTCATCAGTGGAGTCGCCCTCTTCAGAAGTTTCGATTTCGTCTTTTCCTTCCGACGCCTTATGAGCTCCGACCATGCAACAAGACACCCTGATGTGTTGATCGACTGGGAGGAAGTGATCGGGAAAGAATTCTTGCAAGGTTGCTGATTCTAGAAGGCTCTGCTGGAGGAGATCGTCTTGACTTGCTGGCGGCACTTTGAACACCTTCCTTCCAGGAGTCTTGTTTTTCTTCCTATGGGTCTTCCGCTCGGGAAGCCTCCTCATCACACGGTCTAGCTTGTGCTGCTTTTTTTGTCGTGGCCTTCGTCGTCGGGGTAGCATGACCCATGCCTCTTCGTCGGTGGATTCCCCTCCGGTAAGATGATGATTGGCAGCAGCAACTGGTTCCCTCGAAGGCACTTGTTCTTCTGGAGGCTCTATTGGCTCGTCTTCCGATCCCCAGCCGGTGGGCTTGATTTTTTCGATCGAAACTGAGGGAGGCTTTGGGTAGAGGACGTAATGTCAAACTTGCCCGAAGGTTGGCTCAGCAGACCGACTTCTGGATCTCCCTGCTCGTATCTTTTTCGGAGAGCGCATTGGGACGTAGCTCGACTGGAAGAGACTTGCTCTTCTTGAAGCTCCACTGGCTCGTCTTCCGATCCCTAGCCGGTGGGCTTGGTTTCGTCGATTGAAATGGACGGAGGCCTTGAGTAGAGGACATAATAGTCGAACTTCCCCGAAGGCTGGCCCAGCAGATCGAATTCTGGATCTCCTTGCTCGTATCTCCTTTGGAGCGCTCGTTGGGCGGTAGCATTGCTTGGAAGAGGTGCTGGCGTGAGCGATGGTTGCCCCTAGGGCAACGGTGTTTCTTCCTCAGTGAGCGCAGGAGTACGTTGACGTCGCTTCGAGACTCTCGGCTGGGAAATTGACTTAGCGGTTGGCCTTTGACGGTTGATGCGTAATTTGGGCGTTCTTTGTTGTGCAGCAACGAGTACCGGCGAGAAGGAACCGAAGGCGATGGACGTCATGTTGGCCGTAGCGACCTCTCCGGTATCGATCTCTATCTTTCCTTGCTTTGCGAGCGCCATAATTCTTTCCTTGAAGACGAATCATCTTTCGATGGGATAACTTACCACCCGGTGGTATTTGCAGAAGAGAGGATCGTCGACGCGATGCATATGCTCGGGTCTCTTCGAAAGAGGGAGCTCTATCATCTTCTCTTGCAGCAGTTGGTCGAACATGGAGAAGACTTCCGAGTCTGGGAAGGGATACTCCTTAGCTTCGAGCTCCTCGAGAGTCATCCTTTGTCTTGGTGGCGGTATGGCGACGCCCTTCTTCTGATCCGGCTTGCCACCGATCTTGAGCGGCTTGGAGGTTGAAGCGACGTCAGCGACATTAGCTTGTTTCGGTTTCGGTGCTTGCGGCTTGTCCTTCTTCTCCACCTTCAAGAAGTCATTGTTCTTCGAGTTCCCTCGGATTGCTAAGTTGAGTTCTATGTCATGAACCCAAGTTGCGAGTTCTTCGAAAGACCGAGGTTTGATACCCTTGAGGATGTAGAGCAGGCCCCAGTGCATGCCTTGGGTGCACATCTCGATGGCCGAGTCTTCAGACAAACGATCTCGTGAATTTAGCGCGAGGTTCCTCCATCTGTCGATATAGTCGATCACTGGCTCGTCTTTTCTTTGCTTGACAGCGGTGAGTTCGATCATGCTGACGGTGCGTCTGGTGCTGTAGAAGCGATTGAGGAACTCCCTCTCCATCTGATCCCAGCTGTCGATGGTCCCTGGAGGAAGATCGACGTACCAGTCGAACGCATTGCCTTTGAGGGTGCGAACGAACTGTTTCACCATCTCGTCGCCATATGTGCCGGCGTTGTTGCAAGTTTCGATGAAATGAGCAACGTGTTGTCTTGGATTTTCCTTTCCGTTGAAGTGCTGGAACTTTGGTGGCTGGAATCCGACTGGGAAGCATAGCTGCTAGATCCTCGCGGTGTAAGGCTTCGAGTATGCTGCCGTGATAGGAGGAAGGCCACTGCCGTGGGAACGCATCATGTCGGCTACCAACGCTTGGACTTGCTGAGTATTCATCGTTGCCATTGCCGGAAGTTGTGTGGCCACTGCTACAACTTTAAGTAGTCCTAATTAAGGGACTAAAAAGTACAATTTAACCCCAAGTATAGGGAGTGTAGCGAAGTAGTAATCTCGGTGAGTCCGAGGTCGATTCCACAGGGACTGAAGGACTAATTGGAACTAGTGTGATGACAGTGCGTGAATGTGAATGTAATTCAGGGTTTTCCACTGAGAGTGGAGCACGAGAAAATGAAACTACGTTACTAAATTAACTAGAACTAAATATTGCAATTAATTAAAGAAGGTTACGATAGATATGAGGCTAAGGCATCCGGGTTCAACCTAGTAGTATATTATGTATTCTTTTGATCGATAATTTGTACGAGGATAGCATGAAGATTAAAGTCGGGCGCATGCTACAGAGGTCTTTAAGCATTGCACATGCCCGGAGTCGATGTGCAATCAAAAGGACTTGTACACATACATCGATTTCTAGTGATAAGCATCCAACATACGAAAATAGATTGAAACTCATATGACGAGAGACTCGTTACGCCAGTGCTATCTTACCACAGGGATTCATAAGCGGTCCGTATGCCCGGAGTCAATACGGACTCAAACAAATATGCAAGTAAAATAACATACATCATCAGACAGTGTCATCCATATAAGATTCAATCATACAAAAATTAAGCCTTATCATTGATCAAATGAAAAACGTAACATACTACTAGGCATCCCCCATAGCCTTAGCTAGGGGTTTAGCCGCGCATGTTCATAGAATTTAACAGAAAAACACAAGTGCAAGCAAACTCCATTAATGACGATATGAAGGTTGACGAGCGTGGATGACGGCTTCCGGCGATGATGACGATGTGTGACGATGATGACAGCGTCGATGACGATGTTCTTCCACGGCAGGGACGATGGAGCACGGCGTGACTTTGGCGAGAATGAAGCGTGGCTCGGAGACGATGGTCGGGTGCGTTGATGACGATGCCGGGTGGAGGACGATAGTAATCCCTCGGACAAGGGATTTTGGTCGAATGAAGGTGCCAAGTGGTGATGGTGGATGAAGTTCCGGGCTATGGTCCGGGTGGTGGAAGATGGTGAAGTTCGGGCTAATGGTAGGAGATGGTGTTATGATGAAAGTCCGGGTTGGTTCGATGAAGTTCGGCTTGATGGTTCGGGTGGTGGTGATGAAGGTCGTCTCCCCCTCCGGCTCAAGTTCAGCCACCCCTATATAGAGAGGAGGGTTTTCGTCCAGAGAAAAACGCAGACGGGACATAGAGATAGGCTCGAGAGAGAAAAAAGGAAACTAGAGAGAGAAAGGAAAGAATAGAGAGAGAAGATCGGACAGATTTTAGAGAGAGAGATTCGGTGGGAGAGAGAGAGAATCCCGGAGAGAGAGGAGAGAGAGATGGGGCAATCGACTGTGATCTCGGGTGTTGCATGGGTTCCGGGTTTCAATTATGGAAGGAGGAGTATGGGATCAAATCATAGACGGCTGTGGTGCTACCTGCATGGGCGCATGGGTCTCCCGATCGGTTTTTTAGAGAGAGAAACTAGGGGAGCTTGTTATGGGAAGAGAGAGACTCCGAGAGAGAGGCGTTCGGATGGGAGATCGTGAGGGATTTAGAGAGAGAAATAAACGGGATAAAGGAGAGAGAACGGAGAGCTGGGCGGCTGGTTTGTAGGGGGAGAGAGACACGATCGGGTCGAGGGAAAATAGGAAAAGAGAGAGACGGCTGTGATGTGGTGATCCGGGGGTATGGATCGGATCAGGAGGTGCTGGGTGCAATGGTGCACATGCATGCATGCATGCATGCATGGAAGGAGTGGCTGTGATGGTGCCTCCAGGTTCGTGGATCGGATGGCTGTGATGGAATAGAAGAAGTGAAGTACGACGGGACTGGGTACACCGTGATTTAATGCATGGATTTCGGATGCATGATTATCCCATGGATGGTTGTGATTAAGTGGGGGGAAAGAGGGGCTGCTGTGATCGGATACATGGACGGGAGAGACACGGAGGCTGCGATGCAAACTGGTCGGTTGGAGTGGACGGTTGTGATTAAATCGGACGGGTAATGATGTAAGGCTGCACTCAGGTTGGGTTTGTGAGAATGGTTGTGATCGGGTCGGTCCGATTGATTGGACGGTGGGTGCATGCTGTGCATGGGTTTGGTGAGATCTTCACATGCATGGGATGGTTTTGATAGAGGAGAAAAGAAAGAGAGAAATGAGGAGAGGAGATGAGAGCGAAAAGGTGGCAGGTCTGTGCGCTCGCCATACCACATTCGTAAGCCACCGTCATCCTCCGTTGAGCTTGGTAAAACGTCCGGGGTGCTCCTCTGGTTTGTATCGTGCGATTTGTCCGTCCGATGAGATCATTTTTCCGCCGAATATCATAATTGTTCTTTTTATCATTCTTCATAAAGGCTTCCAAACAAGCTGTGGATCCTCCATTGAATTGTCGTGAGACTCTCCATCGCTCGATCATGATACCTTCTATCTAACTGCGTCGAGTACCGGGTCAGTTCCCTGAAAACCAAACATGAAATAACGAGTGTAAGGTTACAGTGCAATTATCGATAAAAAGAATAATTTGGACTTCCAGGTTTCGTATTTTTCATGCATGTATCGTATGAGTGCGAACCAATATACCGTTATGTCCGTATTAAAGTCTATTATGCAGTGGTGCAAAGAAAATGATGCACTTTACGAGTATATGAAAAGTTTTACGTAGGAAAGCGATGATAATGCAGTAAGAAATAAGCGATAAAATGCATTATTTGGAGACTTAACACACCCCCAACCAGCTTTTTGCTAGTCCTCGAGCAAAATAAGCGAGAATTTAATGCAAAGATTTTCGATAATAATGCATGATTTATATCCCCAAAAAGGTTTTTTTTTTTTTTAAATGGTTAAACAACGAAAAGCAATATATATATATATATTTTTTTTTTGAAAAGTTTTAATGAATAATTTATAGTACCCAAGACTAGAGATTCTACGGCACAAAGTTTGTAGAGTAGTATTAGCCAATTTCTAGTTTACCGAGTCATCGATTGAGTTTCGGTTATTCACCCTCCGGTAGGAAATATCAAACTGACTGTACTCGAGTGCTCGGTGATATCTGGACTTAACACGACTAGAGTTTTGGTTTTCAAGGATGCATCAATACTAATAAGCACCAAGAACAGTCGAACGACCTTAAACACTGATTCAAAACCCCGCTGTCTGTCCAGGTTTACGAGAGATGTAGATGTTCACTTTAATACCACCAGAGCTTTATATGTGATATTCCATGCTTACTCGTGTTTTTACAGCGACGGCTTTCACACTATCTCCTTTTTTTTTTTTTTTTTCAGGTCTCATTTTTTTAAGGATCTAATTATGTATCCCTTCCTAATTTACACCATGGTAGCTGCACTCTGTGCCCATGACACGCTGCCAACGCTCTCATAAGTCAGGTAGCCATCCCCATGTTGCTTCTACATTAGATTCACTATGTGTATATAGGATCATTCTCATAACCCTATACACCATGCTTCACTAATATAGTTGCATGTAAGTTAGGACTTTTACATAACTCAATCCTAGACCTTGTAATAGGTAGCCCTTTTCGCTGTACCTGGTCTAATCCACTAGTTGCTTTTTTCTCTTTTTTTTTTTTTTTTCTTCATCCTATCTTTCCATAGAGCAAACTAAGTGAACAAGACAATCGTGGTTCATCAGGCCTCTAAGTATTATCAGATCAACAACAACCTATCGAACATAGACTCCAAAGATGCAAGCCAGAAGTGTAGTGAAGTTTTTAAAGTACAATTAACCTGATACTCCATAAGAAGGAATAAATAAAAGGAATTCAACGTCAACACCTTTCGACTAGAACTTAAGCCTTTTATAATCTATGTCACTAAGTGCCATATAGTCCTAGCAAGAGTACATAAAAATTATACTCCAAACTTCCAAAGTAAATAATAAATTTTTTTTTTTTAATAATAGACAAGAAATTAAAAACAACAAATTTTATAATCATACGCAAGAACAGAAACTTTTTTCTTTTTTCTTTTTTTTTTTTAAAAAAAAATGAATAAACATAATAAATAGATATTTGGAAAAGTATAAAAAATGTACAAAATTGGAATTCGTCAGGATTCTCACCCCCCAACCTAAATATGACATTGTCCTCAATGTTTAAAAAATGATGCACATAATGATATTTCATGGAGATTCAAATATAGAAACATGAAGGATATATCAGTTTGCAAGAAAAAAGATGAAGAAGGGTGAGAGATTACCTGAAAAGATGATTGCACATATTTTCATCGCTTTCTAAGGATATTTACTAGAAGGAAAATAGAATAACAAGAACAACGAAATTAATATACAAGCAAAAGATCCCTAGCAGATATAGAGATTAATCATGATAAACAAGATCTTCTAGAATTTTCGAAAAAAATAAAGAGTATTCATGCATAAAGAAGATATATCCTTAGATATTTTGCGGATGCTTATATTCTCTCACCACATCCTTTCTATTAGGGGCAATCGTATATTGTTGCTTATGAGCTGAATTTATATTCTCTTCAAACTGGAGAATATAAATTTCATTTATATTCCACCCTATATCTTCTTCATATTTTCTCAAAATTTCAAGCAGTTTTGTTTCCTGGTTCTTATTTAAATCAGAAGATATACTCATAGGAAATGTGTCTTCTTTACCCAAATATGCATACTTAAATTCAGATGGCAATTGTTTTAGGTCAAGTTTTGGTGCTTCGATATTAGATGAAATTGATTTGTTTGTATCTCGAGGCAAATCTTCAAAGAAAACTTTCCATCTATCGGTATCAAATAATAGAGCAGAATCTAACAAAGTATTGATTTCCTCAAAAATCTTATCATCAGTATGACAATGAAAATGAGTCAAGCAAGTTTCTAATGGATCAGAAGTAGACATAACCAATTTATCCTCTATACAAGCCTCAATCAAGTTTACTTCCTCAGGTTCATCATCATTATTATCATATAGTTGTTTGCAAATATTGAAAACGTTTAGCTCAATAGTCATATTGCCAAATGAAAGTTTCATGGCCCCATTCCGGCAATTAATAATGGCATTCGATGTAGCCAGGAATGGTCGACCTAGAATGACAGGAATAGGGGTGCTACCATATGCCATAGGTTGAGTATCCAAAACAATAAAATCTACTGGAAAGTAGAATTTATCTATCTGAACAAGCACATCTTCTATGATCCCTCTCGGAATTTTGACAGATCTATCGGCGAGTTGGAGAGTGATTCTGGTGGGTTTTAATTCACCAACTCCCAACTGTTCATAAACCGAGTAAGGTAACAGGTTCACACTCGCCCCTAGATCAAGTAAAGCTTGTTCTATCCTAAAGTTCCCTATGATACATGAAATAGTAGGACAACCAGGATTTTTATATTTAGGGGGAGTACTCTGCTTAAGGATAGCACTAACCTGTTCCGTCATAAAGGCCTTCTTTTGTACATAAAGCTTTCGCTTAACTGTACAAAGGTCCTTCAAAAATTTAGCATATGACGGTATTTGTTTAATTGCATCCAACAAGGGAATATTGATTTTAACTTGTTTGAATACATCAATGATTTTTTGATCAGACGCTCCCTTTTTAGCTGCTAACAATCTATGGGGGAATGGGGCAACAGGTTTATATGCAGGCATTGGTTCATCATCTTTTTGTTTAGCAGTGCTATCCTCACCCTCATCTAGAAAAGGTTCCTCAGACTTTTCCACTCCGAAGGGTGGTGACAGACTTAGCATGCTCTACATGAGAATAAGATGAACTAGGCTTATTAACCTCATGTTGATTCTTAGGATTAGGCTGAGGTTGAGCAGGAAAAACTCCTTTCTCCCTAGCATTAATTTGTGATTCAATCCTATTGACTGAGGTTTTAAGATCTTGAATAGCCTGTGTATTATTCTGGTTTATTTGAGTTTGCCCTTCTATGAAGTGGTTTATCGTAGATTGTCCTGCCATAATCATATCTAATTTATCCTCAAGGGACTTCATGTGTGGTGGCACATAAAAAGTTTGATTAGAAGGTCCCGGAGGGTTATCGGTAGATGGATTATTTTTCCAACTGAAATTAGGATGATTCCTCCAATTAGGATTATAGGTATCAGAATATGGGGAACTAAATGGTCTTTTGTAAGCATTAGTGAAATTTGCTTGGTCGTGCAATACTTCTTGAAAAGCAGGGATTGTAGGACAATCCTTTGTTAAGTGTACATTACTCTCACAGATTTCATATATGCTATTAACAGAAGTTGTGGTTCTTCCTATGTTAACTTTTTGTGATTCTAGGGCTTCAAGCTTTCTAGTTAGGTTGGCAATTTTTGCATTGACATCATCTTTCTCAGATAATTGATAGATTCCTCCTTTAGAGTTAGACACTTGTTTAGATTTGTCAGTTTGATCGCTTGTATCCCAGGTTTGCGCATTTTCAGCTAATTGATCAAAATAATCCCAGGCTTCATCATGGTCTTTATTCATAAATTCACCATTACACATCATCTCTACAAATTGTCTCATATTGGAGGCTAAGCCATCATAAAAGAAACTGATGATCCTCCAATCTTCGAAGCCATGATGTGGGCATAAGAGAAGAAGTTTCTTAAATCTCTCCCAACATTGGAAAAATGTTTCATGTTCTTTTTGAAAGAAATTCATGATATTCCTTCTCAAGGTATTCGTTTTATGAGTCGGAAAGAATTTTTTTAGGAATTCTCGTGTCATCTCTTGCCATGTCCCAATGCTTCTCGGCCTTAAAGAATGAAACCATGATTTGGCTTTCTCTTTTAGGGAGAATGGAAAAAGCTTCAGTTTAACTACATCTTCAGTTACATTATTGTATTGCAAGGTTGCAATAACTTCTTCAAATTCTTTAAGATGTAGGTAAAGACTTTCAGAGTCTAAGCCATAGAACTTAGGGAGTAATTGAATCACTCCCGGTTTCATATCAAAGGTTCCCGCATTGGTAGGAAAAATCAAGCATGACGGGGTAGTCGTTCTACTAGGTTGTAAATAATCACGCAAGGTTCTAAATTGTTGCTCATCATGGTTACTTGCATTATCAGCCATATTGTCAGAATAGTTTTTCAAACAGATTTGATTCAGATTCAGCTTTGCTTAATTTTTGTGTATAATCCCGATACTACAAGGATATACACAAGATTCAGAGGCAAAGGGTAAGTCAAGGGTTTGCAAGCAAATGTATGCACCACCTAGAGCCTTCTATACGAACGCTTTCGTTTGAAGGGGATAACAGACTAGACACACATACACCTACACCGAGATGTATGTGCCGAGCTTTCCCACGAGAGTGTAAGTTGATGCGAGATAGCAAATACAGAGAATTTAAAGAACGAGTGTACCAGGGATAAGCAGTTTTTTATTTAGGCAAACACGTAATACTCCTCCTTCGCAATCAACGGTTTACTCCTCTTCCTTTTCTCAAAGTTTTTTTTTTTTACCTGAAACGAAGGAAATAAAAGTACTCAGTCTATTGAATGCAAAGAAAAAAACAAAGAAGAAAGAAAAACATGGATGCGGAGTTCCTATTCGTCCGTTGCAATCCCCGGCAACGGCGCCAAAAACTTGCTACAACTTTAAGTAGTCCTAATTAAGGGACTAAAAAGTACAATTTAACCCCAAGTATAGGGAGTGTAGCGAAGTAGTAATCTCGGTGAGTCCGAGGTCGATTCCACAGGGACTGAAGGACTAATTGGAACTAGTGTGATGACAGTGCGTGAATGTGAATGTAATTCAGGGTTTTCCACTGAGAGTGGAGCACGAGAAAATGAAACTACGTTACTAAATTAACTAGAACTAAATATTGCAATTAATTAAAGAAAGTTACGATGGAGATGAGACTAAGGAATCCGGGTTCAACATAGTAGTATATTATGTATTCTTTTGATCGATAATTTGTACGAGGATAGCATGAAGATTAAAGTCGGACGCATGCTACAGAGGTCTTTAAGCATTGCACATGCCCGGAGTCGATGTGCGATCAAAAGGACTTGTACACATACATCGATTTCTAGTAATAAGCATCCAACATACGAAAATAGATTGAAACTCATATGACGAGAGACTCGTTACGCCAGTGCTATCTTACCACAGGGATTCATAAACGGTCCGTATGCCCGGAGTCAATACGGACTCAAACAAATATGCAAGTAAAATAACATACATCATCAGACAGTGTCATCCATATAAGATTCAATCATACGAAAATTAAGCCTTATCATTGATCAAATGAAAAACGTAACATACTACTAGGCATCCCCCATAGCCTTAGCTAGGGGTTTAGCCGCGCATGTTCATAGAATTTAACAGAAAAACACAAGTGCAAGCAAACTCCATTAATGACGATACGAAGGTTGACGAGCGTGGATGACGGCTTCCGGCGATGATGACGATGTGTGACGATGATGACAGCGTCGATGACGATGTTCTTCCACGGCAGGGACGATGGAGCACGGCGTGACTTTGGCGAGAATGAAGCGTGGCTCGGAGATGATGGTCGGGTGCGTTGATGACGATGCCGGGTGGAGGACGATAGTAATCCCTCGGACAAGGGATTTTGGTCGAATGAAGGTGCCGAGTGGTGATGGTGGATGAAGTTCCGGGCTATGGTCCGGGTGGTGGAAGATGGTGAAGTTCGGGCTAATGGTGGGAGATGGTGTTATGATGAAAGTCCGGGTTGGTTCGATGAAGTTCGGCTTGATGGTTCGGGTGGTGGTGATGAAGGTTTGGGGTGGTGGTGATGAAGGTCGTCTCCCCCTCCGGCTCAAGTTCAGCCACCCCTATATAGAGAGGAGGGTTTTCGTCCAGAGAAAAACGCAGACGGGACATAGAGATAGGCTCGAGAGAGAAAAAAGGAAACTAGAGAGAGAAAGGAAAGAATAGAGAGAGAAGATCGGGCAGATTTTAGAGAGAGAGAGATTCGGTGGGAGAGAGAGAGAATCCCGGAGAGAGAGGAGAGAGAGATGGGGCAATCGGCTGTGATCTCGGGTGCTGCATGGGTTCCGGGTTTCAATTATGGAAGGAGGAGTATGGGATCAAATCATGGACGGCTGTGGTGCTACCTGCATGGGCGCATGGGTCTCCCGATCGGTTTTTTAGAGAGAGAAACTAGGGGAGCTTGTTATGGGAAGAGAGAGACTCCGAGAGAGAGGCGTTCGGATGGGAGATCGTGAGGGATTTAGAGAGAGAAATAAACGGGATAGAGGAGAGAGAACGGAGAGCTGGGCGGCTGGTTTGTAGGGGGAGAGAGACACGATCGGGTCGAGGGAAAATAGGAAAAGAGAGAGACGGCTGTGATGTGGTGATCCGGGGGTATGGATCGGATCAGGAGGTGCTAGGTGCAATGGTGCACATGCATGCATGCATGCATGGAAGGAGTGGCTGTGATGGTGCCTCCAGGTTCGTGGATCGGATGGCTGTGATGGAATAGAAGAAGTGAAGTACGACGGGACTGGGTACACCGTGATTTAATGCATGGATTTCGGATGCATGATTATCCCATGGATGGTTGTGATTAAGTGGGGGGAAAGAAGGGCTGCTGTGATCGGATACATGGACGGGAGAGACACGGAGGCTGCGATGCAAACTGGTCGGTTGGAGTGGACGGTTGTGATTAAATCGGACGGGTAATGATGTAAGGCTGCACTCAGGTTGGGTTTGTGAGAATGGTTGTGATCGGGTCGGTCCGATTGATTGGACGGTGGGTGCATGCTGTGCATGGGTTTGGTGAGATCTTCACATGCATGGGATGGTTTTGATAGAGGAGAAAAGAAAGAGAAAGAAATGAGGAGAGGAGATGAGAGCGAAAAGGTGACAGGTCTGTGCGCTCGCCATACCACATTCGTAAGCCACCGTCATCCTCCGTTGAGCTCGGTAAAACGTCCGGGGTGCTCCTCTGGTTTGTATCGTGCGATTTGTCCGTCCGATGAGATCATTTTTCTGCCGAATATTATAATTGTCCTTTTTATCATTCTTCATAAAGGCTTCCAAACAAGCTGTGGATCCTCCATTGAATTGTCGTGAGACTCTCCATCGCTCGATCATGATGCCTTCTATCTAACTGCGTCGAGTACCGGGACAGTTCCCTGAAAACCAAACATGAAATAACGAGTGTAAGGTTACAGTGCAATTATCGATAAAAAGAATAATTTGGACTTCCAGGCTTCGTATTTTTCATGCATGTATCGTATGAGTGCGAACCAATATACCGTTATGTCCGTATTAAAGTCTACTATGCAGTGGTGCAAAGAAAATGATGCACTTTACGAGTATATGAAAAGTTTTACGTAGGAAAGCGATGATAATGCAGTAAGAAATAAGCGATAAAATGCATTATTTGGAGACTTAACAGCCACCGAGGCTGGCACTGGGGAGACGACTTTCACTGGAACGGGAGCCGAGGAGAGTGCTGGAGTAACTGCTTGAACCGTTGGAACAACCTCTGTAGGAGCGGGAGTTGAAGACGGAGCTAGAGCGGCTACTGGAGAAGCAACGGGTTGACCGACTGCTGCAGCGTCCTTTGCGCTTAGCTTTTGGAGTAAAGTATTGATGTGACGATCCTTCTCCTCCATCAGCCGAGTATTCTGCGCCATGTGCTCGTTCATCTGCATAACTTGAAGCAGAAGAGCGGACGGAGGATGGTGACGGAGGACGTCCCGATGTTGCATGCTAGCATCCTCGCCGTCGTCGTCGGAGACGTAGTTGCGCCGGCTTGCTTCTGGTTGATGACTGGTGTTTGCCCCCTGCAGAGGAGGTGCAACGTCCGCTAGAGAATCCGGACGGGCTCGGGGTTGGGGCTGGTCCTCCCCAAACTTCTGGACATAGACTCCAGGATCGAAGCGCGTTTCTTCATGCACCAAGGTCTCATAGGCGTTTTGACGAGCATCTTCGGCAGTAATTTCTGGTGTGAAGACATCCGCAAGGGTTCGAGTACGCCGAGTGTAGACGCGTACCATCGGGGGAGCATCACCCTCCGGGTTTACTGGATCACCGTGTCGGAGTAGAGGAGATTCGGCGATCGGTGAAAGGCTTGGAGCAAACGCATCGTTGCTTGTCCCGGCCATTGCAAACTTCAAGCAACTTCTTCAGTCGTACGGATGAAAGGAGAAGAGGTCCCACCGGGCTTGCCAGAAATCTGTATACGTAGAAAAGGTACGGGTCGTCTTTGTTGCACGAAACCAGATTACAAGTGTGGCCGGGACCCGGGTGGCTCGGGTGTGGCGAGTCCGGGTTGCGGCGAGTGTTGATCAGGGGATTTGTGGGAGAGATCCTCTGGAGGGTCCCTTTGATCCGCGTCTCCACGTGGTGTTCGTGCGAGAGCTCTGAAGGGGTTGCCCAGGACAGAGGTCTTTACAAGGGGGTTTTTGGAGAGGCTAAGGAGTGTCCGCCGTGGCTTTTGTCCCTTCCGTGCTTCGAGCTTTCTCGGCTATGGGGTTTTTGGCTTCGTTCCTCGGTCTTCGTGTCTTCCTTGTTCCTTGCTTTGACCTCGGCGTCCTTGATCGTCGGTTCGCGGCGTCGATCATGCTTTTGGCGTCGGCTTTGGCTTTGGCTTTGGCTTTTGGCTTTTGGCTTTAGCTTGGCTTTTGGCGTGGCTCTGGCTTTTGCTTTGCTTTGGCGCGTGCGCTTGGACGTAGACGGGGAGGCTTGCGATGCTTTCGTTCTTCCGAACTTCGCGTCGTATCGGCTAGAACGTGCGGTGCTTTTGCTCGTGACCGGCGTAGTCGCTTGGCTTTGGCACTTGCGTTGCTTTGGCGCTGACTTTACCGGGGCTTTTGCTTTGGCTTCTTGCGTGGGCTTTGGCTTCAACGTCAACTCGGTCTTTTTCTCGAACGACGTAGGCTACTTCTTCGGTGCTTCGACAGTTTGGGTGTCGGCTGGACTTCTCTTCTTCTCCGGGCTTCTTTGGCGTGATCGGAGTCGAAGAATGCTTTCGAAGATAGTGGGGGTAGCACCGATCTCCGTGCGACGGTTGTAGCGTCGGCTTTTGTTGATGAAGACGGCGGGGTAGCGACGGTCTCCGTGCGACGGTTGTAGCGTCGGCTTTTGTCGATGAAGACGGCGGGGGTAGCGACGCTTCAGGCAGTCCGCTCCAGGCTTTCTTCTTCGTGGATGGTGCAGACGTTTGTCGAAGGCGACAGTGGTGATGACGCTTCGTTCCTCTTCTCCGGGCTTTGGAGCTTGATCGAGGTAGAGGGTTTGTTGGAGCCGACGGGGTAGTGCCGCTCCGAGCTTCTTCTCCGGCCTTTGCTTTTGGCGTCTTCGGAGTCGAAGGGTCTTCTTCTCCGAGCTTTCTTCTTCGTGCACGGAGTCGAAGTCTTGATTTTCTTGTGCAAGGGTCTTCACGTTGATGAGGGCTTTCAATGGACTAAGCCGATCCCGAAGGGACAGGCTTGCCCGTGCCTCGTGAAGCCTTGGGTCGATGAAGAAGCGTCTCCTCTTCTGCAGAGCTCCCGCACTTCGTCTTGCAATTTCTTCGACCCTTTGAGCCTTCCCCCTCCCCCTCTATTTATAGGCAAAAGGAGGGGGGGAAGATATGTGAAGTTTTAATTTTAAATCCCTTTAATATCTCCCCCATAATTGCCATGGATTTATTCATCCTTTGATGAGGGGAATAACATTTATTTGCTTTTCTTTCCTGGCGGGGCAATTAAGGCTGGATTTTGCACACGAAATCGATGGCGATCCGACGCTTCTTCTTGTCCGTCGGATTGAGGGATCGGCGCAGATCCGCGCGTGATCAGACGTCATACGCAACCTCCCCCCGCGCATGGCGGTAGTTCTTTCCTTTTCTTTCTTCTCTTTCCTATTTCTTTTCTTTCCTTTTCTTTTCTTGCCTTTCTCTTCTTTTTCCTTGGAGGGCCGGCGGGCCCCCATGGGGTTCGGGTCATAGTAGGGGCCGGCCCCATGGGGTTCGGATCCCTAGTAGGGGCCGGCCCCCCTTGAGTGTGGGGTCCGCTCCTCTTTTGTTGGGCGCGAATCGGGTCCGGGTCCGCACTGGTGCGTGCAAGTCAGGTCCGAGTCGAAACGCGCGTCGGGTTTGCATCCGCGTTGGCACACGTAAGTCGGGTCCGGGTCAGACAAAATTCGTGTGTCTACAATCCTTTACACAGAACAGATCATTCGCCAGGATCAATTTTGATGGATTTTACTAAAAAAGGAAAAGACAAGGGAGCTTTATATGCAACATCTGAGTTAGTCGTTGGTAAGTTAATGTGTTTTAACTCTTTGCATTGAAAGTCATTGGGGTCTGTTCCTTTGTCATGGAAATTACAAGGAGCAGTACTTGTCTGCTTGGCCCCAAGCATTTATCACCATATGGCCCTACATTTGGGGCCTATCAGCTGCTTCCACCTCAGCCCTAGCAGGAAGTTCCGGCTTGGGCCAAGCAGCTAGGGGTGGGACTTGGGCGGGTTGAAGGGTCTGCCCATGCCCAACCCGACTTGCACAAACCTTTGCCCGTTTTGCCCATGGAACCCAGGGAACCCGTGGAAGCCCAACCCGTGCTTGTCCATTCTAGTTCCTCAGGTTCCTCGGGTTGCTCGGGTTGCCTAATTTGCAAAATAAAAAGCGAGTTGGACGGATTGCCCAATTAAAAATGCTTGTGCACATAAATAGATGAAAAAAAAGTCGAATAGATTTTTGAATTGGACAAAAAAAATCTTTCATTTGCATAACAAAGACATAAAGTCCAACCCATATCCTCACATATTTCAAACTAATTCTTATCATTCAACATCAAATAGGAAGTCTTTGATTTCCATAAAAAAAGACTATCAAAGCATTCCACCTTAGTGTGTCACTTCCTCGGGTTCCTCGGGTTCCTCGGGTTGGGGAGATTGGTGCCCAAACCCGTCCAAATTGAAATCGGGTTGATCTATTTTTGTCCAAACCCGTCCAAGTTTTTAACCACCTTTGCCCATGTTTGTCCATTGTTCGGGTTGGGCGGGTCGGGTTCGGGTCAGACCCGCCCAAGTCCCACCCCTACAAGCAGCCAAGTATTGTTCAATTACTTTTCGCTTTTAAGGGGCTGTTTGGTCCTTAGAATTTAGGGCATTTTTGCGAAATTAGAATTGAATTCCGCATTAGGTGGTGTTTGGTTCGCAGATTTGAGGGCGGAATTGATTGCCAGAAAAAAAACATTTATTTCTGAAGGGGGGGGGGGGGGGGGGAGGAATGAGCTGGTTGTGAGATTTCCTCTATCCCAAAACCCACGTTTTGAGATGAGGTCTCCTTACCTTATACATATAAGGATCGATTCCACACTCTACTTTATGAGAGTGGGACTAATCCTCCAACACTCCCCCTCATGTGCAGGCCAATCTTTTTTGTGGTTCTGGATGATAGATGTGTGGGGCCACACCCGGCAGGTGAGTGATACGGTTAGACTCTGATATCATGTGAGATTTTTTCATTTTTCAAAACTCAGATTTTGAGATGAGGTCTTATCATACATGTAAGGATCGTTTTCGCATTCTATTATACCAAAGTGGGACTAATCCTCTAACAGGGGTTTCCCCCAAAGATTTCAACCCTCATTTCCACGGAATTGATTGCCGAGAGGCAATTCCTGGAACCAAACAGCCCCTAAGAGCATCTCCAATCGGGCTCGTCAAACCTCGGAAAAGCCAAATTTAATGCCACATCAGCCGAACACTCCTCCAAGCGACTCATCAAACCGGAGTTAAATTTAACTTTGCCAAACCGACACCTCAATTGAGGAACTCCCACTCCCTCGACAAACGGTGGGCCCTGCTATTAAATGATTTTTAAAACTATTATCCTTTTACCATCTGACTGGTTTGAAGTTGGGGCATACAAAAGACATGGACTATTTGATCTTTTGGCATGATAGTGGTTGGCATAAAAAAGAATCAATATTAAAGTAGGTAGTGAGATATGGAGTCGCTTGGAAAGAACTTTCATCCTCGCTCCCTAAATTGATAACATGTCAACTTTGATAAGCAAAAATAGCTAGGATAGTGGAGGAGCGGGATGGAGATGTTCTAAAATATCTCCGTTGAGCTCTTTGCATCGCCTCTTTCACCAATATAGGGAGCCAGTTGTGCAATCCTGATCTGCCGGCCTCCCTATAAGCCTCTCTATTTTACCCCTCTGCTATTCGCTCTCCATATCTGGCGAGGGAAGCCATCTGCTATTATCACGGGCCCCACACACGTGGGTTGGCCGGATGGAGTTTTTTTTATCAAAACATGCGGATGCATTGCAGCCACCCACTTCTTGATTTGGCTAACTAATCAGATAGTTGAGCCTCCTCTCAGCATCTGGGGTTTGATAAGCGAAAAATAGAGAGCAGGGTTGAGGAGCCCACTTTAAAAGCAGGCTCACTATTATACAGAATCCACATTTCTTCTATTATTTAAAAAAAGAATAGGGAGCGGGGTTGGAGATGCTCTTAGAAAAAGGAGGATATTGAAGCACAAGTTGGATGGTGTAGAAGGACCCACCTACAAATTGGCACCCATATGGTGCTCGGGCATAGGTTCCGACGTGGAGGAACCTCGGCCCTTTATCACGTTGCCTACTCTTATATACGGGTTCAATTAGTGTAGTGGAGGAAAGGGAATATAGGTTGTAGAAGATACATAGTATAGCCAGAGCCAACGGGCTCTTATCGGAGTGGTACTTTTTCTCTCCTTTGTTCGAGAGGTTTCATGTTCGACTCCCTGTATGGACACTGTGGAGTGACCTCTTCCTCAAGGTCGTTGTTGCTTTGTTAATTATGGACTTTAAGAAAAATATATAGTTATGCTACCTTCTTCTCGTTTCGATGTCCATATCTCTTTGAGCCCATGCTCGAGCGCCCTGTCCTCTGGCCGTCTTGCCGGCCAATCCAAAGAACACGCATGCAACGCTAAGTGCCAATTATCATTTTCAATTAATGTAGCTAAATGGCGGTAAGCGATCTAGTTCGATTACTGCAATCGAAGGGGGTATGCGATCCACTTGGCACACATTGAGCGGACAAGAGGAGGAAAAAAAATGAAGAAGATCTACGAAAACCGGAGGTAAATCGGATTTCACATGTCATAGAGAACAAATGAAGTCTCATCTTTTTTTAGTGTACATATATAGACATCCATGTATCTCGTATGATTACCATATCCATATTGTTAAGATATGTATGTGTCCGGATTCGATGTATATTCCGTGTATAGATGGCTATTATAGGTTGTCTAACTAGAGCCCCTCGTATTATTATAGATTGTTTAGTGGGATTGACTTCTAAAAAAAGATTGTTTTTTTTTACTCCTCATACAATATCTTATACCAATGTGTGTGTGTGTGTGTGTGTGTGTGGGGGGGGGGGGGGGGGGGGGGGTGTATTGCACTCGCTCGGACGCTACTGCCTGTTACGTCCAGTAAGGTGGAGTATCTTATGGCGAGAACGATTTTGTTCACCATTCTTAAATAGTGATGAATAACACCTTTCTCTTTATTGGGCAATTTCAAGGGCATCTATGTTATTTTGCTTTGTTTATCATGGTGAAATGATTGAAAGTCCTTGTAATAGATCAATGAGGAGGACGGTGTTGTTCATCTCTTCAAAGAAGGAGAAGAAAATGATTCTCCTATGGGTGGAAGGTAGCCGAAACTTTTAAATTGCCCAAAAGTTGGAGCCCTACTTTTTCTTTTTGGTGGAAAGTTTTTTTTTAAGGGGTTATTAGTCTAAGGCCCCTCTAACTAATATTATAATTTCATAAACCCTTCTAACTGTTTCACAGTGTGTTAAGTTCCTTTCTAACTCAATTTTTTTTAAATGATAATTTTGCCCTCTAACAACCCATACAGAACTCGATGTATAGTTTTTTTTTTACATGAGTTGTACAGTGAAATCCTCAATGGTAGACCCAAAACACTATAGTTACTATTATGAGTTCCTTGTAGCAGTTATATTTTTAGAGTATAATTTTGGTTGCTACAGTGAAATCACTGTAGCAACATAATTTATACTCCATATACACCCTAGTTCCTATTCCATAGTTGCTACAGTGATCAATGTAGCAGTAATATCTCAAACTATAAATTCGATTGCTACCTAGAAATCATCGTAGCTGCTACAATGATTTCACTGTAGCAATCGAATTTATACTCCATATACACCCGAATTTATACTCCATTTTCTCGAATTGAAATCGTTGTAGCTACAGATCCTGGAGTATAAATTCGGGTTAATGAATTATAAATTCTAGAGTATCAATTGGATTTATTGGAGTATAAATTTGGGGATATTTTAGTCATTTGCTAAGAACTAAGCAAGTCAACGGGTTTAATGTAACTGTTTTTTCGGGCTGGATCTTAGCTCAAACCGAAACATTGTCGGGACTGGTGATTAAAAGCATCCTCGATAAAAGGGGCTTTCACCTAGTCTCTCTTTTTTTAATCAACCTCATGTACTCATTTGGGACACGTGGCAAGCAAATGCTCGTACGTAAGAGTTTTGGGGGGAACGGTAGGCACCGGATGAGCGCGCGCCATGTGGCACTGACGGCAACGCAGCCAGTGCGATCCAACGGTGGATCCGATGGCAGGCGTACACATCAGTGACACGTGGCGGGCATCGGTCAGCAACCGCCGCAAATGTAGGACTCTAGACCCGTAGAAGATTCAACTCCGTTACGTAGTGGTGCTCCATCCCGCGTGGCACAACCGAGTCACGACAGATGAAAGGCGCGAAGCTGACTAGATGCAACATGGTTCATCGGACAACTCATCTGCCAGCTGTCAGGTTAACTCGTTTAAGAGTTCAGATCTCCTCCAGTCGGTCCGCCCCAGTACTCATCACAACCGCACGATGGCAGACGACCCACAGTGAATCGTACTCCAGTCGCCCTCATACGGCTGTGATGCGCGCGGGGCCCACCGACCGGAGACGACCGACTGGAGGAGATCTGAACTCGTTAACAAGGGCGAGAAATGATCCAATAATGCGTGCTGTGCGTGAAGGGGCGCCTTACGTACGGGACACCTGATGGAATCACGACCCAACGTGGAAGCGCGCGGCCCGGCCGACACGTTCGACGGTTTGACGCTCGCGCCACGCCAGCGGTCGAAAGGCGACACCGCCCCACCCGGCCCCGTGATGATAAATATCGGTGGAGACGGTCAGATTGGGCGGCTGAGTGCCCCCTTGGGCCCAAGGGCAGTCAGACTCAGTCCTATCCAAATTACAAAATCACCCCCGCTTAAAAAATTGCCAGGCTGTGTGGCTACCGGTGGTCGTCTCCGCTGGTAACCGACTCACTGTAGTAAATACCGTCGGCTACAGTGAATTGGGTGGGGCCTTACAATCCACAGCAACGCTCGTCAAAACTGATGTGACACCTCATCATAGCTGTCCGGCAAGGGACGGCTTTGATCAGGTGCCACATCAGGGTGGCCCGGTCCGGTGGCCGGGAAAATTTTTCAGCACAATCGTTGTACCGTAGAACCGTGGAGGTTCGACTCCTCACCACTATATTATGAGTCTGTAGACGGACGAATTTTGTCTAACCCAGACCCGACTTATGTGCGCCAACGCGGATGCAAAACCGACGCGTGCTCCGACTCGGACCGACTTGCACGCATCAGTGCGGACCCGGACCCGACTCGCGCCTGACAAAGGAGCCGGGCGGGCCCACCCTCAAGTGGGGCCCACCCGGCCAGCCCTACACTAGAACCCGAACCCCCTAGGGGGCCGGCCCTATACTAGGGTCCGGACCCCTATGGGGTGGCCGGCCTTGCAAAGGAAAAATAAAGGAAAGGAAAGAAAAGAAAAGAAAAGAAAAGAAAAGAAATGAAAGAAAAGAAAAGGAAAGAAAAGAAAGAAAAGGAAAGAACTACCGCCATGCGCGGGGGGAGGTTGCGTTTGACGTCTGCTCACGCGCGGATCTGCACCGATCCCTCGATCCGACGGACAAGAAGAAGAGCCGGGTCGCCATCGATTTCGTGTCCAAAATCCAGCCATAATTACCCCGCCAGGAAAGGAAAACAAATAAATGTTATTCCCCTCATCAATGGATGAATAAATCCCGGGTAATTATGAGGGAGATATTAAAGAGATTTAAAATTAAAACTTCCCATATCTCTTCCCCCTCCCCTTTTGCCTATAAATAGAGGGGGAGGGGGAAGGCTCAAGAGGTCGGATGGCAAGAAGCGAAGCTCTGCAGAAGAGGAGACGTGCTCTTCATCGACCCAAGGCTTCACGAGGCACGGGCAAGCCTGTCCCTTTGGGATCGGCTTAGTCCATTGAAAGTCCTCATCAACGTGAAGACTCTGGCACAAGAAGATCATCCCTTCGACTCCGTGCATGAAGAAGAAAGCTCGGAGAAGAAGACCTTTCGACTCCAAAGACGCCAGAAGCAAAGGCCGGAGAAGAAGAACGGAGCGACACTACCCCGTCGTCTCCAACAAGCCTTCGACTCCGATCAAGCTCAAAAGCCCGGAGAAGAAGAACGAAGCGGCGCTACACCCGTCATCTTCAACAAAGCCTTCGACTTCGATCAAGCTCAAAAGCCCGGGGAAGATGAACGAAGCGGCGCTGCACCCGTCATCTTCAACAAAGCCTTCGACTCCGATCAAGCTCAAAAGCCCGGGGAAGAAGAACAAAGCGGCGCTACACCCGTCATCTTCAACAAAGCCTTCGACTCCGATTACGCCGAATATGCCCGGAGAAGAAGCCAACGCCACAACCGTCGCCAGGTCGAAGACTGAAGACGAAGTGCGGGAGCTCTGCAGAAGATGAGACGCTTCTTCATCAACCCAAGGCTTCACGAGGCACGGGCAAGCCTGTCCCTTCGGGATCGGCTTAGTCCATTGAAAGCCCTCATCAATGTGAAGACCCTTGCACAATAAGATCAAGACTTCGACTCTGTGCACGAAGAAGAAAGCTCGGAGAAGAAGACCCTTCGACTCCGAAGATGCCAGAAGCAAAGGCCGGAGAAGAAGCTCGGAGCGGCACTACCCCGTCGGCTCCAACAAACCTTAACTCCGATCAAGCTCCAAAGCCCGGAGAAGAGGAACGAAGCGTCATCAACCCGTCACCTTCGACAAACGTCTGCTCCATCCACGAAGAAGAAAGCTTGGAGTGGACTACCTGAAGCGTCGCTACCCCCGCCGTCTTCATCGACAAAAGTCGACGCTACAACCGTCGCACGGAGACCGTCGCTACCCCCGCTGTCTTCATCAATAAAAGCTGACGCTACAACCGTCGCACGGAGACCGTCGCTACCCCCGCCGTCTTCATCAACAAAAGCCGACGCCACAACCGTCGCACGGAGATCGGTGCTACCCCCACTATCTTCGAAAGCATTCTTCGACTCTGATCACGCCAAAGAAGCCCGGAGAAGAAGAGAAGTCCAGCCGATACCCAAACCGTCGAAGCACCGAAGAAGTAGCCCATGTCGTTTGAGAAAAAGACCGAGTTTACGCTGAAGCCAAAGCCCGTGCAAGAAGCCAAAGCAAAAGCCCCGGTAAAGCCCGCGCCAAAGCAACGCAAGTGCCAAAGCCAAGCGACTACGTCGATCTCGAGCAAAAGCATCGCACGTTCTAGCCGATACGACGCGAAGTCCGGAAGAACGAAAGCATCGTAAGTCTCCCCCGTCTACGTCCAAGCGCAAGCGCCAAAGCAAAGCAAAAGCCAGAGCCACACCAGAGCCAAGCCAAAGCCAAAAGCCAAAAGCCAAAGCCAAAGCCAACGCCAAAAGCATGATCGACGCCGCGAATTGACGATCAAGGACGCCGAGGTCAAGCAAGGAACGAGGAAGACGCGAAGACTGAGGAACGAAGCTGAAGATCCCCTAGCCGAGAAAGCGTGAAGCACGGAAGGGACCAAAGAAACATCGGATATTCCTTAGCCTCTCAAAAGCCTTCACCCTGTAAAGACCCCCTGTCCTGGGCAACCCCTTCAGAGCTCTCGCACGAACACCACGTGGAGACGCGGATCAAAGGGACCCTCCAGAGGATCTCTCCCACAATCACCTGATCAACACTCGCCGCAACCCACACTCGCCACACCCGAGCCCACGGGTCCCAGCCACACTTGTAATCTTGTTTTGTGCAATAAAGACGACCCGTACCTTTTCTGCGCATACAGATTTCTGGCACGCCCAGGGGGACATCTTCTCCTTTCATCCGTACGACTGAAGAAGCTGCTTGAAGTTTGCAATGGTCGGGACAAGTAACAATGCGTTTGCTCCAAGCCTTTTACCAATCGCCGAGTCTTCTCTACTCCGACACGGTGATCCAGTAAACCCGGAGGGTGATGCTCCCCCGATGGTACGCATCTACACTCGGTGTACTCGAACCCTTGCGGATGTCTTCATGCCGGAAACTACTGCCGAAGATGCTCGCCAAAATGCCGACGAGGCCTTGGTGCATGAAGAAACGCACCTCGATCCTGGAGTCCATGTCCAGAAGTTTGGGGAGAACCAGCCCCAACTACGAGCCCGTTCGGATTCTCCAGCGGACGTTGTACCTCCTCTGTAGGGGACAAACATCAATCATCAACCAGAAGCAAGTCGGCGTAACTATATCTCAGACGACGACGGCGAGGATGCTAGCATGCCACATCGAGACGTCCTCCGTCACCATCCTCCGTCCGCTCTTCAGCTTTAAGTCATGCAGATGAGCGAACACATGGCGCAGATTACTCGGCTGATGGAGGAGAAGGATCATCACATCAATACTCTGCTCCAAAAGCTAAGCGCAAAGGACGCTGCAGTAGTCGGTCAACCCGTTGCTTCCCCGGTAGCTATGGGGTAAAATCTTCGTGCCGACCCGAAGACTTCTCCGCACCAGTCAATTGAAGTTTTGAGTTGAAGATCGTTGTTCGATCTGTCGATTGGAGTTGGAGCTTTCAATATGCAAACAGAGAAAGTTGGACACGAGAGATGTGATCTCGGAGTTCAGCCGAAGCCTACGTCTCCGTGCTATAGGGAGCAACCCGAATTCACTAACACTTGTATCGAAGTGATCTCGACAGGCCGAGTATCACTGAAACCACTCTGATCTCTTCAAAGGAGAGAAGAAGATCAAAGAGGTGGAAGAGGGAAAGCTGAGAGATTTCAGAGCTCTGGGTTCTGAAATTTAGATCTCAGAACTGGAAATCAGATTTTCGATCCTTTTACATTCAAAGGTTCTGCTATTTATAGAATTTCTGGGGAGGAACTCCGGGGTAAATGGCGGTCTCTGCTGCCGTATCTGGGGATCCTCCAGGTAAAGCTGGTGGACCCCGCTACCGTCTCCTGGGGGGATTCCACAGGCTCTTGGGCCCACCAGGCAGGGCCGGTGGGTCCCGCTGTAGTCTTCGGGGGCCCACCAGGCAGGGCCGGTGAGTCCCGCTGTAGTCTTCGGGGGCCCACCAGGCAGGGCCGGTGGGTCCCGCTGTAGTCTTCGGGGGCCCACCAGACAGGGCCGGTGGATCCCGCTGTATTCTTCGGGGGCCCACCAGGCAGGGCCGGTGGGTCCCGCTGTAGTCTTCGGGGGCCCACCAGACAAGGCCGGTGGGTCCCGCTGTATTCTTCGGGGGCCCACCAGGCAGGGCCGGTGGGTCCCGCTGTTTTGCAGATTCCTTGCCCCGGTGAGTCCCGCTGTAGTCTTCGGGGGCCCACCAGGCAGGGCCGGTGGGTCCCGCTGTTTTGCAAATTCCTTGCCAAAATTTGCACCCACAGTAGCTGCTCCAGCTCCGTCTTCAACTCCCGCTCCTGCAGAAGTAGTTCCGATAATGCAAGCAATTATTCCAGCACTCTCCTCGGCTCCCGTCCCAGTGGAAGTCGTCTCCCCAGCGCCAGCCTCGGTGGCCACACAACCTCCGGCAATGGCAACGATGAATGCTCAGCAAGTCCAAGCGTTGGTAGCTGACATGATGCGCTCCCACGACAGTGGCCTTCCTCCGATCACGGCAGCATACTCAAAACCCTACACCGCGAGGATCCAGCAGCTACGCTTCCCAGTCGGATTCCAGCCACCAAAGTTCAAGCACTTCGACGGAAAGAGAAATCCAAGACAGCACGTTGCTCACTTCATCGAAACTTACAATAACGCCGGTACATATGGCGACGAGATGGTGAAACAGTTCGTTCGCACCCTCAAAGGCAATGCGTTCGACTGGTACGTTGATCTTCCTCCAGGGACCATCGACAGCTGGGATCAGATGGAGAGGGAGTTTCTCAATCGTTTCTACAGCACCAGGCGAACCGTCAGCATGACCGAGCTTACTGCAGTCAAGCAAAGGAAAGACGAGCCGGTGATCGACTACATCGACAGATGGAGGAACCTCGCGTTGAATTCACGAGACCGTTTGTCTGAAGACTCGACCATCGAGATGTGCACCCAAGGCATGCACTGGGGCCTGCTCTACATCCTCAAAGGTATCAAGCCTCGATCTTTCGAAGAACTCGCAACTCGGGCTCACGACATGGAACTCAGCCTAGCAAGCCGCGGGGACTCGAAGAACAAAGACTTCTTGAAGGTGGAGAAGAAGGACAAGCCAGTCCTACCGAAACCGAAACAAGTCAATGTTGCGGACGTCGCTTCAACCTCCAAGCCGCTCAAGATCGATGGCAAGCCAGATCAGAAGAAGGGAGTCGCCATACCGCCACCTCCACCGCCAAGACAAAGGATGACTCTCGAGGAGCTCGAAGCTAAGGAGTACCCCTTCCCGGACTCGGAAGTCTCCTCCATGTTCGTCCAACTGCTGCAAGAGAAGATGATAGAGCTCCCTCATTCGAAGAGGCCCGAGCAGATGCATCGCGTCGACGACCCTCTCTTATGCAAATACCACTGGGTGGTAAGTCATCCCATCGAAATATGCTTCGTCTTCAAGGAAAGAATCATGGCACTCGCAAAGCAAGGAAAGATAGAAATTGACACCGGGGAAGTCGCTACGGCCAACATGACGTCTATCACCTTCGGCTTCTTCTCGCCGGTACTCGTTGCTGCTCGGCGAAGCGTGCCCAAATTGCGCATAAACCGTCAAGCGTCAACCGCTAAGTCAATTTCCCAGCCGAAAGTCTCGAAGCGACGTCAACGTACTCCTGCGCTCACCAAGGAAGAAACACCGCTGCTCTGGGGGCAACCATCGCTCACGCCAGCACCTCTTCCAAGCAATGCTACATCCCAACGAGCGCTCCAAAGGAGATACGAGCAAGGAGATCCAGAAGTCGGTCTGCTGGACCAGCCTTTGGGGAAGTTCGACTATTACGTCCTCTACTCAAGGCCTCCGTCTGTTTCAATCGACGAAATCAAGCCCACCGGCTGGGGATCGGAAGACGAGCCAATGGAGCTTCAGGAAGAGCAAGTCCCTTCCAGTCAAGTTACATCCCAATGCGCTCTCCGGAAAAGATACGAGCAGGGAGATCCAGAAGTCAGTCTGCTGGGCCAGCCTTCGGGGAAGTTCGACTATTACGTCCTCTACTCAAGGCCTCCGTCCGTTTCAATCGACGAAATCAAGTCCACCGGCTGGGGATCGGAAGATGAGCCAGTGGAGCTTCAGGAAGAGCAAGTCCCTTCCAGTCGAGCTACATCCCAATGCGCTCTCCAGAAAAGATACGAGCAGGGAGATCCAGAAGTCAGTCTCCTGGGCCAGCCTTCGGGGAAGTTCGACTATTACATCCTCTACTCAAAGCCCCCATCTGTTTCGATCGAACAAATCAAGCCCACCGGCTGGGGATCGGAAGACGAGCCAGTAGAGCCTCCGGAAGAACAAGTGCCTTCAAGGGAACCAGTTGCTGCTACCGATCATCATCTTAGCAGAGGGGAATCCATCGATGAAGAGGCATGGGTCATGCTACCACGGTGGCAAAAGCCACGACAAGAAAGGCAACAGAAGCAAGACCGTGTGATGAGGAGATTTCCAGAATGCCAAACCTACAAGAAGAAAAGCACGACTCTAGAAAGGAAAGCGTTCAAAGTGCCGCCAGCAAGCCAAAACGATCTCCTCCAGCAAAGCCTTCCAGAACCCGCAACACTGCAAGAATTCTTCCCGAATCACTTTATCCAAGTCGATCAGCACATCAGGGTGTCTTGTTGCATAGTCGAAGTCCATAAGGCGTTAGTAGGAAAAGGCGAAGTCGAGACATTTGAAGAGGGCGACTCCACTGATGAGGGAGACTATTTCGACAAAGGGGACACTGCCTCCCATGACGAAGCAATCCTGCACTTGCCGCTCATAGAAGCTTTGCATCTTCCAAAGAAGGCTCGCGTGGCAATGGCTGCGGCCTTGGCCGACCCAGATAGCTACAAGAGGAAAAGGAAGGATGACAAGAAGGGCAAAACTGTGGCCTCGTGCGATACAACGATAACCTTTTCAGACGAGGACTTGCAACTCGGAACGCGACTGCACAACCGGCCTGTCTACGTCTCGGGATACATCAAAAAAAAGCCAGTGAATCGAATCATGTTGGACTGCGGCTCCACCGTCAACATCTTACCTATCCAGACAATGCGGCAACTCGGTATCACCAACGACCAGCTCTTGCCCAGCCAATTTGTCATTCAACGGTCCAACCAGGGCGGACAGTCCACCGTCGGAATCATCCGCCTGAAGCTCTCAATCGGCCCGCTAGATACAACGGTCCTCTTCCACATCATCGATTGCCAGACATCCTATCGCCTCCTGTTAGGAAGGCCATGGCTACACGAGAATGGCGTCGTGGTGTCCACCTGGCACCAGTGCCTCAAGTACTACGAAGAAGGCATCGAGAGATGCATAGTTGCTGATGACAAGTCATTCAATGAGGCCGAGGCATATTTGGCCGACGCCAAGTTCTACCAAGCAAGAGACCTAGCCGCGGAAGTCCTTCCAGCTAAAACCCCTCAGGTCCAGAAGACTGAAAAGGTAAAACAGGGCAAGACTCCTCCCCCTGCAGAACCGATGCAACCTTCCGACAAGGCGAAATTCCAGGTCCAAGAAGCGCCAAGATCAAGGCAAAGGATGCGCATCAGTTCCGAGTCAAGAGCAATGCAACATACTCCGTTGCCCGTCCAAGCGACGCCAGTCCTGCATCTTGCACCTCAATGGCTCCGTAAATCCAAGCGATCGCCTTCTACTCTGACAAGGAAGCTGGCCCCGCCATTATCACAGGCCAACGTCATCACTCTTCAAGAAATGACGTTGCAATTACCTAGTCTGACGCGATCTCCGAACCCTAGCAGACCTGTCGAATCTGTTGACCCGAATTAACTCGGATTCAAGCCAAAAGGGAGTTGGGGGCAAAATA
Source organism: Chamaelirium japonicum (assembly GCA_947650365.1). NCBI lineage: Eukaryota > Viridiplantae > Streptophyta > Magnoliopsida > Liliales > Melanthiaceae > Chamaelirium > Chamaelirium japonicum. The sequence goes on along the minus strand of OX393555.1, from coordinate 12,746,440 downwards.
CTGCCAAGTTGCTGTTCAAAACCGGCTACGACAGAGAAAGCGCCATGGGCACACTTCCCCCAGCAGCAACTCCACATGGGATGACGAGAACTCAAGCTCGGTTGTTTCAAAACGGCGAACAAATTCTCCCGAACCGCCGAGGCATTGGCTCCAGTCAAACTCCGATGGTCGTCAGGGCTGCAGCAAGGAAGAGCTTCACCTCGAACTACATCGGGGCGAAGATGGTAGACAAAGCAGTTGAAGGATCGACAATCTCCGATGCACGCTCTACCTACGCCAGCCATCCCGACAGCAAAAGAAGACGGCGACGGGCTCGATGCCAAGCCTTGCTCCAGAAGCAAAACAAAAGCAGTCTAAGCCGGCCGAATCTAAAGCGCACATCCGTGTTCGAAAGACTCGGGCCAGTTAAGCAATCAAAGAAGAAGTCAGTGTACGATCGTCTGGGAATGCCAATCGAGGACTTCGTTTCAACACCCACCCACCCACCCATGGCAGCCATCAATCACATCTCCGTTATTGCAACTGACAACGGTGATTCTTCTACTTCGGACGACGAGTTGCAAGATGCTCCGCCGGTCCTCGCAGAAGGGGGGCAATCCACCATTGATGACTCAAAGAAGGGGGGCAGTCCAAGAAGACGACAACGACATGCTCCTTCAGTACCTAGGGCTAAATCCTTACTGTCTTGGGGACAACCGCCTCTCATGCAAGCACTCCCTTTTCCAAACAAAGCTACATTCCGGCACATGCTCAAAGCGAGAGACGAACAAAGAAGCCCCGAAGTCAACCTGCTAGGCCAACCATCGAGCAAATTTGACTATTATGTCCTCTACTCCAGGCCTCCTTCGATTCCAAACAAAGAAGTCAAGCCAACCGGCTGGGGATCAGAAGACGAATCGGTACAGTCTCTAGAAGAGCAAGTCCTTCTGATCAAAGAAGAGCCTTCAATCGCAGCACCAGTTCTTCACCTTGGCGAAAAAGATCTTATTGATGAAAACACATGGGCTATGGTGTCTCGAAGAAGAAGGCCACGACGATCAGGCTACAGGATAGCGCGTCTGGCTAACCGCAAGAAAGACCGGGCGACAAGAAAACTCCCTAGAAGAAAGTCCGTCAAGGAAAAGAATGAAGCTCCAGGAAGAAATACGTCCGAAGTACCACCAGCAAATCCGAAAAATCTTTTCCAGCAAATATCCCCAAAACTGGCGACACTCCAGGAGTTCTTTCCCAATCGCTTTCTTGAAGCTGATCAAAACTTCAAGGTCTCCTGCTGCACGATGGAAGTTCACCAAGTGCTCCGGAAATACTATGAAGAAAGCGACACCAATATCGAAAGCATGGGGAGATGCATCACCGCCAACGGCAAGCTGTTCAACGAGGCTAAAGCACACCTTACTGATGCCAAATTTTACCAAGTGAAAGATCCCGTTGCAGAAGCTCATCCAGTAAAAGCTCTACAAGCTCAGGGAGTCAAAGCAGCTGCGAGGGACAAAAGCTCTCCACTTGCAAAACTAGTGACATCCTCCAGCCAGACAGTGCACAAAGGCAAAGAAGCGCCAGCATCGAGATGGAAAATTCACATCAACTTTAAATCAAGCTCGATGCGATGCGTTCCATTGCCTACTCAAGCTGCTTTAGTCCTGCAGCTCGTACCTCAATGGCTTCGCAAACTAGGACGATCACCTTCCACTCCAGCAAAAGAACCAGCGTCATCATTCTCCAAGGACAACTTCATCACTTTGCAAGAAACGACACTACCGTTACATGGTCTGTTGCACGTCTCGAGCTCAATCGAGTCTTCCGAGAACACCAGCTCTAAGCAACTCGCAATCAAGCCAGAAAAATACTTGGGGGCAAAACTCCACCGAGTTGACACTCAAATCCAGCCGCAACGAAGAAAGCACGGTGCACATGGGTTCACTACCCTCAGCTACAATACCCTATCGCCTGACAAAGACTCAAGCTTGCCTCTTCAAAAGCAGCGAACAAATCTTTCCAAATCGCCAAGGCATCGACTCCAGTCAAACTCCAGCAATCATCAAAACTCCAGTCAAGAAGATCTTCACTTCTAACTATATTGAAGCGAAGAAGGCGGACGACAGCTGCGAACCAGTGGCGACTCTGCCTACCAGCGACAAGTCCCTCAAAAGGTACTTTGCCTAGCGCAAGGTTACCCCCCTTGCCCAAAAAAAAAAAGGGAATAAACGAACTACGTGCGACTTGATCCCTCTCAGTAGGGTACGTAGGCAGCCTACAAAAGGTTCAGTCCAGACAAAAAAGAAACATCCCTAGCATCATCCCAGAAGACCAGCCCAGAGAAGAACAAGTGCAAATCCACAAGCCCAGTCAGCTAACCAAAAGATGACAAGAAAGTCAAAGTCTTTAAGGCACCGAAGCAGCTCGCCTCCCGCAGCTTACACGCGCTGCAACTTCCGGGGTAGAAAAGCTATCAACTTCCGCTGCATCGCCAGCTACGCACGCTGCTTCGCAAGGTTCACTCCGGAAGCCTTCTCGATCACTCCACCAGCTTCCGACACTTCGTCGGCCCTTCTCGCTGTTTCGCAAACCCTGCTCCAGAAGTCTTCTTAGTCGCTCGAGCATCCCCCAAACGAGACTCTGACTTTTGAAGCGACGCACGAACGGCCTCCACCTTCTTCTGCATCTGAACCAAGTCTGCAGTAGCAAGCGTGTGAAGCCCCTCCAGCCGACGTCTCTCTCCATCAGTCGCAAGCAATGGAGCTCGCCACCCTCCAAGAAGGTGTGCGTCTACTCTGCAAGCAAAAAGTCGTCCGCTTTGAAATCCGCCAGGCTCGTGGAAAAGCTCGAGCCCATCCGAAGGTCATCAGTCCCTTAAAGACAAAAACCCAAAGGATTGGGACTGCCACCGGAGTCAAATGCAGTAACCCAAAGATAGGCGGATACATCGGCAACGACCGTATCCTTCGCGACCTCAAAAAAAAAAAAAAAAAAAAAGACGAAGGAGCTACCTTCCCTGGCCTCCGAAGTCTCCGGCTCGTCCTCGCACCAAGCGAGCGTCACCACACTCGGCTTCGTCTTGTCCTCTCGCCGTGCCATTGTCATTACGCTCTCGCACCAAGAAGGCGACAACACTCCGCTGAAGAACCCTTCGGCTCCAAGCCGCCGAAGAATGCTTCGTCTCCAAGCCACCAAGGGAGCCTTCGTCTCCAAGCCGTCGAAGAGTCCTCCATCTCCAAGTCGCCGAAGAATCCTTCGTCTCGAAGCCGCAGAGGTACTAAACGTCCCCCCGAGGCCAGGAGTCGACACCCCACCGGGTCAAGCGAAAGCTCGCATCTTGAAAAGGCACAAGGGGAAGCGAAGGCACCACTCCCATAGGAGAAGTCCTCAGCAACTCACCCCGGCGAAGCCAAAAACCGCGAAGCTCGAATCCCGAGAAGGCACAAGGGGAAGCAAAGGCACCACTCCCGTAGGAGAAGTCCTCAGCAACTCACCCCGGCGAAGCCAAAACCTTCGAAGCTCGAATCCCGAGAAGGCACAAGGGGAAGCGAAGGCACCACTCCCGTAGGAGAAGTCCTCAGTAACTCACCCCGGCGAAGCCAAAAACTATGAAGCTCGAATCCCGAGAAGGCACAAGGGGAAGCGAAGGCACCACTCCCGTAGGAGAAGTCCTCAGCAACTCGCCCCGGCGAAGCTAAAACCTTCGAAGCTCGAATCCCGAGAAGGCACAAGGGGAGGCGAAGGCGCCACTCCCGTAGGAGAAGTCCTCAGCAACTCACCCCGGCGAAGCCAAAATCTTCAAAGCTCGAATCCTGCAAAGGCACAGGGGGAAGCGAAGGTGCCACTCCCGTAGGAGAAGTCCTCAGCGACTCACCCCAGCAAGGCCAAACCCCCGAAGCTCGAATCCTGAAAAGACACAAGAGGAAGCAATCAAGTCAAGACAGGCCAGAGGAGTCACAAAAAAAAAAAAAATCAAGGGCCCCGCTGCCCCCTCTTTTCCCATCAAGGCCCGCCCGACTCGGAGCCACAGCCGTCTGCACCGCGCCCCACGTCCTTCGCCGACTCGCGCGAAGTCCTCGCGTCAACACCCCCTCGCCGCTGCTGCTGCGCCGACGCCCAGCTTCCGCGTCCCGCACTCGCGCCGCAGGCCACCATCGTTGCTTCTGCGATCGCGCCGGGCCTCCGCGCCCCTCACGCTGGAGCCTGCGCCACCCACCTGCGCCGCAGCCAACCGCCCGACCTCCGCTGCCGCCTGGGCCGGCCCCACGCCGCAGCGCCCTCGCACCCTGCGCCCATGCCGAATGCTGCCGCACCGCAGCTCGTGCGCCTCTTGCACCACTGCTGCTGTTGTTCTCCGCACCCGACCGATAGAGAGAAAAAAAAAAAAAAAGCTCTACAGCACCACCGTGTGCAACAGGACCTCGTGGCCCCATCGCACACAGCAGCACGTGAGCTCCCTTCTCGTTCTCTGCATGTCAAAAAAAAAAAAGGCCAACTTAGAGGAAAGAGGGGCCCGCAGCCTCTCTCTCTCCCATCCAAACTCAGCTGAAGAGGGGGGGAGGTTCACGTGCTAGCAAAAGAAAAGGGGGGAGGGGCCCATCTCCCTCCCTTCTCCTACCCGATCGGGGAGTTGCCCGATTCGGCGCCCGGCCACCGACCACCGCCCGGCCCCCGCGCCGCCGCCACGTGCCGACCCTCTCGGAGCCCCGCACGCGCCGACCACAGCCGCCCACGCCCAACGCGCCGCAGCCTGCGCCCTGCGCTCCGGCCACCGCCGTTCGCACCCCACGCCAGCCACCGCCGCTGCGCCCTGGTGCCGGCCGCCGCTGCGCCCCGCGTGCCGCCGCCCACACCCGGTCGCCTGACCCCGCGGCGCACACCCCGGCCTCCGCTGCACCTGGCCCCGCGCCACTGCGCCTGGCCCCGCGCGCCGCGCCACTGCGCCCTCCGCCGCACACCTGACCACGCGCCGCGACGGCCGCCTGCGCTGCGCGCCGCCACCGCCGCTTAGGTCGCCGCTGCTGCTGCGCCTCCACAAACCAGAGGAACAGAGGAATAAGAAGAGAAAAAAAAGAAAAAAATAAGAAAGAAAGAAAAAGAAAAAGAAAAAGAAAAAGAAAAAGAAAAGAAAAAAAGAAAAGAAAAAGAAAAAAAAAAAGAGAAGAAGAAAAAGAAGAAGGAAGAGGAAAAAGAAGGCGGCGAAAGCGGACAACACCTCAGCCGCGCTCCTCCATCCTCGTCGCGGTCATCGTCGCCGCCACCGACGAAAGAGGCGACACCGGGAAGACGGAGCAAGTCGCGTGCAACCCCAGGCAGCACTCTTCCGACGGCGGTCTCCAGAAGCCGGCGGAACCTTCACGAAGAGCAGAACGTCGGATGAAGGAGGTGGGGGTCCTTAAATAGACCCCCGACCCCGCCCACAAAAGGAATCAAGGACAAGTGCTCTACGATTCTTACGTGTCCAAACCCTACACGTTCTCATCGACACACTCGTCCTTGAGGGGGCATTTATAGACACACGAATTTTGTTTAACCCGGACCCGACTTACGTGCGCCAACGCGGATGCAAACCTGACGCGCGCTCCGACTCGGACTGACTTGCATGCACCAGTGCGGACCCGGACCCGACTCACGCCCGACAAAGGAGCTGGGCGGGCCCGCCCTCAAGTGGGGCCCACCCGGTTGGCCCTACACTAGAACCCGAACCCCCTAGGGGGCCGGCCCTATACTAGGGTCCGGACCCCTATGGGGTGGTCGGCCTTGCAAAGGAAAAAGAAAAGAAAGGAAAGAAAAGAAAAGGAAAGAAAAGAAAGGAAAGAAAAGAAAAGGAAAAAGAAAAGAAAAGGAAAGAAAAGAAATAAAAGGAAAGAACTACTGCCATGCGCGGGGGGAGGTTGCGTATGACATCTGCTTACGTGCGGATCTGCGTCGATCCCTCGATCCGACGGACAAGAAGAAGAGCCGGGTCGCCATCGATTTCGTGTGCAAAATCCAGCCATAATTACCCCGCTAGGAAAGGAAAGCAAATAAATGTTATTCCCCTCATCAATGGATGAATAAATCCCGGGTAATTATGAGGGAGATATTAAAGGGATTTAAAATTAAAACTTCACATATCTCTCCCCCCTCCCCTTTTGCCTATAAATAGAGGGGGAGGGGGAAGGCTCAAGAGGTCGGATGGCAAGAAGCGAAGCTCTGCAGAAGACGAGACGCGCTCTTCATCGACCCAAGGCTTCACGAGGCACGGGCAAGCCTGTCCCTTCGGGATCGGCTTAGTCCATTGAAAGTATTCATCAACGTGAAGACCCTGGCACAAGAAGATCATCCCTTCGACTCCGTGCATGAAGAAGAAAGCTCAGAGAAGAAGACCCTTCGACTCCGAAGACGCCAGAAGCAAAGGCCGGAGAAGAAGAACGGAGCGGCACTACCCCGTCGTCTCCAACAAGCCTTCGACTCCGATCAAGCTCAAAAGCCCGGAGAAGAAGAACGAAGCGGCGCTACACCCGTCATATTCAACAAAGCCTTCGACTCCGATCAAGCTCAAAAGCCCGGGAAAGAAGAACGAAGCGATGTGGGGGAAAATCTTCGTGCCGACCCGAAGACCTCGCCTCACCAGTCAATTGAGGTTTGGAGTAGAAGAGATCACTGCTTGATCTATTGATTGAAGTCGTTACTTTCGATATGCAAACAAAGAGAGATGCAATCAGAGATTTGACACTAGAGATGTGATCTCGGAGTTCAGCCGAAGCCTACGTCTCCGTGCTATAGGGAGCAACCCGAATTTACTAACACTTATATCGAAGTGATCTCGATAGGTCGAGTATCACTGAAAACACTCTGATCTCTTCGAAAGAGAGAAGAAGATCAAAGAAGGGTGGAAGATGGGAAACTGAGAAATTCCAGAGCTCTGGATTCTGAAAACCAGATCTCAGAGTGGAAATCAGAAATTTCGGATCATTTACATTCGAAGGCTCTGCTATTTATAGGATTTTCTGGTGGTAAATGGCGGTTTTCTGCTGTCGTATCTGGGGATCCTCCAGGTAAGGCTGGTGGGCTCCGCTGCCGTCTTAGGGAGCCCACCAGGCAGGGCCGGTGGGTCCCGCTTGTAGTCTCCGGGGGCCCACCAGGCAGGGCCGGTGGGTCCCGCTGTTGTCTTCGGGTGCCCACCTGGCAGGGCCGGTGGGTCCCGCTGTTGTCTTCAGGAGCCCACCAGGCAGGGCCGGTGGGTCCCGCTGTTGTCTTCGGGGACCCACCAGGCAGGGCCGGTGGGTCCCGCTGTGGTACTCGGGGGGCCCACCAGGCAGGGCCGGTGGGTCCCGCTGCTTGCAGATTTCTTACCAAAATTTGCACCCACAAGCGACGCTACACGTACCCGTCATCTTCAACAAAGCCTTCGACTCCGATCAAGCTCAAAAGCCCGGAGAAGAAGAACGAAGCGGTACTACACCCATCATCTTCAACAAAGCCTTCGACTCCGATTACGCCGAATATGCTCGGAGAAGAAGCCAACGCCACAACCGTCACCAGGTCGAAGACTGACGACGAAGTGCGGGAGCTCTGCAGAAGAGGAGACACTTCTTCATCGACCCAAGGCTTCACGAGGCACGGGCAAGGCTGTCCCTTCGGGATCGGCTTAGTCCATTGAAAGCCCTCATCAACGTGAAGACCCTTGCACAAGAAGATCAAGACTTTGACTCCGTGCACGAAGAAGAAAGCTCGGAGAAGAAGACCCTTCGACTCCGAAGATGCCAGAAGCAAAGGCCGGAGAAGAAGCTCGGAGCGGCACTACCCCGTCGGCTCCAACAAACCCTTAACTCCGATCAAGCTCCAAAGCCCGGAGAAGAGGAACGAAGCGTCATCAACCCGTCACCTTCGACAAACGTATGTTCCATCCACGAAGAAGAAAGGCTGGAGTGGACTACCTGAAGCGTCGCTAACCCCGCCGTCTTCATCGACAAAAGCCGACGCTACAACCGTCGCACGGAGACCGTCGCTACCCCCGCTGTCTTCATCAACAAACGTTGACGCTATAACCGTCGCACGGAGACCGTCGCTACCCCCGCCGTCTTCATCAACAAAAGCCAACGTCAAAAAAAAAAAAAAAAAAAGCCAACGCCATAACCATCGCACGGAGATCGATGCTACCCCCACTATCTTCGAAAGCATTCTTCGACTCCGATCACGCCAAAGAAGCCCGGAGAAGAAGAGAAGTCTAGCCGACACCCAAACCGTCGAAGCACCGAAGAAGTAGCGCACGTCGTTCGAGAAGAAGACCGAGTTTATGCTGAAGCCAAAGCCCGCGCAAGAAGCCAAAGCAAAAGCCCCGGTAAAACCCGCGCCAAAGCAACGCAAGTGCCAAAGCCAAGCGACTACGTCGATCTCGAGCAAAAGCACCGCACGTTCTAGCCGATACGACGCGAAGTCCGGAAGAACGAAAGCATCGCAAGTCTCCCCCGTCTACGTCCAAGCGCAAGCGCCAAAGCAAACCAAAAGCCAGAGCCAAGCCAGAGCCAAGCCAAAGCCAAAAGCCAAAGCCAAAGCCAACGCCAAAAGCACGATCGACGCCGCGAACCGACGATCAAGGACGCCGAGGTCAAGCAAGGAACGAGGAAGATGCGAAGACCGAGGAACGAAGCTGAAGACCCCCTAGCCGAGGAAGCGCGAAGCACGGAAGGGACCAAAGAAACAACGGATATTCCTTAGCCTCTCAAAAGCCTTCACCCTATAAAGACCCCCTGTCCTGGGCAACCCCTTCAGAGCTCTCGCACGAACACCATGTGGAGACGCGGATCAAAGGGACCCTCCAGAGGATCTCTCCCACAATCACCTGATCAACACACGCCGCAACCCGGACTCGCCACACCCGAGCCCCCGGGTCCCGGCCACACTTGTAATCTTGTTTTGTGCAATAAAGACGACCCGTACCTTTTCTGCACATACAGAGTCATTACTATTGTCTCCGGTTAATGATTTGGAGAGCTACAAATGGTGATCTGAAAATCAACTACCAATATTTATGACCATGGGATGAGCCAAAGGAAGATGCCACCACCCCTGCAATCACCCTATCGTCACCTCCTATCGTCTCGCCTTACCATCGTTGATTGCCATCTTCGTCGGTTATCATCTTCGCCAGGCACTGCCTATCACCGTCGTTGTCCACCACCCCCGTCGACCACCCGCCACCGCCGCACAGGCCACCACATGCCGGGCAGTATGTGGTGGCCGATGGGGTGGCTGCAGGCGGCCAATCAGCAACGAGCATGGTGGTATGACAGGAGGGGGTGGTGGCATCTCTGTTAGATACATCCCATGTGTATAGATCGTGACCATCGAGTTTCGGATCACCACTTGGCACTCCCCAAATCGTGAGCCACCGATAGGGGAGACGAAGAGCCCACTACGTTTGAAGAGGCATGGGGAAGCAGGCCCCCAGCACATGGGGATAGTGGTCCCCAGCACTCATGGGCCCCGCGGTTGTATGGTACAAAGGTTGTGCTGAAAATTTTTCCGGTCCGGTGGGAGGTTAAATCGCATTGCTGGATAAAGGTTTAACCATACGAAGGGACATAGACGTAAATATAACGCCGAAGTCTGGATGCAATGGCCGAGGGCCACATCAGCAATATGTCCGGGTTCCCTATTTACCAGTGGGACCCATGGAATGGGGGGCACCCAAAGCGGTGAAAGGTGGTGGGGCAATTTGGGACGAAAAAAATGTAGGGCCATCCTATTGCGATGGCTGTTTCGTAAATAATCGAGTGCACCGGCGGCATAGTTGGGATTGCGGCCTGAGAGACGTCTGTTACGCGTCGCCATTGCCGACATCCTCGGCCATAAAAAGAGCTGCCCGAAGCCCCGAATCCTCCGCGAACAGGCACCGGCGTCCGCTCCGCTACCAGTACCAGATCTGCGCCGACCAAAACCCTAATCTAAGAGAGAGAGAGAGAGAGAGAGAGAGATGGCGCAGAGGGACAAAGAGGAGGCGGAGCTGCGGGTACCGGAGACTTTGGCCCTCTGCATCAACAACTGCGGATTCCACGGGAACCCAGCCACCAAGAACATGTGCCAGAGCTGCTTCCAGGCCTCCGGGCACGACGGGCCCTCGCCGCCGCCGTCGTGCTCCGGACACGAGAAGGCTAGATCCGCTCCGATCCGGTCGCCGGGACGATCGGAGGCCGGCCGCGAGGGGGCCGTCGTGGCGAGGGCGGAACCTGCCCCGGCCGAGGCGGCTCTGGTGGCGGAGACGGCGATGGCGCCGCTGCGCCGTATGAACCGGTGCGCGGGGTGCCGGAAAAGGGTGGGGCTGACGGGGTTCCGGTGCCGGTGCGGGGATCTGTTCTGCGCCGAGCACCGATACTCGGAGCGCCACGTGTGCAGCTACGACTACAAGGCCGCCGGCCGGGAGGCGATCGCAAGGGAGAACCCCGTTGTGAGAGCGGCCAAGATTGTCAGGATATGAACAGAGGACAAAAAAAAAAAAAAACATTTCCATGGGTGCAATGTTTAATTTAAAAAAAAAAAGGGAAAAGCTTGCTCATCTGTTTGCTTTTATTTATCCGATCCGAATCAATTATGGTTTTTTTTTTTTCAATTTAAGATTATTTTCTCCTACTCCGTTAATGATTACAGATGAACGGTGCTGATTCAACTTGATATTGGGTGGGACAATATACAGCCCACGAAATACCAAAAACACCTCTATATTGAAGGAAAAAAAAAAACAGTCCAGCATGTTGATGTTTCATCTCTACTTTTCAAAAAAAAAAAAATATCAATCTCTTTTTTGCTAAGAGCAATTTATGCCCGCGATCGCTAGCCAGTCATCGATCATGTGCAAGTCATCGCCCTCTGCCACCGGCAACCCACCACCACCGTTTTCGTCCTTCTTCCTCCTTTTTATTTCTCCTCCCTCTTTCATAAAATCGCTGACACTCGGCTGTTCCTAGCTGGAGTCTGAATGCATCAACGATACATTCAACCATTGGAGGGCCAAGTGAATCTCAATGGCCGAATGTTATGTTGATGCACTGATCCTCAATGGCACAATATATAGAAGGTGCACTCGGGTTGGAATGGGCGAGTGCCGAACAATCTGATCTGCTATCTTTCCCCAATTCAACGCAATCTCCATGCAATAAAGGCGGCGACGGCAGGCGAAGGGCTGCTGGCACAACAGGGGAAACATGGGGGTGTTAAGGGCTTGTTTTTCCCCTACATATGGCTGTATAGGGAAAGCATTTACCTCTACGTGTGACTTTAAGGGAAAGCATATAGAATTCAGATAATTTTTTTTGAGAAATCTCGTAAAAAAATTACTACAATGAAATCACTGTAGCAAATAGCAGATCGTTACTCTTTTTTTTTTGCGTTGTAGGTTGCTACTCTTTGCTATAGTGAAATCATTGTAGCAAAAAATCTAATTTTTTTTTTATAAATCTCAGTTTTTTAAACAAAATACAGTGAAATCTCTATAGCAAAGAATGACAATCTGCAAAGATTGTTACTCTATGCTACAGTGAATAATTGCAACAACAAAAAACTATAAAATATTGTAGCAAATTGGATTAGGGGCAATTTTGTTATTTGGATGGTTTGAAAAAGTTAAACAGGTGGTTGGGGGGGGGGGGGGGGGGGGAGGGGGGGGGAGGGGGGGGGGGGCGGCTTTCTATAATAGTATATTTCAGGAAAGAATCAGGTGCAAAACTGATATTTTACCTGTCCTTTAGCTCAAAACGAATTTCTTAGAAGGACTTATGATTAGGTTATATTTTTTTTCCCCACAAAATATCTAACATTTAAAATTGCCACCCACCTCACCCTTCTATCTGCTCACCGTGATCGTGCAAGCCGATTGACTTGGATCGATTCTAGAAACATAACTAATGAGGTCACCACTCTACCCAATTGTCTAATTCTATAGGGGCATGCTATATGCACCCATGAACTCAAAAGGGCACCCATGAACTCAAAAATGCACCCTAGCCCAATTTTAAAAACTCAGAAGAGCACCCCACATATAAGCCATAGGCTACCTCATATTTGGCTCTGACAACAATGTTGACCAATGCACGAGGAGGGATGTGGAGGCGATGTGTTAACACAAAATGATGATCGCTTCTTCCAACTTTATATAGGAGATAACCTTGGTTACCTCCATGAGATGAGTTGTGTTAAGAGGGGACGATCCGTGTCCCAAAATAACGGATCGTGCTGACTGAAGATAATTTATGTCATCGAAGATAATAATCCTTTAAGATTCTATTATAGTTTCTAACCATGGCTGTCACGCCCCAGAAATCTGAAGACCGATCCCTGGGGTGTGAAATGATAAAAAGATGAGGGATTTTGAGTATGGTTAGTTACTTACACCAATTTGGGTTCTCGCAGGGCTTCTTCTACGCTCTCTAATATAAAAACAAGGATGAGGGAGAAACAAGAGAGAAATTTTTAAAATTTGATTTTTCAAAAAAAAAAATTTATTAAAAAGCAAAGAAAGAGAAATTATCAACAGAGAGAAAATATTATCTAGTCAAGCTCAACCTTCAAAAGTCATATCCTCTTAGTATGAGTGACATGTCAGTGCCACTACATACTTACATGAGTCTATCTGAGGAAGCACGAGGCTCAAGCCTCCTACGGCTAGCCATGTGGTCTCATCCACGCCCTAACACTCAGGTGCACCAGTCTAGAGTTCCTATCTACAGGGTTAATCAATTTAGTCATTCATATGCATTTATATTTTCATCATGATCTATCCTAGGCTTAGGGCCTTGAGGAGAGGCCTACCCAAAAGAATTCAGCTGGAACTATTACAACTGCAACCAGAGAGTACTAACTAACTAATAAAAACTCTTATTCTAATACAATTACAATGTCTGAAGATAAAAGACTATAAGATTAACGTACTAAGCAGAAAGGTGACACTGCAACTCTAACTCCGCCTTTGGACTCCTACTGCTACTCCTGAGCCTCCGGACCTGCAACTGAGCCTACTCGTGGAAAAGAGTAGCCCCCAATAGGAAATTGGGAGATTAGTCAAATTAATGGCTAGTGACATCCTAATAGTCTTTAATAATATGAGACGACCAATCATAATAAATTAAGATAATATCTATCAGTTCTAGTAGGATCAATGTTTGCAAAATGATACCTAAACCTATTAGTAGTCTATATTCACATGCAATTCCTACTATCACTAGGTTATCTAACATAAAGTCCATTCAATATTCTACAGCAAATTAAATAAGACATTCATCTAAAGTCACGAGGTCATCATGTAAACAGTCATACAATTCTAAATTCATATATAGATAAAGCACACTCTATCAAAACGTGAACCCCGAATATTTTGTTCATCCTGCCCCCGATCGGGCATTACTATAGGGTCTTTTATTTCGATGTAGAGGGTCAACTCTCTCGCCGTGCATCCACCAACACCATGCACTAGTCACCCAGATGATCATAAGGGGTTTCCCGTCTTTCACGGTGGAGCTCTACCGCCCAACTTGCTTTACTATGGGGACTTTAACTCCCCGGGACAGGGTTGCTAGGCCAATCCCTACTCGAGGGCACCTCCTATTGGCTTTACCACAATCCTTGCCCGTGACCCCTAACCTACTTAACTTCGGCTGTACGCGCAGGGTGGTTCACGGCCCTTACGCGCACGGGGTTCCTACCCTCTAACCAGGTAGATTCACATATAACATCTTTCAACATATACAATGAAGCTACAAAAAGTCTATTTAATGCTTAACAATTTTCAACAATTTACCCCTGGTCTCGTACTCCTCTCGCAACCCATACGATATAAAAAATAAATAAAGTAAGACACTCATCCCAGTGACCTGTGTGCTAGGGTTGCCATACTCCTCTCAGGAGGGTGGGCCCCGATAATTATTAGTTATTCAATTTATTGATTAATTTAAGGGAATCCTAATTACGGTGTCCATACAATTAAAAGCAATCATTATTATTTTTAATATTTTAAGCATGCATCGCCGGACTCACGACTCCACATGCAAGGCGGGGTCCACTTGACCACATGCGACGATGTCCGGCGGAACTCGCATGCAGTGTCATGGACACCTACCCTTAGTCCTTCTCATTTCCCACTATTAAAGACCACGCAAGGGTAGTAGATGTCACCTGGTTGATGCACACGACTCCTGCTAGTTGCCTCTGATCCGTCTCCGCTGGATTACCATACTCATGGTCTGATAATAAACACAGATCTATATCACAACTCTATCAATTAAAACAAAAGAATCTACGATGAGGGTTCTATGCCAAGGATAGTCGGGCACCCTCGATAGGGGACCAATATTGAGTCGACAGCATGCAAATCCGTGCGACTGAAGAACTCGAACCTAAACAATACTAGGTCAATCAAGTAATTAGAAGCTAAACCTACTCATCGAATCGGGCTCGAAGAATCCTCTCCGATGATTCCACTTTCGTTGGAATCCGACTTCGGTCGGAGGTTTTAGGGTCGAACCGCGTAGAACCGGTAAAACCGGTCACATGGCTGGGTTGCTAGGGTAGAAGGGGTTATAGGGTTATCTTCTAGATTTAAAAGGTAGGACTCAATGTTCTGAGCACGATGCCGCTGGTTTCGTCCGAATCCGAGTTCGGACGATGAAACGGCGGTCAAACCACGGTACCACAATAAGATCGGGTCCAAGGATAAAAAAGGATATTAAACAGTATAATTACTATAATAAACTATGTCCAACAGGTAGTATTTTCCGAGCCGGTCGAAATGGCGCTAGTTTCGTCCAATTCCGAGTTCGGACGGAGAAATGATAGTCGAACCAAAATTGACAGGTTCATGGGTTTGGTTCAGGTGAACCAGACCGGTTCACTAAGTGGGTCGGGTCAAGTCTGCGGGGTCGGGTCGGGTCTGCAAACGTCGGGTCGGGTTTGCAGTGGAAGGTCGGGTCGGGTTCATGGTTAAAAACTAACTTGGGAAAATACATATTTGCCCCCCGCCCCCAACTTCATCTTCTCCACAAAAACCAGCGGGCGGGCTGGTTTCTGCGCGACGGCGGCCGGTGGGAGGGGCGGCCTGGAGCGCCGACGAGCGCTCGGACGGCCTCTCCCGCACCACCCCCATAGAGGAGGCACGGGGGGAGGCGGCCAGAGCAGCCGTCGGAGCCTGAAAGCTCGGCCGGAGGGGGGCTTCACGAGGGTTGGTCGGAGGTCGATGGTCGCTGGGGAGGGGCTCGGTGCGGCGGCGGTGTCCGCCTGTGCGGGCCGCGGCAAGGGAGGAGGAAGGGGGGTCGCGGAGGAGGATGGGAGGAGGAGGGTGGCTGACCTGGGGGGTGTCGATGCGCTCGCCGGTGCTCCGGCGAGGGGTGGGTCGGGATGCTTAGATCCTCTCCCTTGATCTCTTCTCCTTTTCTCTCTCTGCGTCCCGTTCTCTCTCTCTTTCTCTCCCGTTCTCTTTCTCTTCCTCTCATTCTCTCTCTCTATTTCTCTCCCTCTCTCTCGGTTCATAGAAAAAGAGGGGGAGGCTGTTATGGCTATGATAAGAAGGGACGGGGGGATAGGGTTTGTTAAGGGGAAGGGATAAAGGAATGAAAGATTGGGATATATCATCCCAAATCCTGCCCGATCATTTCCATCCGAATTTCGGATTTTAAATAACTGGGGAGGGAGGTCAAGAGACCTTAAACTATGCTAGGAGACCGGGAGGCAGGCTCTAGGGCTGGTCGGGCTCGGTCCCGAGTCCTGAATTGGGCTCGGTTGGAATCCGGGTGCAATTCGTCTATCAACCGGGTTGAAAAGAATAATAAGTTGTAACTATCAAACCGGAAGTCAGAATAGGACCCGAGAGGATTCGTTGGAAAGCTCTCATTGAGACGAACGCGTCAGCACTTGGTATATAATTTTCTGATTTCTGGATCTCCCGAAAAGAAAAAAAGACTCCAAAACTCAAAATAGCTATAACTATTCACCTGGGTGTCGGATCGACCCTAACTCAGGCTCATTGGAAGGCTCTCTCAGAGCCTCATCTAACATATCTTGTTTCGTTATGATCTGATCACCCGATCTCTTATGGAAAACAAAACGGCTATAACTATTGACCAATTATCGTTTTTCTAGGGTTTTTCTGTCGGGCTACGGAAACTGGCTGCGCATACACCTGATCGTTGCACGGAACGCACCATCGTGACATGCTCGAAGTTACGGAGAATGTGAACGTAAAACATCCCATAGGTTTACATCCATTTATTTGGAAAAAGCCCCAAAAAAAAAGTCTGACTGTAAGAAGACGAAACTATCCATTGAGTATTTCTATTATTCTCAAATCTAACACCACAGGTGTTACAACCTACACACCTTAAAGAAATTTTCGTCCCGAAAATTCAACTATAAAAACCATATATACGAGTCCACTCATCTCTACTACCAAAACAAGAACATTATAGTAATGAAAAGTTAACTATAACGAGTACGAAGATCCTCACTAATACTGCCGACAAGAAAGCCAAGTCACTACACCAAATCTTGCTAAAAGAAAATCCTCTACTACTCACAATTCTACTCTCTCTACTAACCTAAACATTATACGAATCGACTCTCGTAATTATTAGGATAAAAATGAACCTCCAAATTCTCACATCGCGAATACGAGTTTTGGTTTCCATTTCACATTCTAAGCATTACGGATTAGACCAAAATCATAAGTTCTGATCATTAACCCTGCCTTGATAAGGGGCATCATATCCCCCTTATTAGTATCGCCGAGGGGTGTCCTCCTCGGTAGGGTAACTACCAAAACTTATAGATTCAGAAACTTAAAATGCACTCAATTATCAGTGCCGATATAAAAGGTATATCAATGTATATGAGTGCCCATACACCCATATATAATTTATAGTTTTGGTATCGACTCTACAATCATAGCAATGTATACTACACATATGCGCCCATACACATATGCTTAAGTACACATTCCAGAATGATTTGACAAAAGAGATGTCTCAACTAGTACGCCTAACGTGTATCTAATACTAAACTAAAATCCTATAAGATTCCTATGAGACCAACACCTACACTAACCGAACACCAATACTGCTCAAGGGATTTAAGAACAAATACTCCAAAATCTATTTCTCAAGTGAGTCCATACTAGATAGCCACGCTCTGGCAATAGATAGTAATCTCATTGGCTCACTCCAAGACGAGGGGACCGATTCTAAACCAGAACTATTATGAGTTGGCTGAATAAACTACCTACTAGAAAACTAATGGTCAACTAATATCGACTAAGCAGATCGATACCAAGCACTCAATTCTACCCTAAACTAATCATCGAGATAGTTAGACGGAAACCTCGCAACCATACAAAAATGAGAATAAGGGACCCGAGACAATTAGAGATAACTTAGAGAAAGAACAACTGAGAGAACTAGCATAATCTTAACATTATGAGAACTAAAGGCAATTACTGAAAAGAAACTGAAGCAGACGAAAGTTACTAGAATCGAATAATAATTAGAAACAAAGTGGGGTGAATCAGCAGAATAATGATCATTCTTAATATTCCAATTGATAAGATATTCTCAAATTCTATAAATATAGGCAATCCTTTTGACATCGTCGTTAACATCATTATAGTGCTCAATTACCTCAATCCCATCTTAAAGTCACTGTCATCTGGCCAGTGCACTCTCTCTCGCGAGTTCCAATAAGAACTGCAAAACCAACCGCCAAAGCCTCCGAAGAGTCAGTGCGTAGCCACAGTATGTCCTCTACCGGACAATCATCATCCACCGCCAACGTTCCCTAGGGACAGTGCGTACTCTTTCGTAAGAGTCACTATCAAGGTATCCCGTAATCTACTAACCATGGAAAATTCAAACGACCACCTAAGATTTTTATCTCCTGGTCTACTTCTTAAAACTATTATCCCCAAGAGTCATCATCATTACTTATAAGATCTATTTAAAAAAAAGACACATAAGCTCTGCACCAAACTAAATATAACCCACGATACACAAGAGAGATCTAACAAGTAAACTAATCTAATTATTACATCTATATCGAGATAATGGACAATCCTAAAAACACCAACTAGGTCTCCAGTACCAATGGTCAATAAGAATCAAGGAATCCTAAAACACCAACTAAGTCTCTAGTACTGAGGGTCAACGAAGATCAAGGGATCCTAAACACCGACTAGGTCTCTAATACTAAGGGTCAACAAAGATCAAGGAATCATAAAACACCGACTAGGTTTCTAGCGCTTAGGGTCAACGAAAAACAACAAAACCAACAAAAAGAGTAACCTCACAACCATGCCAGATAAACCATCAAGGATATACATCCTTCCAGATATATTCAAATACATCCATTCCAAAACCAATCAACCAAATTACTAACTATAGTTGAATATCTAGTCCTTGGTTAGCTCCTTACCACTAAAAAGTTTAAGAGAATCCATATTAGAAGACTCCCAACCTATACTCTGATATAGACTCAAAAACTATGCTTCTGCCTAGAGATCAAGAAACACTACCCTTGGTTAAGATTTTCTACGTGGCTTATTCCTAAGAACTATCACCCGAGTTACAACAACTAACTCTAAACCTAAACATTATAGCACATCAGAGTTCAAATACAATCATACTCATACGACATATAGATTGATTCACGAAATTCTCGATCAATCAAAAACTCAATCATAGACAGTTCTTAGTTACAGATCAATTCCTCAAACAAAATCAGTTCTCCAAGTATGATTAACCCTAGGTTCTTATCCTTAGAAATACTCGCTATACCGCTACTGGCTACTACGAGAATCTTATCGACTCAAAATCTATACAATCTCTAGAAAACATTCTAACACCACTAGAGTCTAAACTTTTCAAAGAAAGAATAGCAAAACACAAACCATATCCTAACAAAACCCCTAGGAACATATCCCTAAGCTCTGATACCAGCTGTCACGCCCCAGAAATCTGAAGACCGATACCTAGGGTGTGAAATGAGAAAAAGATGAGGGATTTTGAGTTTGGTTAGTTATTTACACCAATTTGGGTTCTCGCATGGCTTCTTCTACGCTCTCTAATATAAAAACAAGGAGGAGGGAGAAACAAGAGGGAAATTTTTTAAATTTGATTTTTCAAAAAAACATTTTTATTAAAAAGCAAAGAAAGAGAAATTATCAACAGAGAGAAGATATTATCTAGTCAAGCTCAACCTTCAAAAGTCATATCCTCTCAGTATGAGTAACCTGTCAGTGCCACTACATACTTACAGGAGTCTATCTGAGGAAGCACGAGGCTCAAGCCTCCTACGGCTAGCCATGTGGTCTCATCCACGCCCTAACACTCAGGTGCACCAATCTAGAGTTCCTATCTACAGGGTTAATCAATTTAGTCATTTATATGCATTTATATTTTCATCATGATCTATCCTAGGCTTGGGGTCTTGAGGAGAGGCCTACCCAAAAGAATTCAGCTGGAACCATTGCAACTGCAACCATAGAGTATTAACTAACTAATAAAAACTCTTATTCCAATACAATTACAATGTCTGAAGAGAAAAGACTACAAGATTAACGTACTAAGCAGAAAGGTGACACTGCAACTCTAACTCCGCCTTTGGACTCCTACTGCTACTCCTGAGCCTCCGGACCTGCAACTGAGCCTACTCGTGGGAAAGAGTAGCCCCCAATAGAAAATTGGGAGATTAGCCAAATTAATAGCTAGTGACATCCTAATAGTCTTTAATAATATGAGACGACCAATCATAATAAATTAAGATAAGATCTATCAGTTCTAGTAGGATCAATGTTTGCAAAATGATACCTAAACCTATTAGTAGTCTATATTCACATGCAATTCCTACTGTCACTAGGTTATCTAACATAAAGTCCATTCAATGTTCTACAGCAAATTAAATAAGACATTCATCTAAAGTCACGAGGTCATCATGTAAACAGTCATACAATTCTAAATTCATATATAGATAAAGCACACTCTATCAAAACGTGAACCCCGGATATTTTGTTCATCCTGCCCCCGGTCGGGCATTACTATAGGGCCTTTTATTTCGATGTAGAGGGCCAACTCTCTCGCCGTGCATCCACCAATACCATGCACTAGTCACCCAGATGATCATAAGGGGTTTCCCGTCTTTCACGATGGAGCTCTACCACCCAACTTGCTTTACTATAGGGACTTTAACTCCCCGGGACAGGGTTGCTAGGCCAATCCCTACTCGAGGGCACCTCCTATTGGTTTTACCACAACCCTTGCCCGTGACCCCTAACCTACTTAACTTCGGCTGTACGCGCAGGGTGGTTCACGGCCCTTGCGCACACGGGGCCCCTACCCTCTAACCAGGTAGATTCACATATAACATCTTTCAATATATACAATGAAGCTACAAAAAGTCTATTTAATGCTTAACAATTTTCAACAATTTATCCCTGGTCTCGTACTCCTCTCGCAACCCATGCGACATAAAAAATAAATAAAGTAAGACACTCATCCCAGTGACCCGTGTGCTAGGGTTGCCATACTCCTCTCAGGAGGGTGGGCCCCGATAATTATTAGTTATTCAATTTATTGATTAATTTAAGGGAATCCTAATTACGGTGTCCATACAATCAAAAGCAATCATTATTATTTTTTTAATATTTTAAGCATGCGTCGCCGGACTTGCGACTCCGCATGCAAGGCGGGGTCCACTTGACCACATGCGACGATGCCCGGCGGGACTCGCATGCAGTGTCATGGACACCTACCCTTAGTCATTCTCATTTTCCACTATTAAAGACCACGCAAGGGTAGTAGATGTCACCTGGTTGGCGCACACGACTCCTGCTAGTTGCCTCTGATCCGTCTCCGCTGGATTACCATACTCATGGTCTGATAATAAACACAGATCTATATCACAACTCTATCAATTAAAACAAAAGAATCTACGATGAGGGTTCTATGCCAAGGATAGTCGGGCACCCTCGATAGGGGACCAACATTGAGTTGACAGTACGCAAATTCGTGCGACTGAAGAACTCGAACCTAAACAATACTAGGTCAATCAAGTAATTAGAAGCTAAACCTACTCATCGAATCGGGCTCGAAGAACCCTCTCCGATGATTCTAGTTTCGTTGGAATCCGACTTCGGTCGGAGGTTTTAGGTCGAACCACGTAGAACCGGTAAAACCGATCACATGGCTGGGTTGCTAGGGTAGAAGGGGTTATAGGGTTATCTTCTAGGTTTAAAAGGTAGGACTCAATGTTCTGAGCACGATGCCGCTGGTTTCGTCCAAATCCGAGTTCGGACGATGAAACGGCGGCCAAACCACGGTACCACGATAAGATCGGGTCCAAGGATAAAAAAGGATATTAAACAGTATAATTACTATGATAAACTATGTCCAACTAGTATTTTCCGAGCCGGTCTAAATGGCGCTAGTTTCGTCCAATTCCGAGTTCGGACGGAGAAATGGCAGTCGAACCAAAATTGACTAGTTCATGGGTCTGGTTCAGGTGAACCAGACCGGTTCACTAAGTGGGTCGGGTCAAGTCTGCGGGGTCGGGTCGGGTCTGCAAACGTCGGGTCGGGTTTGCAGTGGAAGGTCGGGTCGGGTTCATGGTTAAAAACTAACTTGGGAAAATACATATTTGCCCCCCGCCCCCAACTTCATCTTCTCCACAAAAACCAGCGGGCGGGCTGGTTTCTGCGCGACGGCGGCCGGTGGGAGGGGCGGCTTGGAGCGCCGGCGAGCGCTCGGCCGGCCTCTCCTGCACCACCCCCACAGAGGAGGCGCGGGGGGAGGCGGCCGGAGCAGCCGTCGGAGCCCGAAAGCTCGACCGGAGGGGGGCTTCACGAGGGTTGGTCGGAGGTCGGTGGTCGCCGGGGAGGGGCTCGGTGCGGCGGCGGTGTCCGCCTATGCGGGCCGCGGCAAGGGAGGAGGAAGGGGGGTCGCGGAGGAGGATGGGAGGAGGAGGGTGGCTGACCTGGGGGGTGTCGGTGCGCTCGCCGGTGCTCCGGCGAGGGGTGGGTCGGGATGCTTCGATCCTCTCCCTTGATCTCTTCTCCTTCTCTCTCTCTGCGTCCCGTTCTCTCTCTCTTTCTCTCCCGTTCTCTCTCTCTTCCTCTCGTTCTCTCTCTCTATTTCTCTCCCTCTCTCTCGGCTCATAGAAAAAGAGGGGGAGGCTGTTATGGCTGTGATAAGAAGGGACGGGGGGATAGGGTTTGTTAAGGGGAAGAGATAAAGGAATGAAAGATTGGGATATATCATCCCAAATCCTGCCCAATCATTCCCATCCGAATTTCGGATTTTAAATAACTGGGGAGGGAGGTCAAGAGACCTTAAACTATGCTAGGAGACCGGGAGGCAGGCTCTAGGGCTGGTCGGGCTCGGTCCCGAGTCCTGAACTGGGCTCGGTTGGAATCTGGGTGCGATTCGTCCATCAACCGGGTTGAAAAGAATAATAAGTCGTAACTATCAAACCGGAAGTCAGAATAGGACCCGAGAGGATTCTTTGGAAAGGTCTCATCGAGGCGAACGCGTCAGCACTTGGTACATAATTTTCTGATTTCTGAATCTCCCAAAAAGAAAAAAAGACTCCAAAACTCCAAATAGCAATAACTATTCACCCGGGTGTCGGATCGACCCTAACTCAGGCTCATTGGAAGGCTCTCTCAGAGCCTCATCTAACGTATCTTGTTTTGTTATGATCCAATCACCCAATCTCTTGTGGAAAATAAAACGACTACAACTATCGATCAATTATCATTTTTCTAGGGTTTTTCTGCCGTGCTGCGAAAACTAGCTGCGCATACACCTGATCGTTGCACGGAACGCACCATCGTGACATGCTCGAAGTTACGGAGAGTGTGAACGTAAAACATCCCATAGATTTACGATCCATTTATTTGGAAAAAACCCAAAAAAAAAAGTCTGACTGTAAGAAGACGAAACTAGCCATTGAGTATTTCTATTATTCTCAAATCTAACACCACAGGTGTTACAATGGCGGATCAAAACTGACCCAGGAAACATTTCCGGGGAACTCGCCCAGAGTTTGCAGTAGCGGATTGTTGCATCCCTTGTAAAGAGACCGCCTGTGTCCGCGGCTCACAGCCCGTCCAGGGTCGACCCTGACCACATGTGACCAGCTCACTCATGGTAGAGGTCGCCCAGTGGCTGGTGCTCGTAGCCCGCCCATGGCTTGCAGTAGCGAATCATTGCGTCTCTTGGACAGAGGTTGCATGTGGCCGCGGCTCACAGCCCACCTAGGGTCGACCCTGACCACATGCGATCAGCTCGAGCGTGGTAGAGGTCGCCCAGGGGCTGGTGCTCATAGCCCGCCCAGGACTTGCAGTAGCGAATCGTTGCGTACCTTGGACAGAGGTCGCATGTGGCCGCGACTCATAGCCCGCCCAGGGTTGACCATGACCACATGCGACCTGCTCGCACGTGGTAGAGGTCGCCCAGTGGCTGGTGCTCGTAGCCCGCCCAGGGCTTGCAGTAGTGGATGTTTCATCCCTTGGACAAAGCGGCATCCTCCTCGAGGCCTCATTCATGAGACACTGCGAGTCTAAACTTTCTACACAGCTCGCCGGCTGGAGAGAGTATCTCTATTGCCGCCCGTAGCCCGTCGGGAGCACGGCTCTAGCCCACACAAGGAAAGATCGCCCCTTCTGCTAATAGGAAACTTAGAATAATATCTACGAACACCCACAGCTCGCTCATGAGCTCGTCAAACCCAACACTCACAGCTAACTTAGGAGCTCGCCTGATCATGCAAACGGTCGAAGAGTCCGCCCGTTGATCGGAGGAAGAGGTTCTGAAGGTCCCCCCCCACCACCAAGAGCTCGCCCTTTTCCCTGCGGAGGTCGCCTACAGTAGGCGGCACCAAATCGACAGATGTCACTACCCCCATGGAGCTACGTGGATGACTGTGGGCTACGGAAGTCAGCCGAGTCGGTCTAGGACCTCCCAGACTAGAGTTTTTCAGAATCTCCACCTGGCAAAGACATGACCGGTACATCCCCCCCTTTTACCACCGCATGGCAGGTTAAACGACAAAGGTCATTAGAGACCTATATGGGCTGGCACATATGGGCGTAGAAGGTGCGGGAAGAAGCCGCCACGTGTCAAACTCTGACGATCTGCAGAAAGTCTATAAAGATACAACCCCCGGCTCCAAAGTACAAGTTGGAAAACTCGAAAACCCAAACACTTTCCGACTACTACAGCTCTCCCTTGCCCGTAACTTTACTGACATGAGCGTCGGAGGGTATGCGCTCCTAAGGGAGCCAGCCGTTCTCACGCTTTCTCTGTCTTGCAGGACGACCGCACGAGCCAATGAAAAATATCTCCCAACAATTAGCGTAGAGTAATCTAGTTCGAAGCTAATGGTGGATTCGTCTCCCTAGATCTTCTCTACCTAATATCTCCTTTAGTTTAATATTTTAATATTAGTTTTAGTTAATCTGCAATCCACAACAAACATTTTTCTCTAATTGTTTTAATCTTTAAAACTAGACTTAAAGTTACCCAATCGCAATCCCTGAAGATGATACCAGTATTCAACCATATAACTACAACCTGGTCGACTAAGAATACCGGTGTGGTCAGAAATAATCAGTTCATGCTTATAGGATGCATCTTCTTTACCTCATTGGTGCCAACTCCAACAAACCTAGATGTGGACTCCTACGTTTCGTCCCCACCACCACCCCTATCTCTATCTCTTTTTATCTCTTATCTCTCGACTCTCCCCTCTCTATGTCTACAAATCCCACCGCTAAAACAATTTATAAAGTCATTACCAAACTATCCCAAAACATTACCCTATCATTTTCACAACTTTTTCACACAAATAGCTACCACTTTTCTTCTTTAAAACCCCCACAACGAATCCAAACCCAAATTTGGAACACAAAGTTCATAATCCTGAAATTATGCATCTTCCGAGACCCAAAGTTTAACCTAGAGCAGAAGCCCTTCCTTTTTTTGTGGCGTGTAAGGAGGGAGTTGAATGGGGGTCGTCGGCCTTTTTAGAGGATACCTGACCTGATCCTCTAAATCCCTGCCTTCCAAGGGCCTACGGACTAGACCGGGTTAGGGAAACCTATAGCTTGACCTTGCCCTGCTCAGATGTAAAAGCATTAAAAAGTATTATACAATGCTCGTAATGCTTGATCGGTCGGAAGGATGGAACTTCGCAATAGATTAGAGATTCCCAGTTATCATTATAACACATCAACCGCTTTAATGGATTCAAAAAGTTTATACCGAGAGGGTCGCATGCTCATGTAATAATGAAACTTAAAATCAGCCCATTAATCATTAAGCAAGTAATTTAATTCTTATGGTGATCAAACATGCTAGGACATGATTGGAAGAAAATAGAGTTAACGAAAGGGTATCACCTCTTTTGCAGAAGGCGTTCGATGACGGGTCTGGTCAGTAGACAATGATCCACACATAGAGATGGATTCTCGAACACTCATAAAGGAAAACCTGGGCTACAGATGAAGTCACATGAGGTGCCTGATGGGCTGAGGGGGCACGACAAGTACCCGTGAGTGAGGGTGGCGGCGTATGGAAGGGGGGTTGTGAGGGGCGGACAGGCCACTGATGTGGTGCACGGAGGCTATGGGAGCGCTGGGCCATCGAGGTCAAGGCTGCAGGCATGGCCGGAGCTAAGGCAGTGGCCTTAGGCTCGGAGGGGATTGGGGCGGTTGCACAAAGAATTATTTCCATTAGAATTATTTCGTTGCACTTCCTACCCCAACTTCCTCCTCTAAGCCAAAATCAGGAAGTGCAGAACCTTTCGAAAACTCCGCCCGATGACGGGAAGTGGCGCGAAGAAGAGCTGGAATAACCAATCTGGTTCGATAACTTGTACCCATCCTGAGGCGAACTGAGGACCGCGCAACCGAGGGGACATCGATCCACACTCCCTGCGCGAGGGGCCTCTTGCACGTCACCTCCCCACTCAAATCATGTACGTAGCACATCAACTCCAACGGCATCAACACCATGGTATGGGCTAACATCCCCTTTCTACTGCTCAATCGCCTCTGAATCAAGCTCAATCTCTCTAAGTAGTTGCTCTTCACTGATGTCAAGAAAAGAGGTAAGTTCTTGACCAACAAGCAGGAATTTGGCCTGAAAATGGAAATCTTTAGGAGTAAAGTCTTCCACAAATGCCTTCCCTTCTAGAGGATCCCAGGGAATATAGCCTTGGAATAGTAGATGCCTCTTCTAAATTCTCTTTATTGCATTCTTGAGATCATCAACCCGAAGTGCATCAATCGTACCAGACTTAATTGCACTCATACAATTAAAAGCTAATTCAACTTCTTCTTTCAATCTCAGCACCAAGTGGCACTGATGGCTACGCAATATCAGTGATTGCAATGCCAACTTCAGCCTCGTCAATAGCATGCGTAGCATCAGTAGTAGCCACACCACGAGCTTGTGTAACACTGACAGTTACAACATACTAGCTTGCGTAACATCAACAGTTACAGCGCCCATCTGCTCGCGTAACCTCATCAGTTGTATCGCCACCAGCTCCCGTAGCATCAGCAGTTGCAACAATATTTGTTGTAGAAATAGCACCAGCATCAGCTACAACATTCGCAGCAACACCTTCAATTGCCCCACTTTCAATTGCAGCATCCACATCCAGTGTAACAGCATCGATTGCTATACTATTTCTGCTGAACCAATTTCAGCCCAATTCTCCTCATCAAATGCACCGACCTCTTGGCTCCCAAAACCACGAGAACCACTACCTCGACATGGAACACCCCAAGAATAAGGGGGCAGCACAGCATTACATCTACTGCAATACCCCCTTCCACATCCTGCTCAACATCAGCCACAGTCCCAACTTCAGCAACTGCACCATGGGCTACAGTAACACCAACAACAACCCCACTCATTGCAGCAACAACACTAGCCGCTTTGTTGCTCAAAACTGGAAAACGAGAGCCACTACCACTAGAAAAGTTACTTGCATTCAGGGGGGTTTTCCTTTGTGCTTAAGAGTCCACCGAATCCATTCATTAGGATCCTACTGCACAGATAGTGAAGATGAAGAATCTCCAATATGAATTACCCCTTTCTCTCTATGCTTAAAAGAATTCCATGTCAGCCGCCATCTCGGAATGGCCGGTTTATCCCCAAGCCAAGATGATTTCTTTCATTTATTGAAAATTTTAGGGTGAGCCAAACAAGCATCTTCATGATGAACAAAGGACTGACAAGCTCTACACTGATGCGGCTTCCAATCATACACTATCTTTTGCATTGAGAGAATACCGGTATCATTCCGAGCTTCAACCTCATCGCGTAGTGCATCATTGAGGGACATATTCTTGTTTCCTTGGTGTTAATCTCTTATGATACACGATACGATATGATGCGTATTAGGAGGAAAATAATATGAATCATGTAATTTGTATGTATGTATTGTTTTTCACTATATCGGATGATACTCGATATGTATCATACAATACATGGTACGATATGTATCGTATGATACAATGAAAGGAAGGGATTTGGAGTTTTTTTTTTCTCTGAAATTTCAAAAGGACAAATTAAGAAATAAGGTTAGCTACTCTGTTGTTCCTGTGCTCGAGTGAATCACGTCAATGTCTTCCGAACGAATCACGCACCCGAACGAATGCCCACTACTCTCATCATCACAAGCCGCGATGGCTGGGATTGGTCCCCAAGGGAATCACATCGAACAAGGAAGGCCTCTAGGAGCCCGCTGGAGTGCCCTTTATTCCTCACTCTCTACATTGCCTACATGGCAGCTAGGAACTTCTAAAATAGGAAAGGAACCTATGAGCCTTTTGGAGATGTCCTAATTAAGTGATTTTGGGCTAAACTTCATGGGGGGTAAAGTATAATTTACCCTTTTTTTATGAGAATCCAACTGTTATTAGTCTAAGACGAAACAAATAAAGGATTTGGAACACAAGGACTTATTAATGGGGGAAGGGCAATCTTGTGAATTGAGGGTGCTCGTGCAACCCGTCGCCACCACCACTTGCCTCCATTAACACCACCACTGTATGCCTCCGTCAACTCCACCATTGGAACTCGTGCAACCGATTGTCACGGCCTCTCTCTCTCTCCCTCCGCCACTTGCCTCCATTGACACCACCACTGTATGCCTCCGTCAACTCCACCCTCGGTACTCGTGCAACCCATTGTCACAGCCTCCCCATCCTCTCTCTCTCTCTCTCTCTCTCTCTCTCTCTCTCTCTCTGTGTGTGTGTGTGTGTCTGTGTTAAGTTGGGGTGATTGTAATCTATGGGGTGCAAATAGTATCAACCTTTAGGTAATTGCCGATGACTCCAACGGGTATGACAATTCACACTACACATATTACCAGAGGCAACCTAATTTCTAAGGGGGCAGTACATGATACAAATTAAGGTCTGCCCTTAGGTAGTCCACACCCTTTTCCCATACCTTCAACCCTCGTGCAAGCTGCCACTCATGCAGGTCGCCGTCTTGCCGCTGGCCGAGCGCGTGCAGGTCACCATCCGTCCTTCGATCACCCATCCATCACCATTGGTCTCATAGGAACCACTGCCAATGCCTCTTCCACCTCTCTCCTTATTCTTTCTTCTACACTCAGCAGTTTCAGCCAAATCCCTATACTATGCATTTGGGCATTGGAGGCCGAGTGGATCTATAGCTCATTTGGCCATTGGAGGCCGAATGCACAACAATGATCGACGGGTTGTAAATGCATTCAGCCTTTGATTGCACATGATTAGCCGCGGTGGTGGCGGCAGAGCCCTTGATCATAATGCCTTGAATGCCTGGATGACACACATAATATTTCTTTGTTTTATTTTGTTAAGTTGGGATGCTAGTAACTTGTGGGGTGCAAATAGTAACACCTTTTAGGTAATTACCGATGATTCAAACAGGTCTAACAATTCACACTACACATATTACTAGGCGCAACATAGTTTCCAGAGAGCAGCTGCATAATATAAAGGGCAGCCCTGGGTAGTCCACACCTTTACCCCATCCCTTCATCCCACATGCAAGCTACCCGTTTGCCATCGTCACCCATGCAAGTCGCCGCCCATCCACCAGTTAGACCCGTGCAAGTCGTCGCCTGTCTGTCGCTGCCCATCCCATAGAACCCATCACCAATGCCGCACCCTCCTCCTAACCTCCTTCCTTCTTTTCTTCTTCTTCCTCTTGACTCCTACACTCGGCAATTTCAGGTCGAGTCCCTACACTTAGCATTCAGCCATTGGACGTCGAGTGCATCTATAGCTCATTGGCCAACGAAGATTGAGTGCACAACGGTGGTCAAACGGGTTGTAGATGCATTCAGTCTTTGATGGCGGAGTGCCCAGTAGAGATGCTCGGCCTAAAACTACTAGTGTAAGAGTAGGAAGGAGGTGGCGAGTGGATTGCATGGGGCTGACGATAAATGCGAACAACAAAGGTGGACAACATCCTACATAAAATGGGCGTCGGCGTCGGCGGCGTACCTTAGTTGCCCTCATCCACAAGCCTAGTTCGTGCAGGGGTCCTATGGAGTGGGGCTATTGACACACCAAGTATTCCTTTTCACATACCAAATACTTTCACACACCACCCAGTTTTAAAATTTTTATATATTTGCTCATTGCACACCTCCAATTTTTAAAAAATCCTATACTACCCTTCTTCTACAAATTACTCCACACACACACACAAACCCTAACACCTTACCTCCACCATCAATTGCTTCGATGAGCTCGTCTCTGCTCTCCACCCCTCCTGGAGCTCATCTCCTCCCCGAGCTTCCCCGCCCCTTTCCGATCTCACCCATCCCTCCTCGAGCTCACCCCCTCCCCGAGCTTCCCTGCCCAGATGACGAGCTCCTCTCTTCATCGTCATCTACCGGCATCCAAACCTTACGTTCTGCCGACCAAAGCCGAACATTATACAGTACGTTCGGCCGACCAGAGCTGAACATTATACAGTGCGTTCGGCCACCCAACATGGTGCAGTATGTTTGGCCGTGGTCGGCCGAACGTACAATACAATGTTCGGCTCTGGTCGGCCGAACATACTTACCTTGTTCGGCCCTGTTCGACCGAACGTGTCTCAAACAGAATAAATAAAAAAAACCGATCGTTTTGGTTATTTTACTTGGGGGTAATTTTATAATAAAAATAATTTTTAGATGGCATTTGGAGAGCAAATATATGTGTGCCAATAGCCCCACTCGGTCTGATGACATTTTTTCTTATAAATGTGCTACCCCTAAAATGCCCAGAGATTAAGAATGGTCTTAATCTCTGGGTGTTTTTGTATTACCTGAATACTGTTGGGGTAGTTTCAGACTATTATCCCTTAACCTCTTACCTCTATATTGCTAGGGTTTCGTCTCCAGTCGGCGGCTGTATAGATCAAGGTCCAGAGAGAGAGAGAGAGAGAGAGAGAGAGAGAGAGAGAGAGAGAGAGAGAGAGAGAGAGAGAGAGAGAGAGAGAGAGAGAGAGAGAGAGAGAGAGAGAGAGAGAGAGAGAGAGAGTCGCATACTCAGTCGTATGTGTTAGATACCCTCACACCTCAAAACCCGGGTTGTAAGGGGAGGTCCACATGGGATATATTAAGCGGGTGATGGGTGCCTCCCTCACCGATGTGGGACTATTCGTCAACACTCTCTCTCATGCGGAGCACGCGTGGCAAGGATCCTCCCACACGGAGCATGAGTGGCAAGACACAATCGGTGAGGAACGCTCGGAGTGGGAGCAGGAGCAGGCCAGGAGACGGGCCTGATACCATGTTAGATACCCTCACACCCCAAAACCCGGGTTGTAAGGGGAGATCCACAAGGGGCATATTAAGCGGGTGATGGATGCCTCCTTCACCGATGTGGACTATTCGTCAACGGTACGATTGGAAGTCGAATGATATGTTAGGAAATGTCAATGCCGTTCATGCTTCAGCAATGTTGAAATTCTATTTAAGAAACTTTCAAGTTGACGGTCGTGTTTTATTTTGCTAACCTTTGGTCTTTTTGAGCTTGATTCGTGTTATCAAGGATTTTCTATTTGCACTCTACAAATCACTAGGGCCCCCAAACAAAAAATGAAATGCCATTTGTGCACCCAAGGCCTATTAGTGAGGACAACATTCCTCCATCGCTAGTGACGGACCTGACGCCCAGTCCCATGCTCCTCATGGCCACCTCTGCCTCCAACTCAGCCGGTTCTCATCCCCTCATTCACTTCTCCTTCCTGAAGACATGTCAGTCGGGAGAGAAGGAGAAGGAGAAGGAGAAGGGGTTGGGGGAGGAGAGAACTCTGTGAACAGTGTGGACACGGTGCCTTATCAAAACGGGGTCCTAATAAAAGATATGAATGGGATGGGGTATTTGCATAAAATTGGAAGCCCTGGTAATTCTGTGTGGTGCAAATAGCAAAGTACTTTATCAAAAGGAGCTTAAACTCAACGCTTATGCCAGTTAGGCTAGAACTTGAGCAAAGCACATACCGAACCTGTTTTCAAATCATTCACCTAACGGCTACATACATTTACCGAACTAAGTTGAGGCATAGGTACAACACATCTAGAAAATTGAATTTGATAAGCTCACCCAAATTTTTTCCATTGATACACCAATAGATCATCCATGTACAGGTGTGCAGCCTTTGACATTGCTGCTTTCTGGTGTTCCAACTTAAATAGACCACACCATCCATACAAAGCTTTACAAGCCACATTCACAAAGACCAAACCTCGCGGAGGAGTTTGTACCGTGAGTTCACTGGCTGGGCTCCATCTTTGACGGAGGGGGACATCGAAGGAGTCTTGTTGTCAATGACAGACGTGAGGGGGGAGTCGAGATCGTCGAGATCCTCATCACTGGTGTACCCCTTCCTCTGAATGATGGATGCCCTCCTCTCCAGCTCGCCTTTCCCGCCTGCGTCCGCCACCTTCTCAGCCACATCAGTGAGCGAAGGGGGGAAGTACACGACAGGAGCAGCAGCATACGGGAAACTGGTGTCCGTGCCCTTTTCCGATTGCCGGCGTTCCAGCAAGCTCTGTGGAAGATGGCAATGACGGCTATGCAGCTTTCAAATCAGAGATCCACTTTAAAAAAAAATACATGTTGCCCCCTTCAATTCAGTTTTGATGAGATAAATATTATCAAATGAGAAAATTAAGTAGTTGACAAAAGGGGTATTGTGCCAACATTTCAAACTTTATGGAGCTATTTGGAACAAAATAAACTACATGGAGGTTAAGTGTTTTTGAGCTAAACTTTAAGGGGTAAAGTGTAATTTACCTTAATTTTTTTTAAAGTTTGATAAAATTGAATGCGCTACAACCGGCTCCCTACTCTGCTCCCTTCGCTAGGGTAGGAAGCCAAGCAGTTTATAATGCGCTCCAACAGGTTCTTCATAGTGCTTGCTATTCTAGGTTTTTGCCAACCCGCTCGTCAAGTGTGGCGAGCAGCATCACCTCCCTACTTTTGGTCCCCATACAGTGTATCATGCTTGCATCATCAATTTTCAAAATCTGACCAACGGCTATTTTGATAACTAGTTGACCGTTTAAAAATTATAATCAAGAAATAGGGAGTGGCTCTACGAGTCCCTTGGAGGTGGTTGCAAAAAGCAGCTCCCTATCTAGTTGAAAAGCCCACATGGCTCAATAGAATAGGTAGTGGCTCTAGGAGTCCCTCGGAGATACTAAGAGCACTGAGCGCTTGCGTTGCCTGATGCACTGAGCCCTAGCTGACACCCCCACCTCCGCAGTGGGTCAATGAGTATGTCCCCTTGTATGTTCAAGTAGCAGTGCTCCGAAATGAAGCATCTTACACTGAAATATTCCAAAATTTTCAGCCTTTTATATGGTTGTCCCAAAATACCCATGAAATTTCACGTAACATCACCGGAATATCTCGGTATTCCAGAATTACAATACAAAACCGAAATTCAGAATTTCATTTCTTGGTTAAAACTAAGGCCATTATCGTAAAACTTTTGACGGGGCATCGGGGGAAAGAGTAAGCATACCTCAGAATTCAGTTCCTCGAGGACGATGCCCGGCACAGGATCTGGACAGAACTCATCAGGTGTGAAGTTGCAGAGTATCCGAGTTATCAATGGATGACCAATTGAAGGGCAGACCTTTGAGTTTTGAGAAACAAAGAATAATCATAAGGTGTTTAGGGATAGATAGGTAAAAAAAAATTTGGAGAGAGAGAGAGAGGTGTTCAAAAGCATACCTCTTTTCTGATAGCCCTTTCAAGAAGCATGTCTTTAGGTAGCATCAAAAGGTCACTCAGCTGATTAAGAAGCTGAAAGGATTTGGGTCCAGCATTCACTTCTCTTCGGCCATCATCCACCTCAGAAACCTGACCATCTTTAATCGAATCTTCAGCATCCATACCGAACATATCAGTCAGCCATCTGGACCAACTCCCAATCTGCACATGGCCAATTTATTTTCATATTAGCGACGTCAGAATCATATTATCATTACAATATTAAATACCTGAAAAGAATTAAATATTTCCCGTGAGTTCAGTTTCTAATCTTGGAATGCAGCAAGTGAAGTTTCAAATAGTTGGCATCATGCATGCAGGAGTGCTGACTAAGAAACATACAGAATTTTTTAGTTGCGCACCGGACCCGAAACTCAAATCGCCAGCTGGAATCGGAAGAACTTTAGGATCAACAATCGGATCCGATACAGGATCTGTTGGTATCTCGCTGGCTGATTCACGCAGAATGGCATTGAACATGGCGACATCTAATCTGGATACACATTGTTCCATCACCTAATAAAAATAAGGCCGTCAGATAACCCTCCAAAGCAAGGGAACAATGATTAAGCTGTATGTTCATCCAATCAAGTGAACAATGCTATGGTGTATGTTCATACAAGCAAATGAACAAAGATTATATACTAAAAAATAATACAAGTTCATTATAATTATATATATATATAGGGGCATGCTATGCTGCGGCATGCGGTGCGTGCGGCATCACACCGCAGCCGTGTGATGCACTGCTGCGTGCATCGCATGCACGCAGCGCGTGCATCACACGGCTGCGGTGCGATGCCGCACGCACCGCATGCCGCATTCAAGCATTTCTCTCTCTCTCTCTCTCTCTCTCTCTCTCTCTCTCTCTCTCTCTCTCTCTCTCTCTCTCTCTCTCTCTCTATATATATATATATATATATATATATATAGAGAGAGAGAGAGAGAGAGAGGGATGCTAGGGTGCGGTGTGCGGTGCGTGCGGCGCCGCACCGCAGCCGTCTGATGCACCGCTGCGGTGCGTGCGATGCACGCAGCGGTGCATCAGACGACTGCGGTGCAACGCCGCACGCACCGCACGCCGCATTTCTCTCTCTCTCTCTCTCTCTCTCTCTCTCTCTCTCTCTCTCTCTCTCTCTCTATATATATATATATATATATATATATATAAAGCATAAAAACAATTAAAGCAATAAATAAAATTATGTATGATAAAAAAACCTCCCCTGAATGCACCTCATTTCATTTTGGTCCCTCAACTTTTTTTTTTGAACAATTTGAACCCAAAACTATGCTCTGTCTACATTTAGCCTAGGTATGTAGTTCGAGGTTTTTGTAAATTAAATACGAGAATATACATGAATCATGCCAATTCCTATTTGTCCCGGAACGTCCATGCATACCGATAACTTCTACTCAAAATGCATTCATGATTTGATCATATATGTTTTTCTTCCTGGTTTTAGATAGGAGTTGTGAATAGGCACATGTTGCGTCATACCATTCTTGCCAGCACAGGCAAGCAGCCACACTCATGCCCCCCTGCTCGAACTGGACAGAGTCTGGCGAAGGCATCCTGAAAAGCACTTCTCCATAGGTTGATGGAGAAATTGCCTTGCTGTTGATCACCCAAAGCCGGTCCTAACAATCTCCCAAAACCTTTTGTGGTGTACAAATCCTCAACCGGAGATTGCATATGAGGAGTCAAGGTCTGAAAACACAAAAACAAAAGATCATCAGAGACGTAACGCGGACAGCATGCCTTAACCTAAAACCAAATGGTTTGGAAAGAAATATGTTAATTTCTTTAAAAATAATTTCAGATAACAATCTTTCATGCAAGCAAAGCGGTACAAAAGACATTACTTTGGTGAAATTTTGAATTGGAGCAACATCAGTAGCACATTTAACGGATTTAGAGGTCAATGTGAAATGACTTCAGTCACGTTGAGAATTAGAAAAATTCGCATCACACCCACGTAACATACAATTCACATGCTCTATTCTTTGACAGACTAGGATGATGTACTTTCATCCTAGGCTCCTAGCTGTTGGAGTGGGGACTGTTCCCTGAAAGCCTAGTACTTTATATTAATCATAGCTTACTAAATGTGTTATATTATTGAGTTTCATTTATTACACAATGCGGATATCTTATTTCAAATATATATGATTCATGAGAGGAGTTGGATATATGACTCAAAATCCATAAGTTACCCTATAAATAAAGTAGCTGCATGCAATGAGTGTCATTCGTGCACATGAGAAAGAAATCAGCAATTCCCTTCAACTTGCAACTATAGTTTACAATCAGTGACACAGTTGACCTCAATGTGATAGGGTTTGTCTCCATCATCGGAGTGGTTGACTCAAGGTCGGCGTGTTAGTGGGTTTGGAATAGACTGAGCAGGATCAGGAAGAGAATAGATAAATTATTAAATGATGCCATTCATTTGATTTGATCGTGATCATTGCTAAAGGTAAAAGGACATTAACCAATGAAAAAAATTGAGACTAAACGAAAACTCAGAGTCTAGTTCAAATTGAAATCACACTCCCAATGAAATTGAAAGTTTGGTCACTAAAACAGGAAACAATCGAACTAGAGTCGTGAGTCCCATTTAAATATAAATACAACCGGGAGTACCTTCACTCCTTGTGAGGCCTATTATAGTCGTCGACTTTCTCCTCTCTTATTAACTTGCATAGGATCTTTGGATGCATCACTTAGTGGATCTTAATTTGATTCATAAAGCTGGTGTCGTGTGCATTGCAGCATAAGGTTTGTCCGTGTGTGAGAGCCACACTTGCGTTATGAGCGTATATTTTGATTACAGATCATTTACAACTTACAAGCTTCCAGACATCTGATTTCCAAATTGTTAAGTTATATAAATCTACCAGAGCATCAAACACTAAAGCACTTTCACTCCCTTGTACTATATGAACCATGCAGTACATTCAACAGTCAAATAGAGTGGACATCTCGAGCCTACTTTATTAGTCGTATGATCAAACATGATAAGGGGTCATCTAAAGTATATGACAATGTCAAAACTAAAACGCTAGTATGAAATGCATTATACCTGCCACCATACGGATTCAACGGTTCTGGAGAAGATCCAAGATTCGATCTTTTCCAGCGCAGCTGTAAATGTGCTAGTTTCCTGCCAATCATCTACTAGCGGCATAAGGCCTAGCTTTTTTGCCTGTTCGCTACCAGCATTATTTTTCAGCTTCAGTGAAGGAGATTTTCCCTCTGTTCTCTTTGCACTGCCATTTGACTCCACAGCCCTCATGATTGGATTTAAGTGGGACAGATTGCCAAAAGTTTGACAAATAATCTCTCTTAGGACAACTGTGTTTGACAACCAGAAAGTCAACCTTAAATAAAAGAAAAAAGGCTGTTAGTCTAAAGATATATGAAATCAAAATGCCTAAATCTGGGATGAATAGCTTATTTACCTCGAAACATCATTGCCGCATGACTTGGCAATCAGTACAAGCCCTGAAACAGTGTTTTTAGCGACGGTAGCCCTCTTATACTGACTCCAATACTTGCAAGCATGAATATATAACCGAGAAAGGCGTCGGGCAGGTGTGTGGACCTTATGTGCAGAGCTTCCATGCTCTGGTACAACAGAATAGAGGGAAATCTCAAGAGCAGCAACTTCCCTAAGCTCCTCCTCGAGTTTATCAATTCTCAATTCCATTTCCTCAATCTTTTGATATGCACTCTCCCTGTCATCATCCAGATTATTCACTTCGATATCATGGGCTTCATCATCTGTTCCAACACTTTGATCACAGTTGGGAGCCTCATCCAAGACATCTATCTCCTTGACTTCTTCAATGGTCTTATCATCACTTTCTTCAGATATTTCTGATGAAGTTTTGGAAGGGGCTGTCCCATTCTCGGATTTCTTACTAATCAGGTTTTTCGGTGTTGAAGCAGCTCTGTTTGGCTTTTGAGGCTTCTTTTGACTGTTGCTCAACGTTTTAAATTGCAGTTTGGTGTGTTCTTGACGATTAGTACTGCCTCTTGATGCACGAGGACAACTATCTGCTGATTCTTTTCTTGTGAGCTTTTTGGGAACTCGTGAAGCTCTTTTTATCGTGTTATCTTCGTTGCTGTGTGTTTCCCCTTGAGATGAAAGGGAATCTCTCGCTGGCTCATTATCCGATTCTCCTTCCTTGCCCGGTTTGACTTCTTTTTCCATGTCACTTGATTGGTCATCTCTTTCCTCCACATTCTCCTTGGCTCCCATTTCAGAGGATCTTGTTTCAACTAGCACTTCTTCAGATCTGTGAACATCATCAGCATGACTTATACCAACATTTTCATATAGTTTAAAAGCACATGAGCCTGCATTCAAAGTACTTAATGGGAGAACTGAAGCTTAGCATCAAAGTTCGTTTGCAAAAGAATTCAAACAATTGTCTTCCTAACAACTGAACACAAAGAGCTTCTTTAAGTGGCTCACCTGTCAAATAACATGAAGGGTCTATTGGAATTGCCTGATAAAGTTATCCCGGCATAACACTACTTGTTTTTCCCCTGAAATGAGCATTGGGCTGATCCTTGAGCAACTCCAGTGGGAGTTTGAATGAAACTGCAGTCACAAATAAGATTGACTTTTAGCCGGTTATTTAAGATTAAAGCAAGATGAAGGATTAGATGTGAATCAAAAGCTGACTTGATGTGGGCAGCAATGAAAGGAATGCCTTCTCATGATGGACAAAGGGAAAGATGGCATGAGCGAAATAATGTCTAATTTTGAATCGAATGCATTTTATAGCACACTAAATAGAAAAAAACTTAGGTAAATGGACAATATCCTGACAGAGGAACATAAACTTTTAGTCCAAACCAATTTACTTGCAAATATCTCAGGCTTCGTCTCGATTATGCGTGAGATCATGAGGTTTTTTATTTTTCAGAGAGACATCATGAGTTCATGGCATTCAATAATCCTTCAGTAGTCTGTGTTGAGCTCAAAATTATGGATGAGATAAATTCTCCAGCAATTTATTAAAGACACTTGAAAATTCTTTGTAACAGAAACTGTTTACGAGTCTAAAGGTAATTGGATACATGGGATAACCATGTTTATAAACTCTCATGTTAATGATGGCAAAGAAGGATATAGTTAATAATGTTTTTGTTAAGATGTATTAGTGTATATACATACACTTAGGGTATATATGACTCACATGTATTCACCTTATATTGGCAATTGGCCTAATGAGAGATTCATTCCATTCTCTCCCCAAACCCTAGCTCTCCTCTCTCTTCCTCTAGGGTTTGTCACATGGTATCAGAGCGAGGTTGATCGCCGGCGTCGTCCACGGCTCCCTTGCCTTCGTAGATCCAGATCGCAACCCCCGAGGTTGATCGCAGCCCCCGCGTCCGGCTTCCGGCGTGCCTCGCGTCCAGCGCGTCGCGCGAGTCCCGCCTCTGCCTCGCGTCCAGCGCGTCGCGCGAGTCCCCTGCATCGCGTCCAGCGCTCTGCCTCGCGCTCTGCCTCGCGTCCAGCGCGAGTCCGGCCTCGCGCTCTGCCTCGCGTCCACGCGAGTCCCGCGCGTCGCGTCCCGCCTCCAGCCTCGCGCTCCAGCCACGCGCGCCTGCCTCGCGACCCCTGCCAGATCCAGCGCTCCAGCCTTGCCGCTCCAGTGCCCTGTTCCAGCGCGCGCGACCCCTGCCGGCTCGCGACCCCTCGCGCGCGACCCCTGCCAGCACCAGCTACGCGACCCCTGCCGTCTCGCGCTCCAGCCCTGCCTCTCGCTCACGCCCCTTGTGCTGCTCGCTCCTCGCTCCTCCCTCTTCCGCGATCCAGCAGCTTGCGTGTTCTGCGATCCAGCCCCTGCCACTGCGACCTCGCGCTCTCGCAATCACTCCCGTGCCTGCCGCTAGCATTCATTCTCTACCAGAATGTCCTCGACTTCCTCGATGACGACTCCGCCGTCTCCTCCGGTGGCTCCCTACGAGATTCCACGGGATTCTCTCCCGCTCGCCACCGACTTTCTTCTACAAGAGGCCTCCGACTGGTCGGCATGGTCCGCCACGGTGGAATCCACCCTTGAGGGTCGCAATCTTCGAGGTCACCTTGATGGCACTTTCATGCTTTCTGCTTCCGATGCAGCATACGGTCCCTGGCGCCTTCGCGATCAGCGCATCAAGGCCTACCTTGTTGCATCTGTGGATCGTTCTCTTCGCCGGGACATGGTGGGGCTTGCCACTTCTGCAGCGATTTGGGGACAGTTCACTGCTCGTTTTGTTGAGAAGAGCGGAGCACGTGAGTATCAGCTTCTCACACAGGCCCAGTCGGCACAGCAGGGCGAGTTGACGGTCCAACAGTTTTATTGTCAGATGCGCTCATATTGGCGTGATCTTCAGGATCTCGCTCCCGTTCCTGACCCGTCTCGTGCTGTCGAGTATCAGCTCTACCGGGAGCGCCTTCAGCTCTATCAGCTATTCGCTGCCCTACGACCAGAGTTCAGTGCTCTAGCCGGTCAGCTTCTTCACCGGGACAGTCTTCCTCGTCTTGATGAGGCTGTGGCTGAGCTCGTCGCTGAGGAGACTCGTCTGCGTACTCTTGCCTCCAGGGCCTTACCTCTTCCATCCGGTCTTCAGGATGTTCTTGCTGCTGCCCCGCCGCCGGTCTCAGGCCCACCAGCTACTGCCTCCCATGGTAGACCGTTTTGCACTCACTGTCAGACACCGGGCCACTTCGTGGACACTTGCTTCTCACTTCATCCAGAGAAGCGTCCTACCTACAGAGATCGAGGTCGAGAACGAGCTCGAGGTCGTGGTCGCCCTGTTCCTACTGCTGCTGTTGCCTCTTCCGTCACAGCTGGCGATCTACAGTCTATTCGTGAAGAACTAGCTCAGCTTAGACTTTCTCAGCAGTCTGCCGCTACTCCTGGACCTTCCAGCGCCTCAGCCTTCTCTGCCTCTTCTGGTAGTCCCACTGTTTGGATACTGGATTCGGGCGCCTCACACCACATGACTCCGGATGCCTCTTTGCTCACTGCCTGTCAGCCTGCGCCTCACCTGCCACCGATCCACACTGCAGATGGTTCTCGCTTAGCCATCTCACAGTCTGGATCTATTACTTCAGCCTCCGCCCCTGCTTGCAATCTCTCCTTACCCTCTGTGCTTCATGCTCCCACACTCCACATGCACCTGATTTCTGTTAGTGCTCTGTGTGATTCTGGCTGCTCTGTGACATTTACCCCTTCCGCTTGTTCTGTGCAGGATCTGCGTACTGGCCGACCGATTGGAGCAGGTCGTAGGGCAGGCGGGCTCTACCAGATGGAGTTTCTTCACTCTTTGGATCCGTCATCATCTGGGTTTTGTGGAGTTGTCTCTCCTAATGCCGACCTGTGGCATAGGAGACTAGGTCATGTGTCGGAACCGCGACTTAAGAGATTACTCCATTCTGGAGCTCTAGGTCGTGGTCCTTTTTCACCTTTATCTACTTATACTGGCTGCAAGCTCGCAAAAGCTGCTGCCCTTCCTTTTTCATCAAGTACTTCTCAGAGCTCTGCTCCTTTTGACCTTGTTCACTCTGATATCTGGGGCCCCTCTCCTCTCCCCTCTATGACTGGATATTTATATTATGTCTCGTTTGTGGATGATTACAGTCGTTACACGTGGGTCTACCTTCTTCGCCGTCGATCGGATATCCTCCAAGTCTATAAGGACTTCACCTCCATGATTCACACGCAGTTTAGTCGGCGCATCAAGATCTTTCGATCTGATTGTGCCCTTGAGTATCTATCCACCGCTATGCGCGGCCTTATTCAGTCCCATGGGACTATTTTCCAACACTCGTGTCCTCACATCCATGAGCAGAATGGTGTTGCTGAGCGCAAGCATCGCCATATTCTTGCTACTACTCGTGCTCTCCTTCTTTCTGGTTCTGTTCCTCGGCGCTTCTGGGCTGAGGCTCTCCTCACCTCAGTCCAGCTCATTAACATCACTCCTTCGTCAGTTCTTCCGGACGACTTATCTCCTCATGAGCGTCTCCTTTCTACCACTCCTGACTACAGCCATCTTCGCACTTTTGGGTGCACTTGTTTTGTTCTTCTTCCTCTCCATGAACGCACAAAGCTGTCTGCTCAGGCAGCTAAGTGCATTCTTCTTGGGATCAGCACTGAGCACAAGGGGTACCGCTGCTACGACCCTGTTGCTCGTCGCTTGCGTATTTCTCGACACGTCTCCTTTGTCGAGGATACGCCCTACTACTCTCCTGACGCTCAGGATCTCACCTTCCTCGAGGTCTCTTCTCCTCCATCATCGACATCTATGCCTCCCTCGTCGGCCTCTCTAGTTCCCCCAACTCCGTCGGCCCCTTCCCCACCTCCAGCTCCCTCGGCACCACGGGATCCTTTACCAGTTGTTTCCCCAGTGTCTCCAGGGGACTCCTCCGAGGCTTCCTCCTCTCTGTCCGTGCCTCTCTCTCCTCCCCAGGTTGTCTCTCCATTTCCTCAGGTCTACTCTCGCCGGCCTACCCCTGTGTCTCCGTGTCCTTCCTTCTCAGCGGATGCCGGCTCTCCTGCTTTTGAGGTCACTCCTAGTCTTTCGCCTCCTGTGCCTGCTCCGTCGTTGCCAGTCGTGGATCCAGGCCCGCCTCGCTACCCTTCGCGCCAGCGTCACCCGCCTGACCGTTTTAGCCACGACACTGGCCCTCCTGATCGTTTTGGCTTTGCCTCTGTTTGCAGTTACTCGCCTCAGTTTACTGCCTTTCTTACTGCTGTGCACGCAGATCAGGAGCCCCGGTCCTACTCTGAGGCCGTTCAGTTTCCTCAGTGGCGTCAGGCTATGGATGAGGAGTTTCAGGCCTTTCAGCAGACTCATACTTGGGATGTTGTCCCTCTGCCCTCTGGCGTTAAGCCTGTCAGCTGCAAGTGGATTTATAAGGTCAAGCACCGCCCTGATGGATCCATTGAGCGTCACAAGGCTCGGGTAGTGGCTCGTGGATTTACTCAAGAGTATGGCGTTGACTACGAGGAGACCTTTGCTCCGGTGGCTCAGATGACCACCGTTCGCACTCTTTTGGCCGTTGCAGCTGTTCATCGATGGGCCCTTCTTCAGATGGACGTGAAAAATGCCTTTCTCCACGGTGACCTGTCTGAGACTGTCTACATGGATCCTCCTCCTGGTCTCCGTGTTCCTTCTCAGCACGTGTGTCGTCTTCGTCGAGCCATTTATGGGCTCAAGCAAGCTCCTCGTGCCTGGTTTGAGCGGTTCCGCCGTGCTGTCCGGGAACTTGGTTATTCAGAGAGCAATCAGGACCATTCTCTGTTTGTCAGGTCGTCCCCGCAGGGCCGGGCGATTCTACTGTTATACGTGGACGACATGATCATCACTGGAGATGACTCTGCTGCGATTGCTAGTCTTCAGCAGCACTTGAGGAACCAATTTCAGATGAAGGATTTGGGTACGCTTCGCTATTTTCTTGGTCTTGAGGTAGCATACAATACAGATGGCATTCTGCTCTCTCAGCAGAAGTACCTTTCAGACATCCTTAGTCGTGCTGCTCTCACAGATGACCGCACAGTAGACACCCCTCTTGAGCTTCACTCGAAGCTATGTCCTACAGATGGAGTTCCTCTTTCAGATCCCACTCGGTACAGGCAGATTGTGGGACAGCTCGTCTATCTCTGCATCACTCGGCCTGACATTGCACACGCTGTCAGCATT
The DNA here is from genome assembly GCA_947650365.1 of Chamaelirium japonicum. Taxonomy (NCBI): domain Eukaryota; kingdom Viridiplantae; phylum Streptophyta; class Magnoliopsida; order Liliales; family Melanthiaceae; genus Chamaelirium; species Chamaelirium japonicum. The sequence continues at coordinate 12,703,460 of OX393555.1, read as the reverse complement.
GTCAGTCAATTTGTTGCAGCTCCACACTCAGTTCACTACGGTGCTCTTCTTCGGATCCTCCGGTACCTCAGAGGGACAGTTACTCGCTCTTTGTTTCTGTCGTCGTCCTCCTCTCTCAGACTTAGAGCCTACTCAGATGCAGACTGGGCTGGAGATCCGACTACACGCCGCTCCACCACTGGTTACTGTTTGTTTCTCGGCGACTCTCTGATATCCTGGCGCAGCAAGAAGCAGAAAGTGGTGTCTCTCTCTAGCACTGAGGCTGAGTACAGGGCCATGGCCTCCACGACTAAGGAGATAGTTCACCTTCGACGTCTCCTCAGTGATCTCGGTGTTGCTTTCTCCGAGCCTACTCCACTTCACTGTGATAACCGGAGTGCTATTCAGATTGCTAGTAACCCGGTTTTTCATGAAAGGACAAAGCACATCGAGATTGACTGTCACTTCGTCCGACAGGAGTATGAGGCCATGACAATCTCACTACCTTTCATTCCCTCAGCAGAGCAAATCGCAGACTTCTTCACGAAGTCACATCCTACACCACGTTTTCGGTTTTTGATTGCCAAACTCTTGGTGCATGATCCACCCTGAGTTTGAGGGGGGGTGTTAAGATGTATTAGTGTATATACATACACTTAGGGTATATATGACTCACATGTATTCACCTTATATTGGCAATTAGCCTAATGAGAGATTCATTCCATTCTCTCCCCAAACCCTAGCTCTCCTCTCTCTTCCTCTCTTCCTCTAGGGTTTGTCACAGTTTTTATTTATTGTAAGCCCACCACTAAACTCTCATAAAACTAGCAACAGATGCACGTATTAGGATTTCATCAACACTTAATTACAAATGTATAATTAAAATCCATTTAAATTTTAAAGGCTTCCATTGGAAACCAACTTACAGTAACAACAAAGCCTTTTTCCATAGGAATGGGTTGTTAGGGAGCACTCAGCACAACTCAGCAAGTAGACTCCATCCATGGGTTGAGCATAACTTTTTCAACTGGCTGTCAACTTAAGAAGTGAAACCAACCCATGGATTGTGCCTAGAACTAGGTTGTGTGCCAGTTGGCAACTAAGGGATGGAGCTTCTTGAAAAGATTAGAATTTAGAAATGCATTAATGATAAAATGAAAAAAAAAAAAAACACCCAAAAAAAAGGTTATAAAATAAAAGTGGAAACCAGCTTGTAATCTATAATTAACAACTGGGTGCACCAAAATTAATGGTTACCTAGTAAGTTAGGTCAACATAATTAAGTTGAGAACATAAAATGCAAGAAAGACAAACAAAACAAAAAACAAGTTTACATTGACTCATTGTAAAGATCTATGCTTTGGATTCACTAAAGATTTGATAATATTGAATCAAGTAACAAAGCTGAAGGCAGCCTTGACATCCATAATAAGTGATTGGAAAACTGATAGCAAAATTAAAAATAAAATTGAAAGGACCAACAGAATGTACCTCGGCATCAATGAGTCATATATTTGGAAAAAAAACCTGGGAACAAAGCTTACGGTGCAACGGATTTTACAAGACCGTGCTGAGTAGATGGACATTATACCTTTGTTATGAATAGACCATAATTGTATAAGGGTTGTAATGCGTTGTATATAGAGTTCAGATTATACCAGATTGTGTTTATCAAAACAAGACTACAACTTTGTGCACATCATATGCACTTACTAAACTAAACATGCAAGTGTGTGTGTGTGTGTGTGTGTGTGTGTGTGTGTGTGTGTGTGTGTGAGGATCATAGTTTGACATGTGGTCTACTACACCTCGTAGAGGTTCAGAATTTACTGATTTTTGGTGAGGATGATCACCTTGCCATCGATAGCACATCCACAATATATATAGAAGAGTTAGAATCAAGCTTTTCAAACCATAGCACTAGGAAAAATAGAGAATCGTTTCTTTCTGCAGATCCCCTCACGCCCCATAGCACTGATAAGCACCACATGGAGGCCTGGGGTGCGGATCAAACACCCCCTCTACCGACTCGACATAGGTCTAGGCCAACCTAAGCTCTGATACCACTTGTAGACATCCTCAAAACTAAAATGTAGACATTTGAGGCCGACAACAATAGGAAGAACAGGAACCAATCTAATTACTAAACTTGATAGACCCAATGGAACTGAGCTACCCAGTGATTTAAAATATACGACTTCTGTTATAACTTTCCTATTGATGAGGTGGATCTCCTCCACTTTCAATCCTCGCCCAATTAGCGCATTGATATCAATCAGCACGAAAAATCTAGTAGAAAACATGTAGTCATCCATGGACACCTTAGGTTAACGTCAAGTGTGATGCGAAAAACGAAATAAAAATAGAGTACAAGAACACGAGCAAATTACTAGTATAACTCTGTCATACAATACTGTCACTTGGTAAGAATTTAAAGGTGCACTGAAATAAAAATTACAAAATTGAAGGAGCAGTGAATAAAAAATATTCAAGTTCAGAGAAATTAGGATAAATCAGTATAATTCAAGAAAAATTACAAAATTTCTAGTACAATACAGAGGGTGCAGATTTCTAGTTCAGTGTCAGAACACTTAGACCATTAGCACAATCAGATCTCTGATTAACCAGAAAAATGAAGAAACATAATGACCTCATTAGAGAGATAATATAACTTTGTTTCTTTCAAAAACAAAAAGCTATAACTTATAAATTAATCAAAAAAAAAACAGATGTGCGCAATCAAACCCTAAAATTTCAAAAGATGAAGAAGATTATGTCTATCTCTACCCAAATCTATCACTCAATCACAAGAACATGGATTTGTTAGGGATGCACACCAATCCAGGCACTGAAATCGAAAGAAAATCACAGATTCGTCCAAAACAGGATCTAAAGAACCAAATGCGGATCCACATACCTCTCAGATCCAGCGAATGCCAATCAAAACCAGCTCCTCACGGGAATCAATCCGATTCGAAGCCAAAATGCCTCAAGATCCTCTTCGTCCCGCTCAAATCCGGACTATTTCACAGCTGCAGATGATCCTCAGAACCGCCGTGATCGACCTTTACAGATCTCTGGGCGCGAAGAGAAAGGGACGGGACACAGCTCGTCGGATTCTTCTGAAGAATCTGGAGAAAGGACTCCGAGACAAACAAAAAAAAAAGATTGGAGAGGGAAAGCTGATTCTCACCGAGCTTTTCCCTCCCTCGATCTCGCCCGGCTATTTAAACCTGCAATGTGAGGGAAAATCCCGGATTCAAGATTTTCCTCCAAACGGGATTTAATCGGAGGGTGAGATCCAAACCCTCCACCGCTCACTCGCTCAAGCCGTCTCTCGCTCTCGGTTCTGCTGAGCAGCCGACGGCTGTCAGTGTCAATTGAGACAAAGGGGAGTACGGGAGTCGTTTTAAAACGGGGGACTCCGGGTCAGGACACCGTGCGGTGAGCTTTGGGGACTTCGGTTTGGCAGTGACTCCCTATCTGGGTTACAGCGGAACGTGCGGTTCGTGCAGCCGGTTACTGGGGGCCCGGGGAGGGTGTCGGTGGGAGAAAGTGACCGGTAGGTACCGGATGGTTTTTCCTAGTTATTACTAGATTTCGGAGTATTATAAATTTACGGGAATGCCCTCGCGGATCGTTTCCATTTCGTGCTGGTCGTGGGGTTGGACATGGGGACTCACGACAGCACGGGGGGCGATTTCGACGGGCTCCCGAACGAGGTCCACGTAGGACTCCGTTTGGCGGTCGAGATGGATCCATCTTGGGCGTTCAAAGAAAAATAACATTGTCTTTAAAAAAAACATGGAAAATAGTATTCTTTCAGCCATCCTATTGTCCTCCAAGATCGGGCCATCCTGATGTAGTAGTACCTGATCGTAACCGTCCGATGCAACATACTTAATCCTAGCAATCAAAAGGATAGCTATATTGTATAATAGACTAGTAAATATCCATATCCATCAACACTAAGACTAGGACAACTATCTTCGGAGTGTGATTCACTTGTTGGAGAAATAGAGAGAGAGAGTACTAATTAATCTTCGATATCAAAATACTAATTAATATAAGGGAATATGGTGCATGGTCCTCCCGACTAGCCAACACGCTAGTCCTCCTTTCAATTCAAGTGTCATGTGGTATTTTTCAACATGGGTTAGGATTGATCAAGATGGGTTCATCCTTCCTAACAATGATTATAAAAAAAAATTAGAAAAAAAAATATGCCAAGTAGAATTTTTAGATTAACCATAGCAATGGGTATTTGCGCGCTACAGTTTACTGTTAAATTTGTCGACCGTTGATCAGGTTGTTTGAGGTTTTTTTTTTAATCATGATCCAAGTAGAGCGGATTGATCATCCATTAAAATAAAATTAGTTAAAAAGTACCATGTGGCACCTAAATATAGAAGAGGAGTAGCGTGTTAGCTAGTCGGGAGAATCATACTCCATATTCCCTTAATATAAATGACCATTGAATAGGTATTTATCATCTTTATAATAGATTTTTAATATCTTTATAGTAGTTTTTTAATTAGATTTACGAGTGAGCTCCGTTTGAATCTCTATTTTTAATTAGTCGGGAGGACCATACACACGGGAGAGGACTCCGTTTGAACCTCTCTTTCTCTCTCTTTCCTCTTCAGATCTTGATCAACGATATTCTATCTCATTAAATATTCTCTCTTGCAGCACTCTAAACATAATGAACTCTAAATATATTGCTATTCTTCTGGTACTTGAACAATACGATATTTAAAAAAAAAAAACTCCAACATTGATCGTTGCTTTTGTTTCTCTTTGTTGTTTCCTGAAATAACCCACATTCTATAGATTTTGAAAGTAAAATGCTATTTTAACATACGACGAAACATACACGCAAGTGACGCGAGGACACCAGGCTGATGCCCTTTCATATGTTTGCTCCACCCCCTTACACCTCTCCTCCCCCCCCCCCCCCCACCACTCCCCCCCCCCCACACACATTGTCATTATGTTTGTATATATATGCTATGTCGTATGTACAAGATAGTATTGATCTTGTGCAATATACGGATGATTGTGATATCGCTCGAATAGATTGCACATCCTGACACCAAACCTAATTGTCCGGTGTGTGGAGAGAGAGAGAGGAACATGTTTAATTAAAAAAAAATACATATAGAGTGAGAGAGACTGAGAGAGATAAGAGGAGGGGATGGAGAGACTGCCACGTTGTACTAAAGGTCTCAACAACAGTACTCTTTTTTTCCCAAGCCACAACAAATAATTGTTGCTGGGTCTCTTTCTATTACCGCCATCGCGGAGCGTAGAAGGGACATGCCCTCACTGACTTTGCAGTTTGAACGTCGACCAAAGGAATTTCACAGGATGGACCCCACTTATCACGTCAGCATGAAACTGATGGGTTCACATCTCCTCCAGTCGGTCAGCCCCGGTCGGTGGACCGGGTGCGCATCACAGCCGCATGCAGTAGGCTGGAGTAGATTCACTCTCGGATTGACTGTCATCGTACGGTTATGGTGCGTGTCGACACCACCGACCGTGCCGACCGACTGGAGAATATCTGAACTCGTAATCTGAGGGGTTTGTGTCTTTAACAGGTCCTACCCAAATGGCCATAATGAGAGTTCGGATCTCCTCCAGTCGGTGGGCCCGGAGCGCATCACAGCCGCTTGAAGGCAGCTGGGGTACGGTTCACTTCGGGTCTCGGCGCCTACCATCGTGCGGCTGTAATGCGCGCGGGGCCACCGACCGACTGGAGGAGATCCGAACTCGCTCATAATGAAGGCGTTGATCAGTACGAATATTTATTTCCCGCTAAATCGAAGGGCTGTCGTGTTCTGATCCGCATCAGCATTTTGCCAGCCGTTGCCACCTCTTTCTGTCGCTCCGGGGATCAGCTGTCTCGCTGCGGTCAGCGTACCGCTGACTCACCGCCTGCATGCCAATCGCCAACTCATCCTCCTAACGCTTCCTGATAATAGAGGCCTCGGCCGGTCCGGTTCACTCACTGTGTGGGACCCGAAAAGCATGCTATTGCATGAATTCCGACCCTCTACAGTTAATTGAAAATTAAAAATAAAATTCTAAAGTTTTGCCATAGCTTTTAACAATTCGATTATATAGGATGACGTGGCATCCAATCACAATGCTTCTTTGCCTGTCGCTCCAGACTGAGTGTGATAAACCGGTAGAGACTGAGTGAAACAGATGGTTGTGATCATGACACGTCATTTTGTCTGAATGAATCTTGCTAAATATATTTATGTCCGGTTGACTATGGCAAACACCACCGAATGCGTACCAAGATGCCATGAACCAAGTGCAATTCATAGTAGGAACCCGACGATAAACATCCTCTATAGGGTGTATATCACCCCTCCCATAAATAACACTCAGCCGCAACTGTTGTGATGCTATCTGTGACACTTGGCAAGCATCGGGTGTCTACCATTGGGTCCCCAACTGTAAGTTGCTGGAACAATAAATAATTTGATCTTAAAGTGAACCATATTCAATAAATTTTTTTAAATGATTTTTTCTATAAAAACAATTATATATAAAATTATTTAATCAGTTCGACTGTTTGGAGTGACAATTGAATTGATTTGGATGAGCAGTATAGATTTGTTTGGTTACTTCGAAAATCATGTGCGTAAGTTTTGCACATGTGATTTGTGCAATTGAAATTTCATGTGTTTGTGTGAAATTTTATATATACGACTTTATGTGCAAAAGTAGTGTAATTTATGTTTTTTTTGAAAAATCCCTCTTAGAGAATTGGGGGGTGGGGGTGTTCGGCCTAGACCACTAATAGTTTGCGAATTAAGTATAGTGTCGGTATGCATATGTTTACACATGTCACACCTCATTAACCAAACAACTAAAATCTGTATGTGCATTCGTTTTCAAAAACACTGACAAAAACACATAGCTTCTTGGCTTAGCGTCTGGTATGATTTATTATTGAACCGAATAATGGATAAAGCCCTTATGAACCGGATTGTTTAACAGTAAATTGGCTGGTTGGTTAGACCGCTGGAATGAGCCAATTTAAAGTGAACCATGTCCATAATTTGCTTTGTGAATTAAGGCTGATCAAAATCTATATTATATTATATGTTTAGGATCTTCTTGGTATGATAGCATCTATACTTCCTGTCTAAAATCCCTCAATATTAAACAACACCACACAATCTCCCTTTGACTGCAACGATCTTACACAGACTCTGCTCATTCCTAAACCAACTGCATCTGCTCCTCACGGTCTCTCCCCTCCTCCCCACCAACTCGAACGCTTTCGATTGCCTCCCTCCACTCTTTCCTCCCTCCTCACGATCTCTCCCCACAAAACCATCTCCGCTTGGCACCGCCCCTCAAATGTGCTCCCCAATCGTGTCCCTCCTCTCCTCCATCTAGGGATGGCAACGATGCGGTTTAAAATCAAAAACCGCAGTAAACCACACCACATAGTGCAGTTTTGGTTTGCCAATATATAAAACCGTTGCGATGCAGTGCAGTTTCGATTTTCGATTTCAGTATAGCGGTGTGGTTTCCATTTTGACCAAAATTGCATAAAACTGTACCGTTTAGACCATTCTAGTGATAAACCGCGGTGCACCGCACTGCATGGTGCGGTTTCGGTTTTACATAATGGTACACCGTTGCGGTGCGATTTCGGTGTGGCGATTCAGTGTTGCGGTGCGGTTTCGATTTTACCCAAAACCGCATCGTTGCCATCCCTACCTCCATCAGGGTATGAACAAAAGAGGACTCGATGTTTACCGTTGTGAGTGTCGCTTTTTCCTAGGTGATGATAAGGATATTAGATTTTGGCTGGATCGTTGAACTGGGGAATTACCACTCAATGTTCTATTCTTAGATTTGTTTGAGCTGGCATCCTGACGCTTCTATCCAATCCCAGTGTGACATTTGGGGCGGATCTATGTCTTGGCGAGTGTCATTCCAAAGGGTGATCCTACAACTCCTTCAATCAATGCTGCTAGAATTGTACAAGATTTTGGGCCACTTCGTGGCTTTGGATGTGAGGGATTTTGTTCGTAGGTGTTGGAACCAAAGAGGTGGTTTCTCCGTTCGTTTGTTCTACATGTTCATCAACAATAGGGGGCTCGTTTGCCCAATGGCAAGCTGTTTGTGAAATGTGAGGGTTTGATCCATTAAAGATTAGCATCTTCATGTGGAGATCACTCAAGGACCGCATTCGGATGAGGGTCAATCTTCAACAACGCAGGCACCGAGGCATTGCAGATTCGTCTTGTCCTTCCTGTGTGACTAATCTGGTTCGAGAGAGACCATCATCCATCTGTTGCTTCGTGTCTGCTAGCGAGAGAGGTGTGTCCGTGCAGCAGCAAGTGTGCGAGGGCGACCATCACCATCCCTGTAGGTTTTGTAGACCTTTTGGCACTGAAGTTTTGTTCAACGGAGACAACTAGATGAGTGGGATGCTCTGGTGCTTGGTGTGGTTCGGCACGTGTGGAGAGAACACAACGCTAGAGTCTTCTCCAACAAACGCTGCTCGGTGGATGAGATGGTTGAGTGTATTCATTGTTCTGTAGTCGAGTGGAGTACATGTGGGTGTATATCCCCACCGACCTCACGGGTTGCCTTCGTGTAGTATGTAATTGTCTTTGAATTTTTTCTTCGAGGCCTACCAAATAAACCAGCTGCGGTCCATGCCAAACCTTACTCATCTTAAAAGTTATAAAAAAAAAAAAAACGGTGACAGGGGTAAAAGGGCGAAGGAGGACCAAGGTGGGGTCCAATGGACAACAGCTAGCATGACGAGCCTGCTGATTGGTGTGTGTGTGTGTGTGCGCGCGCGTACGCAACAGCCGGGCAGATAAAAAAATTTCCCATTGCACCAATCCTTTCAAATTGGGACCAAGTGGTACATTAGGTCTTCTGCTCGAATTGTATTAAAGATCATGGAGAATCTAAAGCTCCAGGTTTCATGATTGCTAGGGTTTTAGACAAGATTGCCTTTAAAGTGAGAGGGTAGTGCCAAAGGTTTGCCAAAGATAAAACAGATAGAGAGAGGTGGCAAAGGAATCTTATAACCAAAGCTTTGGGAAAGAAAATAAAAAATAAAAAATAAGATTGTTCAGAAGGCTAAATAGAAAATTGATATGTAGATCCGATCCGAAGTGAATATTATTGGGGCATCGAATAGAAATGATGGGTGCCCATGCGTGCAAAAGAGCGTGGCACGGAACCTGGTGCCCGAATTTGTTTACCAAAAAAAAAAAAGGGGGGGTGCCCGAATCTGCTGGGCCCTACAGGTTTGAATCGTCGCCGGACTCGTACCCGACGGAAACCGAAGCCAGGTTGACCTCCGGCGTGCTCTTTGGTAGAGGGGGGAGCTGAGCGGCGAGCTCGGCGGCTGGACGGGAGGAGGCGAAGTTGGTGGTCACATCGGGGCCGCGGAGCTTGATGGCGGCCGTGTCGTAGACCTTGGCGGTCTCCTTGGCGGTGTTGTACGTGCCAAGCCAGACCCTCAAACGCCGCAAGGGGTCTCGAATCTCCGCCACGTACTTGCCCCATGGCCGCCTCCTAACGTCGCAGAACCTCGTGCTCGACGGCACGTGTCTCTTGCCGCCGCCGGCGGCGAAGCCGAGCACCCTCTTCTTCCGCTCCCTGGCCTTTTCGGATCTGCTCCTCGGCACGGCCACATCGCCGCCGCCTGAGGCGGCCCTGAGGGGGACGACCTCGAGCCTGATCTCCTGCCCCTCCGCCTCCCCCTCCTCGGCGCTCCCGACCTCTTCAAAGGGGATGAAATTCGCGGGGGCAAAGTCGTCCAAAAAAAAAAAAAAGGTCACAAAAGTAAATATTTGAAACCTAGGGTCAGTTAGGTCAATATAGGTTAGTTGAGGATCATTTTGGTTAAAACCTCTAGAAAGTATGTGCCCGCATCATGCTGTCCAAAGCATTCGGATTGCGGCTCGGCATTTTTTAGGAGAAGTTATTCCGCGAGATGCATAGTTATCCGATGAATTCACCATTGAAGGAAAGACTGCAGTTAGTCGTGGATGTGAACAACATGTCGCACAAAATTCGGAACTGAATGTGATTCACCGATCAGGGTACCGACATCCACAGTAAGGTGTGGTTCACCTTTCAGTGGTGGTACATTGGACGGTTGTGAGATGAAACTTTCACCACGTCAGAGTTTTATTGAAAACTAGACTAATAACATACTAACCATTGAAAACTTTATGATTGTATATTGACTTGGGTTATATGATGTCTATTTGTGAAAATATTCTAGTTATATTCGTGGTTTACTCACCTATTGTTATCAAATAGACTTTAACCATATTTTGTCTTTTACCTTATGTCTCACGACTCAAATGATCATTTTGCCCTTAATTTCATTTAACCTAATATTTTTTAATTTTTTTCTCCAAATTAGACCGGATATATCATTACAGATCCAACCCCAACCGATTAATCACTGGGTACCAATCCCAGCGGGTTGTCAAAGACATCGCAACTGTTCGAAGAAGTGTGAAATATATATATATATATATATATATATATATATATATATATATATATATATATATATATATATATATATATATATATATATATATATATATAAGATCATCAAAATCAACTGGTTACAATGCTCCTCATCAATGATGGAGGAGATACAATCAGGCGAGGAAAGCGAGAAAAGACAAGCATTACTATGAAGTACAAAAGATGCGAGATTATGAGGCGGCCCTGTTTGTATCCCTTCTAACCTCATGTTAACTAAGGATAAAATCATAAAACAAAAATCATGGTATGAAAGTAATTGTCAAACCACAAATATCTGGAATATTCCCCCCAAATAGATGTCAATTAAGCTCAGGGTTTGATTTGCAAAAGTAATCTAGTTGTCAAGGGTTGATATAAGAGAGAGAGAGAGAGAGAGAGAGAGAGAGACTCCAACAACGAACGAAACATGCCCTGAGTTTTTTTTTTTTTTGTAAGTTCTAGAATTTTTATAGTTTATCAAGTAAGGCAAACCCTTATCATTCACATTGGAGTCAACATGCATCAGATTGATTAATAGAATTCTAACTCTGAAGGGATTCGATCATGGTTAAGTTTGTCTTCCCCTTGATAAAAGGGCCTGGTTTAGGTGTGAGGAGAAACTTTGGCCCCTTGGCCTCAAAACGGTGGTGATGGGAAAGAAGATCATGGAGATCATTCTTAATGAGAAAGAGTCTTTGGGGTGGCTTATATAGAGCTAAGTATATATAATAACATGGATCGATGATAATGCTTGGCATTAGAAGAATCATATCCTAACTAATTTAAGAAATGCTCTTGGGCTTGAAAAGCCAATCAGGAAGGCATCCCTACTCAATGGCTGACCCAGGAACACCAAAATTTAAAATTTAGGGGGGCTATGTGTATAATTTTTTAAAAAATTTCAAATCCTCAAATGGGATAACAGAAATTTTGCCAACTTTGAGGATCCACGGCCCCCCTTGGTTCCGCCCCTATAGACCCCATTGCTTGGAATAATTTTGTGCTAAGCATATTACCATATAGTGGGTCATCGATATCTAGGTGGACCCATGAATCATGCCTACACTTTAGCTTGTTGATAAATGGCCAACTCTCTTTGCTATTTCGATAGGAATAGGTAGGTAGGTGGATCCATGACCAATATATGAAAGGATCGAATTCTCAGGATATATCTTCAATCAACCGGATATTACTGTTGACATATCTCACCATGATAAGATTGAAGCATGATCATGAGATCATCCCCTATTGGCACATCATTATTGAAAGTGACCATAATAGACAATAACAACTATATATAATTGAGAATGATAGACAATTAAACTTATAGTCGTAGTTGTAATAGTACTACCACCTCTCACAGTTATGAGGTGATCTGGTTTTCTCCGATCAAGGGATTTATGTCCTCATCAATCTTGTATAAATACTCCCTAGTTGTAGAGTAGTATGATATATAAAAATCTTCTTTTACAATTGACTTTGTTCATGCTATTAGAGCCCTTATAGAAATTCTCCTACCGATCCACTTCAATGGCCTCACCTGCATCTTCTCATTTTCCTAATGTCATGAATCTCGTCACCATCAAATTTGAACATGCCAATTACCTGTTGTGGAAAAGTCAGTTTGTCCATGTTCTTCGAGCAAACAAACTCATAGGCTATGTTGATGGTTCCATTCGATGCCCTCCTCAATTTCTCAGTGATGAGAAGAATCAACCAACGATCACCGTTAACCTAGCTTACAATAGCTGGCAGGAGAGCGACTCTCTTGTTCTCCTTTGGATCAATGCAACACTCACAGCACCAGTGCTGCAACGGGAGGTTGGTCTTCAAGCCTCATGTGAGGTTTGGCTCCGTCTTGAGCGTTTTCATCTGAACCAGTCGATCTCAATCCCGAATCCTGTATTTGAAACAACAATTTCAGTCTATACGCAAAGGAGATATGTCGATCACCGAATACCTAGATAAAATGAAAGTTATTGCTGATTCTCTTGAGGTTGTTGGCCAGCTGGTATCGGATTTTGATCTATGTAACCAGGTTCTCAATGGTATTGGCCAATAATATAATCCTATTCATACTTCTGTTTTTAACCGAGAACCTCTAATCATGTTCGATGAATTATTCAGCTAACTCCTTACTTTCGAGCTTCGCCTATAATCGCACAACTCTCTGAGCGATGCCAGCAAACCCTCCACCACCTTATTCACAAATCCGAGAGACCAAGGTCGTGGTCGAGGATGTAGCAATACTGGTCGTGGCCATGGTCTGATCAATCGTCCTACTCCATCCAAAGACAAGCAGTCTCTTATTTGTTATATTTGTAATAGAACTGGGCATAGTGCATTGGATTGTTTCCATCGCCTTGATTCCTCCTATCAAGGGCACCACCCTCCTCAGAACCTTCAAGCAATGGTTGCTTCCAAACAAGCTTCATCGACCTGGTATACAGACACCGGTGAGTCCAACCATGTTACTGTTAGTAATACCCTTCATATCTCGCATGTTGGTGCTATCCATTTTTCTCACAGAACAACCACATGGGGAGGATCTTCTTCCAATGACGGATTAGTGATGACTTATATCCTCTTCACCTTCCTGCATTAAGTCCACCTTCATCTACTTCCGCCTTCAACTGTGTTCAAGTAGCAAGTCCCTGTTAGGATTGATGTGTTCTAAGCTTGTAAAACTTTATGTTTTGGTCTAATAAAGATTGATAGTTATTAATATATGAGATGCATATAGGTGCGTAACATAGTTACGTGTTCTTCAGAGAACAGAGAGCCATGGTTATATGGTAGTCCACTGAGTTGAATACTAAGTGGATTGGTCCCGTATAACCTAAATAAGTTCGCAGCTATGATCAGGTTGGTCGCCTCATCATGTTAAGCTGTTGGCGATGACAGTTCATGGGATGTCTTCACCATGGTCATCACCAGGCACAGTGTCTGTGGCTGAACGGAACTAACACGGTGTACAGATCAGTGAGCAGACACTGGTACACTAAGCCGTGTTTCTGCTTAGGGTAAAACGGTCCTAAACCCTGAGGAGCCACGTCTGATGGACTAACCAGTTGCGTGGTGCTTTGGCGCACCAATGTGTGAGGGTCCATATGCAGTGATCCAAAACCACGGTGTACTGGGTTACCCGGCTGGCGTTGCATTAGCGTGTCACTCCTGCAGGCCATCCACACCCCTGATGGGAGGTGCGTTCCTTGGTGTGACTTATACTGTACCAAACCCAGGCCTGGTGGTCATCAGTTTGACTGTTGACCGGGTTCGATTACTCGACGGGGTAATCAGAGGTACGATGTATAGGTCAACCTGGAAGGAACCAAGTCATATGATCGTTCGAGTCTGACGGTAGTCTTCACCGCTCGAAGTGAATCATGGCATCAAGTGGAGGGACAGCGGGTTTACCACTACTAAGCGGAGAGCAGGGGTATGATGGAGAACATAGTAAGTCTGGGTGAATTGGAGTGCAGCCTGCGTCGCACTCTGGGTGGCTACGCAGGTTAACTCGAGCTCAGAAGATCGATGGTACACTCGGGTAGTGTGTCGATCGAGCTTGAGTTGGAAGCCATGAACCCCGGTCCCTGATGGTTCCACCTTATCAACATTATGTACGGTTCTTGAACCGTCTCCTCGGAACACCATAAGCAGGAGGAAGATAGAAGTATACGCTCCGTGTGTGCTTGGCACTAGAGCACGGTAGATGCGTAACTACATACGAGTACTAAGGGTTGAGCCCGGGATTAGTACAGAGTCGTATGTAGTAATCCCTAGCCATAAGTGAACTTCGCTGCATAGGTGCGATGCACCGGGGTATGTTGCGAGTTGACTAGTTGACTTTGCTAGAGGCACCTTCCGGTGGCCTCAGTTAATAGTAAGTAACTAGTAGATATCACTTAAATAATGGCTGTTAGGTATCGCACACTAGAAATGGTCAAAATGAGGCGTCGGGGCGTTTTGGTAAAAACCTCACTCTGCCGGACCTCACTGTTGGCCGACCTCACTGGTGTGACACCTTGCTAGGGCCGGCCCTATGATGTAGGGATAAGAATCCCTCATCTATAGGGCCGGCCATATGGATAGGGATGGGGCGATAAATCGGTTAAAATCGAGCCCTAAAAAGTGGGAAAACGGATAAATACGCGGAGAGATAAAAGGGAGATAATGGAGAGATAATGAGAGGGGGTTAATATCCCCTTGGATCCTTATCCAAGGGGTGTTGGCCGGCCCTATAAAGGCACCTATGGGCGCCGGCCCCATGCACAAAAAAAAACCGAACCCCCTCTCTCTCTCATCTCTCTAGTTCTCTCCCTAATCTCTCTCCGTTTCCCGCTTGCTACTTCGTCTTCCTCGCGTGGAGTTCTGAAGAAGGAGAAGGGTCATTCTTCGGAGGCACTCAGAGATCCGAGAGCGATGTTCCGTGCATCGTGTGAGATCGGGTGAACAAGAAGGTAACATCTCCATTCGTACCGTCGGCATCTTCGAGAACGATCTTCCGTCTCCATCGACAAAGAAGACAATCCTCCGCGGTTAAAAGATCCGTACGAAAGGTATGTGTAATCTAACATGTAGATCTAGCGAGCATTATGATTTGCATCCATGCTAGTTAATCATTACGCTAGATTGCCGTTAGGGGTTTTCGATTCTCGTGCATACACATGCACACATATGTAGATTAGTTTCTGTGAAAAATTAAATCGTGTAACGTGCACCATGAACGGTCTTTCGACCGCCAAATCGTTTCCGCTGCGAGCCTCTGACCCGGATTAACTTCCAACAATTGGTATCAGAGCCGCATTAGTGGTGTGCATTTCACGTTTTTTCATGAAACGAACATGTGGGCGCATGATGAATGCGTGAGATCATCGGGGTTCATACGCTTAGATCATGCATATATATAGATTGTGCTTGTTCTATTAATCATTCTTGCAGGGCGCCGCTATAAAAAATCTAGATCTATGCTTTGTGCTTGCTACCGGGGGTCGGACCCCGAGTTAGCAATTGTCTGGATTTGCTTTCTGTGTGTGGATATGTAATTGAGCCATAGATTGGGCGAGCGATGGGGTTTGTCCATCCTCGGTTTCCCATGGCCTTTTTCTAGGTGTGTTTTCTTTTCTTTCTAGGAAATTGTGTACGACCGAGCACTTGCTCGTAGCGTACTAGACTTTTTCAGTTACAGATCGAGAAGAAAGACGTGCCAAAGAAATCCACCATCGGGAGCGGAAGCGGAACCCTGGAGGATGAAGACGATCCGGCAAAGTGTTCGCAAGCGCGACGGAGGAGCCGGACCGAGGAACCTTGCGAAGAAAGCTAGAGGCCTGCGCTGTGCTAATTAGGTTCAGGGGTCGGACCCTGAACTTAATTCAGTTTTTATGGTTGCTTTCTTTAATTAGTTCTTTATGCTTCATATCGAACCCCGATGAGATAATATGATTATCAATTTTCAGAGGGATGCCTTTCCCCTCCGGTCCAAGCGACTGTTTGAGGTTAGGATCCCGCTAGATGACGCCTATTATTTAGTTGACTTTTGATGTTAGTGGGATCCCATCACATATGGTTATGCCACCATTAGGAGAGCACCCGACTAGTCGGGTGTGCCTATTTGGCCAGCATCGAAATCAAAGATGAGATGGAGATCCATTGAACATCAATTGTCAAATCTATAAGCGAGGCGCCATGACTAGTGGGAGTCCTTTCCAGTGAGTCTGACTCTAGGATTAGCTCCAGAGCATTAGCGTGATAACCAATTTTGCAAAGCATCGATACTCTTGGAATATGTAATGTGACCCTTGAATGGAGAAATCCACTTGAGGCAGGGACTATGATATTCCGAGAGTGATTAATGCTAGACGAAAGGTTTGGACGCTAGTGGGAGCATGGTGTGACCAGGGTCTAGTATTTAGGAGGTCGCTACCTTTGCATTTGCATAAATTCATACTCGCAAAATAACCCTCAGATTTATAAGGGATGCAAGAGAGGACTTTTATAAGATCCTCTGGCCTCCACGGCCAGTCGTTTTGTGTTTGGGTGGGGATGCATAACTTCACACCCCCTAGGGTGGGAGCTGTGTGTTTCCATGCCAAATTACTTAATGACCTCCCTGTGGATATGGCGATTACGGGGCCAGGAGAGAAGGGCTTTTCATCCCACCCTAGTGGGGGCCACATGAACTCCCGTGTCGTAATTGCTTAGGCTCGTGGGTAAGCATCCTAAGTACACGTGAGGTATTCGTTGCGAAGACAACGGTGATCACGTGGTACTGGCCGAAAGATAACCATGGTCCATCACAGCCCTTAGTTGGCAGATTTGGATAGGGTCAAGGAAAAGGCCCGTGTGAGCGGATTGACGCTGTATGATGCCCCCTAGGGCAGGTACAGTCGATTCCAAGATCTTACATACATGGTTAATTAATCCATGGTAATGACTTCGTTTGAGGGTAGCGTCGACATATGGATATAATTAGCTTATTTTAAAAATCCATAAAATAAGTTTTTATGCATACTCATTATTCAATCTTTATTTTCAGATGACTAAGTTAGACCCCCTGTCCGCCATCCTAAATGACCACAAACTTATCGGTCCCAACTATGAGGACTGGAAGCGCAACCTGTACCTGGTCCTAAGGATTGGTAAACATATGTCAGCCCTTAATGACCCTGAGTCAGATTTGCCAGGACCCAATGCCACAGAGGCACAGTTAAAGACATTCACTGACTGGAAGGAATCCAATGAGATATGTAAATGCTATATAATAGCATCCTTGCAAACAACTCTGCAGAAGCAAGTCGAGGAGATGCCCGACGCTTCTGACATGATGTTGTATTTGAAGGAGATGTTTGAAGGTCACAATCGCGTTACGCGATACCTTACCATCAAGAAACTCATCGGCACTAAGATGTCCAATGGGACGCTGGTTCGGGAACACATGATGAAAATGTTTGGGTTCCAGAACGAACTAGCCACCATGGACATTGTGCTAGAAGGCGAGGTGATGACAGACATCTTCCTCTCGTCACTGTCTGGAGCCTTTGAAGGCTTTGTCACCAACTTTAATTTGAACAAGTTGGCTATGACAAATGCAGAGCTTCTGGGAGCTCTCCAGGCAGCTGAGGATGGCTTCAAGCAGAAGGGCGAAGCACTTCACGTGCAACGCAGATCCTTCAAGAAGCCTGGTAAACCTCAGGGCAAGAAACATAAAAGGAAACCTAAGTCATTGCCTGTGCAGGACTCTGATGGAGCCTCTGGGTCTGGAGAATCAAAGAAACCGGACACGAAGTGCTTCCGGTGTGGCCAGAAGGGTCATTGGAAGAAGGATTGCAAGAAGCCTCAGAATGCTGGTGAAGGTAATCTACAACTCTTAGTTGTTGAATCATTTCTTTCAAGTAATAGTACTTTTGCTAGTTGGATTGTGGATTCTGGATCCACTAACCATGCCTGTAACTCTCTTCAGGGGTTTCGGGAAAGCAGAAGATTGCTTGATGGAGAAGTGACCCTGAGCATGGGAACTGAGGCCGTGGCTGCTGCTGAAGCTATTGGAGATGTTAATCTTAGTTTTTCGAATAATAAGACTTTGACACTTAGAGATGTCTTTTATGTACCGTCCTTGCGACGTAACTTAATTTCTGTTTCTTCTTTAGTTAATGAAGGTTATTCAGTTTATTTTGATGCTTCTGGTGTGTCGTTTAAACTGAATGGAACTTTTATAATAAGAGGAATGGTTCAGAATCATCTCTATGTTGTAAGTCCTAAATTTGAAAAGGATAACATAATAACTTCAGCATTTAATGTTAATTCATCTAAGCGTAAGAATCCTTCGGAAAATTTAACCCACCTGTGGCACTTACGACTTGGGCATATTGCCTTAGATAGGATCCATAGAATGGTGAAGGCCGGGCTTCTGGAAACAGATCCTACGGAGATCCTTCCCACCTGTGAATCCTGCCTGGAAGGCAAGATGACCAAGAGGTCCTTTAAAGGCAAAGGAGTAAGAGCTACCGAGGTGTTAGAGTTAATCCATTCGGATGTATGTGGACCCATGAACGTCAAGGCGATAGGAGGCCATGAGTATTTCATCACATTCATTGATGATTACTCAAGATATGGTTATATTTACCTGATGCATCGGAAGTCGGAATCCTTTGACATGTTCAAAGAGTTCAGGGCTGAAGTAGAAAAGCAGACAGGTAAATATATAAAAACCCTTCGATCTGATCGAGGAGGTGAATACCTATCTGACGAGTTCCTAGGGTATATGGTGGAGCATGGGATAAAATCCCAGTTAACTGCTCCAGGTACCCCACAACAGAATGGAGTTTCCGAGAGAAGGAATCAAACCTTGTTGGACATGGTTCGTAGCATGATGAGTTACGCCAGTTTACCAATGACCTTTTGGGGATATGCCCTACAAACAGCAGTTTATATTCTGAATCACGTTCCGTCTAAGTCAGTGCCTCTGACCCCTAGAGAACTGTGGTCAAAGCGAAAGCCATTGATACAGCATTTCAGAATATGGGGATGCCCTGCACATGTGCGAAGGGATAAGAGGGAAAAGATGGAATCTAAAACCAGAGTATGCTTATTTGTAGGGTATTCCAAGGAGACCAAAGGTGGTCTATTTTATGATCCTGAGGAAAAGAAAGTGATCGTTTCTACGAACGCCTATTTCCTAGAACAGGATTATATTGTGGACCACAAACCTACTAGTAAAGTAGTTCTGGATGAGCTACTGGGTACTATATCAGAGAGCGCATCCAAAAGCATAGTGGGAGCTGACATTACAGATAATAATATACTAGATACTGTAGAACCTATTAATCCTGTAACACCACCACCACCTCGTCGCAGTGGGAGAAACATCAGAGCTCCTGACAGATACTATGGAGAAACCTTATTGGTTGATCCAGAGGGTCAGGAGGATGACCCACTGAGCTACGATGAGGCAGTGGGAGCTTCTGACAGCTCTGACTGGCAAAAGGCTATGGAGGTAGAAATTGAATCAATGCCCCATAACGCAGTTTGGACTCTTGTTACACCATCATCCAATATTAAACCTATTGGGTGTAAGTGGGTGTATAAGAAGAAGAGAGGATCCGATGGTACAATAGAGACTTATAAAGCTAGATTAGTTGCCAAGGGTTACACCCAGAGAGAAGGGATCGACTTTGACGAAACCTTCTCGCCGGTAGCTATGATAAAGTCTATTCGGATCCTCCTATCCATTGCAGCCCATTATGACTGGGAGATCTGGCAAATGGATGTCAAGACAGCATTCCTTAATGGAAATTTGGAAGAAGACATTTATATGATTCAGCCACCAGGCTTTGAGTCAGAGGGTCAGGAACATCTAGTTTGCAAGTTGCAGAAGTCCATTTATGGACTAAAGCAAGCATCTAGAAGTTGGAACATCCGTTTTGATCAGACAATCCAGTCATATGGATTTACTCAAAACGAGGATGAACCATGTGTATACAAGAGGACTGATAAGACCACAGTAGTATATTTGATACTTTACGTAGATGATATTCTGCTCATTGGAAATGATGTAGGAACATTATCAACGGTAAAGGTCTGGTTGTCAACACAGTTCGATATGAAAGACCTAGGTGAAGCGAGTTATGTTTTGGGGATCAAGGTAACACGTGATCGCCAGAACAAGATTCTCTCGCTGTCACAGGCTGCGTACATAGATAAGGTTATGGCTAGATTTGACATGCAAAACTCCAAGAAGGGTTTTGTGCCATTTAGACATGGCATAAAACTGTCTAAGGATCAATGTCCTAAGACACCTGAGGAGAGAGCAGAAATGCAGAAGATACCTTATGCCTCGGCATTGGGTAGTCTAATGTATGCTATGCATTGTACAAGGCCAGATATCTGTTTCGCAGTAGGCATGATGGGTCGGTTTCAGTCGAATCCGGGTCCAGATCACTGGACAGCTGTGAAGTGTATACTCAAGTACCTTCGTAGAACAAGGGACTTTGAGTTGGTATACACTGGACAAGAACTGACGCCGATTGGATATACAGATTCTGACTTTATGTCAGATTTGGAATCCAGAAAGTCGACATCAGGTTTTGTGTTTATGCTAGGAGGAGGAGCGGTTAGTTGGCAGAGTGTGAAGCAGAAATGTATCGCAGACTCTACCACAGAGGCTGAGTACGTTGCAGCGTGCGAGGCAGCCAAAGAGGCGGTATGGCTCTAGAAATTCCTTACGGATTTGGGATGTGTACCAGAGGCCCAGTTACCTATTGTGCTTTACTGCGACAATAGTGGGGCGGTAGCACAAGCCAAGGAGCCAAGACATCACCAAAAGGGGAAGCACATCGAGCGCAAGTTCCACTTGATTCGGCAGTTTCAAAAGCAAGGGCGAGTAGCGGTGACGCAGATTGCATCTACAGATAATGTTGCTGATCCTTTCACAAAGGCAATACCTACCAAGGCATTCGAGCGACATGTGGACGCGATGGGAGTCAAAACCGTTTTGCTTCGCTAGACCAAGTGGGAGATTGTTAGGATTGATGTGTTCTAAGCTTGTAAAACTTTATGTTTTGGTCTAATAAAGATTGATAGTTATTAATATATGAGATGCATATAGGTGCGTAACATAGTTACGTGTTCTTTAGAGAACAGAGAGCCATGGTTATATGGTAGTCCACTGAGTTGAAGACTAAGTGGATTGGTCCCGTATAACCTAAATAAGTTCGCAGCTATGATCAGGTTGGTCGCCTCATCATGTTAAGCTGTTGGCGATGACAGTTCATGGGATGTCTTCACCATGGTCATCACCAGGCACAGTGTCTGTGGCTGAACGGAACTAACACGGTGTACAGATCAGTGAGCAGACACTGGTACACTAAGCCGTGTTTCTGCTTAGGGTAAAACGGTCCTAAACCCTGAGGAGCCACGTCTGATGGACTAACCAGTTGCGTGGTGCTTTGGCGCACCAATGTGTGAGGGTCCATATGCAGTGATCCAAAACCACGGTGTACTGGGTTACCCGGCTGGCGTTGCATTAGCGTGTCACTCCTGCAGGCCATCCACACCCCTGATGGGAGGTGCGTTCCTTGGTGTGACTTACACTGTACCAAACCCAGGCCTGGTGGTCATCAGTTTGACTGTTGACCGAGTTCGATTACTCAACGGGGTAATCAGAGGTACGATGTATAGGTCAACCTGGAAGGAACCAAGTCATATGATCGTTCGAGTCTGACGGTAGTCTTCACCGCTCGAAGTGAATCATGGCATCAAATGGAGGGACAGCGGGTTTACCACTACTAAGCGGAGAGCAGGGGTATGATGGAGAACATAGTAAGTCTGGGTGAATTGGAGTACAGCCTGCGTCGCACTCTGGGTGGCTACGCAGGTTAACTCGAGCTCAGAAGATCGATGGTACACTCGGGTAGTGTGTCGATCGAGCTTGAGTTGGAAGCCATGAACCCCGGTCCCTGATGGTTCCACCTTATCAACATTATGTACGGTTCTTGAACCGTCTCCTCGGAACTCCATAAGCAGGAGGAAGATAGAAGTATACGCTCCGTGTGTGCTTGGCACTAGAGCACGGTAGATGCGTAACTACATACGAGTACTAAGTGTTGAGCCCGGGATTAGTACAGAGTCGTATGTAGTAATCCCTAGCCATAAGTGAACTTCGCTGCATAGGTACGATGCACCGGGGTATGTTGCGAGTTGACTAGTTGACTTTGCTAGAGGCACCTTCCGGTGGCCTCAGTTAATAGTAAGTAACTAGTAGATATCACTTAAATAATGGCCGTTAGGTATCGCACACTAGAAATGGTCAAAATGAGGCGTCGGGGCGTTTTGGTAAAAACCTCACTCTGCCGGACTTCACTGTTGGCCGACCTCACTGGTGTGACACCTTGCTAGGGCCGGCCCTATGATGTAGGGATAAGAATCCCTCATCTATAGGGCCGGCCATATGGATAGGGATGGGGCGATAAATCGGTTAAAATCGAGCCCTAAAAAGTGGGAAAACGGATAAATACACGGAGAGATAAAAGGGAGATAATGGAGAGATAATGAGAGGGGGTTAATATCCCCTTGGATCCTTATCCAAGGGGTGTTGGCCGGCCCTATAAAGGCACCTATGGGCGCCGGCCCCATGCACAAAAAAAAACCGAACCCCCCTCTCTCTCATCTCTCTAGTTCTCTCCCTAATCTCTCTCCGTTTCCCGCTTGCTACTTCATCTTCCTCGCGTGGAGTTCTGAAGAAGGAGAAGGGTCATTCTTCGGAGGCACTCAGAGATCCGAGAGCGATGTTCCGTGCATCGTGTGAGATCGGGTGAACAAGAAGGTAACATCTCTATTCGTACCGTCGGCATCTTCGCGAACGATCTTCCGTCTCCATCGACAAAGAAGACAATCCTCCGCGGTTAAAAGATCCGTACGAAAGGTATGTGTAATCTAACATGTAGATCTAGCGAGCATTATGATTTGCATCCATGCTAGTTAATCATTACGCTAGATTGCCGTTAGGGGTTTTCGATTCTCGTGCATACACATGCACACATATGTAGATTAGTTTCTGTGAAAAATTAAATTGTGTAACGTGCACCATGAACGGTCTTTCGACCGCCAAATCGTTTCCGCTGCGAGCCTCTGACCCGGATTAACTTCCAACAGTCCCATATGGCATCATCGTCTCGGTCATCCTACGGTTCAGACCATGACTATTCTATCTAGGCATCTTTCAATGACTGAAACTTCTAAACTACCTTTGGTTTGCTCTTCTTGTTAGCTGAAAAAGTGCTCTCGTTTATCTTTTAGTCTGTCAGAGTCAATTAGTAATTTTTCTCTTAAACTTGTTCACACCGATGTGTGGAGGACTAGTTCCGAGTTATCTAATAATGGTCATAAGTTTTATGTTATTTTTTTTAAAGATTTTAGTCATTATTGTTGGCTCTTCCCTTTAACTTTCAAATCCGAAGTTTATGACATATTCATTCATTTTAAAACACTGCTTGTTGAAAATATGTTTGAGCTTAAGATAAAGTTTCTCCAAACTGACGGGGGTGAAGAATATACTAGCCTACGCTTAAAAGTTTTTCTATCTTTACATGGTATTTCTCGTCGTTGGTCATATCCTTACACCCCCCAAAAAAATGTTCTGGCTGAACGTAAGCACTGACACATCACTGAAACTGGTCTCACGCTTTTGCACTATTCCAAACTGCCTTCTCGCTTTTGGTTCAATGCATTTACTATAGATGTTTTCCTCATAAACCACCTTCCTACTCGGACACTCGCCAACATCTCACCCTATGAAAAGCTATTTCGCAAGGCACCTAATTATGGTGTGTTGCACAGCTTCGGTTGTGCTTGCTTCCTGTGCTTTGCGACTATTGTGGGTGCAAAAATTATACCGGACCGGATCAGAGCCGCATGGGCTCGTGCAACGTCCCAAGTAGGTAAGCCCGTTCTGGCTCATGGATCTACTCTGCAGGGCCCGCAGATCAAGCCCTCCCCCTTATTGGGCCCGCACAACGGCCCAATAAGGGCCCAGCAAGGAGGCCCAGAACCAGTGCCACGTTATCATTGTCACATCATCACTGCCATATTGGGCACGTGCCTACGCTATAAAAGGATCCCCAAGGCATTCAGAAAAGGTGGGTTAGTCATTCGATCAGAGGAAGAGGGATTCCAGATCCAGAGCCAGAGCCCTCTATTCTTCCTCTTAAACTCTTCTAATTGCTTTGTGCAAACAGATTGTAAAAAGCTTCTCTTGGCCTGTCGAGAGAACGCTCAACCCTCCTTACTCATATTATAGTGAAGATCAGGTGGCACCTCTCGCTCGGAGACGTAGGTCGTAAGACCAAACTTCGACAACAACTCCATATGTCATCTCTCTCCTTCTCAACTTTCTAATCTTTAACATACAAACAATTCAATTCAATCAAGACTGTGGGGTGGGATTCTTGATCAAAGCGGCTCAAAAATTTCTCCCACAATCTTTGGCGCCGTCTATGGGATATCGATAGAGGTCTTACCCACACCTCTACTGACTCCTATTCAACTTGTGGTGACGAGCCACAAGTCCTCCTCCAAATCAACCTCAAAGCCTTCATCACGCCGACATCAACACGCTCGACGATGAAGACCAGTACCAACCCACCAAAGGCGGGTGCTGAGCGAACAAACAACGTGCTGATCGAAGAAGAACAAGAAGTCTCGGTAGCAACCAACCGAAGAAATGTTCGGGAGCGGCTGGGGCCGCAAGTCAGCCATCCAGAAGGGCACAACGATCGGCGGGACCCGTCATCCCTGAGGCATCGATCTGGCAAAGAACACGCTATTCAAGGGAGCGAGCCTCAGGCTACATACGAGATCTCGGCTGCTGACTTCCAGCTGCTAAATCTCCTCAAGAAGAATGCGGCCCTCGAACAAGAGAGTGACTCCTTGAAGAAGGCAGCTGAAAGGGCAGGGGTTATGATCCATAACTCTCTCGCTGCGACTGAAGGCTCAATAAAGACTCGCCCAGCTGCAAGTCATCACCTCAAAGAACCAAGGAGGGTTCATGCCAAAAAGTGTCAAGCATCCACGCAAGCACCTAAACAAACGGTGTGGGACCATCTTGACATCGATGGTGCTCCAAGCCACTGTTGAGAGAGGTTGCTTGAATCAACGGGGTTCACTGGACGCCCTATTCACTCACATGCAATAATACCAGATGCACATGAGCTACTCAACCGACTCGAAGGCAAACCATCGATGTGGGACGCCGCCATCAAGATTCAGGCTATTAATCGCCTCAGCAGGGCCTCTTCATCCCGAGATAGCAACCCCTTTCCCTGTAGGTTGGCAAACACCAAGCATGCCCAAGTTCAACTGCATCAAGGGAGACCCTGCTCTCCACATCCTAGCCTACAAGCAGACCCTGATGCCATATGAGTATGAGAATCATATCCTCTACCATATGTTCCCAGGAAGTCTCAAGGGACCTGCCCTCGACTAGTACCACACGCTGCCTACCGGTACGGTGGCCACACTCAGAGAGTTGGCTGAACTCTTCATGGACCATTATCAGCTAAACTTAAAGCCGGAAAAGAAGTTGGATACACTCTACCGGCTGAAGATGGGCTCCGACGAGTCTAAAAGGTGCTTTACGATGAGGTTTTGTAATGAGCACTCTGAGCTCACCGGTCGGTCACATAATGAGGAGGTCATCATCTTGGCATTCCAGAATGCTATCCGGCTAGAGCTCCACGTCTACACCGACTTCATTCAGCATCCTCCTAGTACCTTGGAGGCAATATTCAAGCACGTACAGTGGGAGATAGAGGTGGAAGACAATCAGCGGGCCAGAAGACTACACGAGCCCCGCGAGTCTTGTGACTCCCGACGTACGAAAGATGACAAAGCTCTGAATGAAGCACACTACAAGAAGTCTGCCTATGCCGCGTCCGACCAAAAGGTACTGGCCAAAAGGTACAATGAAGATCTGAAGGCCCTTCCAGTAGGGAAGAGGCAAACTCCAAGGGAGCAAAGGGTGTTCACTGAGCTGAACACCTCCATTGAAGACATCTTCGCCTGCTTGCAGAACGAGCCCTTTTGCAAGTGGCCACAGCCTCTCCCTCCAAATTCCGACCAGGCGGGAGATACGACAGCCTACTGTAAGTTCCATCGCAGCCATGACCACCCAACCTCTACATGTCGGAAGCTAAAGCATCACATCGAAGACCTGATCCAAAAAGGGCGGCTTGATGGCTACCTTGCTAATAAGGAACCAGGTCGAGAGAAGGAAAGGCAATAGCAGTGGAGAAAGAAAGTCAACGTAATACGTGGATGCATAATCATAATGTCCGCTGGGCAGCCTCTGAAAAAGTATAATCGCAACTTTGTTTTATCAATAAAGTGTCTTTTTTTTCTCAAAATCAAATCTCTCGAAGTTCGATTCCACCATGTTAAGGCATAAAAATAAAAAAAGTGCTCCTAGCAACCCAGTTCAACCAGAGACCTTCGATTCCGTCCATTCAAGTCAGAAGCTTGAAGGCAATTTGGCTATGCCCTGTCAAGGCTTAAGTCCAATAAAAAAGCTCCTGATAACTCAGGTCAACCAAAGACCTTCGATTCCGCCCATTCAAGTCAGAAACTCAAAGGCAATTCGGCTATGCCCTCTCGAGGCTAAAGTCCGATAAAAAGGCTCTTGGCAATCCAGGTCAACCAAAGACCTTCGATTTCGCCCGTTCAAGTCGGAATCTCGAAGGCAATTCGGTTACACTCTCTCAAGGCTAAAGTTTGATTAAAAAGCTCCTGGCAACCCAAGTCAACCAAAGATCTTGGATTCCGTCCATTCAAGTCGGAAGCTCGAAGGCAATTTGGCTTTCTCTGTCAAGGTTAAAGTCCAATAAAAAAGCTCATGATAACTCAGGTCAACCAAAGACCTTTGATTCCGTCCATTCAAGTCGGAAGCTCGAAGGCAATTCGGCTATGCTCTTGCAATACGAAAATCCGATAAAAAGGCTCCTGACAATCCAGGTCAAGCTAAGCTATCAACTATACTCATCCGATGCAATGAGAATAAGTCCAAGACAGGCATCGCTTCTTCGACATGCACCAAGTTCAAGGAGACATCCTTGGCACTTGAAGACAAAGTCCGAGGTGACCAACACCTCGACACTCAACAAGCCCAAGGCCCTGGCCTTGGCACTTGAAGGCAAAGTCTGAGGCGACCAATACTTTGGCACTCTACAAGCCCAAGGCCCAGCCCTTGGCACTCAAAGACAATGTCCGAGGTGACCAACGTGTCGACACTCTACAAGCCCAAGGCCCAGCCCTTGGCATTCGAAGACAAAGTTCAAGGTGACCAACGCCTTGGCACTCTATAAGTCCAAGGCCCAGCCCTTGGCACTCGAAGACAAAGTCCAAGGAGACCAACGCCTCGGCACTTTATAAGCCCAAGGCCTAGCCCTTGGTACTTGAAGACAAAGTCCGAGGCGACCAACGCCTCGGCGCTCTACAAACCCAAGGCTCATCCCTTGGCATTCGAAGACAAAGTCCGAGGCGACCAACGCCTTGGCACTTTACAAGCCCAAGGCCCAGCCTTTGGCACTCAAAGACAAAGTCTGAGGTGACCAACGCCTCAGCACTCTATAAGCCCAAGGCCCTGCTGTTAGGATTGATGTGTTCTAAGCTTGTAAAACTTTAAGTTTTGGTCTAATAAAGATTGATAGTTATTAATATATATGAGATGCATATAGGTGCGTAACATAGTTACGTGTTCTTTAGAGAACAGAGAGCCATGATTATATGGTAGTCCACTGAGTTGAAGACTAAGTGGATTGGTCCCGTATAACCTAAATATATTCGCAGCTATGATCAGGTTGGTCGCCTCATCATGATAAGCTGTTGGCGATGACAGTTCATGGGATGTCTTCACCATGGTCATCACCAGGCACAGTGTCTGTGGCTGAACGGAACTAACACGGTGTACAGATCAGTGAGCAGACACTGGTACACTAAGCCGTGTTTCTGCTTAGGGTAAAACGGTCCTAAACCCTGAGGAACCACGACTGATGGACTAACCAGTTGCGTGGTGCTTTGGCGCACCAATGTGTGAGGGTCCATATACAGTGATCCAAAACCACGGTGTACTGGGTTACCCGGCTGGCGTTGCATTAGTGTGTCACTCCTGCAGGTCATCCACACCCCTGATGGGAGGTGCGTTCCTTGGTGTGACTTACACTGTACCAAACCCAGGCCTGGTGGTCATCAGTTTGACTGTTGACCGGGTTCGATTACTCGACGGGGTAATCAGAGGTACGATGTATAGGTCAACCTGGAAGGAACCAAGTCATATGATCATTCGAGTCTGACGGTAGTCTTCACCGCTCAAAGTGAATCATGGCATCAAGTGGAGGGACAGCGGGTTTACCACTACTAAGCGGAGAGCAGGGGTATGATGGAGAACATAGTAAGTCTGGGTGAATTAGAGTGCAGCCTGCGTCGCACTCTGGGTGGCTACGCAGGTTAACTCGAGCTCAGAGGATCGATGGTACACTCGGGTAGTGTGTCGATCGAGCTTGAGTTGGAAGCCATGAACCCCGGTCCCTGATGGTTCCACCTTATCAACATTATGTACGGTACTTGAACCGTCTCCTCGGAACACCATAAGCATTAGGAGGAAGAAAGAAGTATACGCTCCGTGTATGCTTGGCACTAGAGCACGGTAGATGCGTAACTACATACGAGTACTAAGGGTTGAGCCCGAGACTAGTGCAGAGTCGCATGTAGTAATCCCTAGCCATAAGTGAACTTCGCTGCATAGGTGCGATGCACTGGGGTATGTTGCGAGTTGACTAGTTGACTTTGCTAGAGGCACCCTCCGGTGGCCTCAGTTAATAGTAGGTAACTAGTAAAGATCACTTAGGAAGTGGCCGCTAGGTATCGCACGCTAGAAATGGTCAAAATGAGGCGTCGGGGCGTTTTGGTAAAAACCTCACTCTGCCGGACCTCACTGTTGGCCGACCCTAGTAGTGAGGCACCTTGCTAGGGCCGGCCCTATGATGTAGGGATAAGAATCCCTCATCTATAGGGCCGGCCATATAGATAGGGATGGGGCGATAAAAACGGATAAAGTCGAGCCCTAAAAAGTGGGAAAATGGATAAATACGCAGAGAGATAAAAAGGAGATAATGGAGAGATAATGAGAGGGGGTCATTATCCCCTTGGATCCTTATCCAAGGGGGTTGGCCGGCCCTATAAAAGGACCTATGGGGCGCCGGCCCCATGTGCTAGAAAATCCGAACCCCCCCTCCTCTCATCTCTCTAGTTCTCTCCCGTTTTATCTCCCGTTTCTCGCTTGCTACTTCGTCTTCCCCGCGTGGAGTTCTGAAGAAGGAGAAGGGTCGTTCTTCAGAGGCACTCAGAGATCCGAGAGCGACGTTCTGTGCATCATGTGAGATCGGGTGAACAAGAAGGCAACATCTCCATTCGTACCATCGGCATCTTCGCGAACGATCTTCCGTCTCCATCGACAAAGAAGACAATTCTCCGCGGTTAAAAGATCCGTACGAAAGGTATGTGTAATCTAACATGTAGATCTAGCGAGCATTATGATTTGCATGCATGCTAGTTAATCATTACGCTAGATTGCCGTTAGAGGTTTTCGATTCTCGTGCATACACATGCACACATATGTAGATTAGTTTCTATAAAAATTAAATAGTGTAACGTGCACCATGAACGGTCTTTCGACCGCCAAATCGCTTCCGCTGCGAGCCTCTGACCCGGATTAACTTCCAACAATTGGTATCAGAGCCGCATTAGTGGTGTGTGTTTCATGTTTTTTCATGAAACTAATATGTGTGCGCATGATGAATGCGTGAGATCATCGGGGTTCTTACGCTTACATCATGAATATGTATAGATTGTGCTTGTTCTATTAATCATTCTTGCAGGGCACCGCTATAAAAATCTAGATCTATGCTTTGTGCTTGCTACCGGGGGTCGGACCCCGAGTTAGCAAATGTCTGGATTTGCTTTCTATGTGTGGATTTGTAATTGAGCCGTAGATTGGGCGAGTGATGGGGGTTGACCATCCTCGGTTTCCCATGGCCTTTTTTTCTAGGTGTGTTTTCTCTTCTTTCTAGGAAATTGTGTACGAGCGAGCACTTGCTCGAAGCGTACTAGAATTTTCGGTTACAGATCGAGAAGAAAGATGTGCCAAAGAAATCCACCATCGGGAGCGGAAGCGGAACCCTGGAGGATGAAGACGATCCGGCAAAGTGTTCGCGAGCGCGACGAAGAAGCCGGACCGAGGAACCTTGCGAAGAAAGCTAGAGGCCTGCGCTGTGCAAATTAGGTTCAGGGGTCGGACCCTGAACTTAATTCAGTTTTAATGGTTGCTTTCTTTAATTAGTTCTTTATGCTTCATATCGAACCCCGATGAGATAATATGATTATCAGTTTTCAGAGGGATGCCTTTCCCCTCCGGTCCAAGCGACTGTTTGAGGTTAGGATCCCGCTAGATGACGCCTATTATTTAGTTGACTTTTGATGTTAGTGGGATCCCATCACATATGGTTATGCCACCATTAGGAGAGCACCCGATTAGTCGGGTGTGCCTATTTGGCCAGCATCGAAATCAAAGATGAGATGGAGATCCATTGAACATCAATTGTCAAATCTATAATCAAGGCGCCATGACTAGTGGGAGTCCTTTCCAGTGAGTCTGACTCTAGGATTAGCTCCAGAGCATTAGCGTGATAACCAATTTTGCAAAGCATCGATATTCTTGGAATATGTAATGTGACCCTTGAATGGAGAAATCCACTTGAGGCAGGGATTATGATATTCCGAGAGTGATTAATGCTAGGCGAAGGGCTTGAACGCTAGTGGGAGCATGGTGTGACCAGGGTCTAGTATTTAGGAGGTCGCTACCTTTGCATTTGCATAAATTCATACTCGCAAAATAACCCTCAGAATTATAAGGGATGCAAGAGAGGACTTTTATAAGATCCTCTGGCCTCCACGGCCAGTCGTTTTGTGTTTGGGTGGGGATGCATAACTTCACACCCCCTAGGGTGGGAGCTGTGTGTTTCCATGCCAAATTACTTAATGACCTCCCTGAGGATATGGCGATTACGGGGCCAGGAGAGAAGGGCTTTTCATCCCACCCTAGTGGGGGCCGCATGAACTCCCGTGTCGTAATTGCTTAGGCTCGTGGGTAAGCATCCTAAGTACACGTGAGGTATTCGTTGCGAAGACAACGGTGATCACGTGGTACTGGCCAAAAGATAACCATGGTCCATCACAGCCCTTAGTTGGCAGATTTGGATAGGGTCAAGGAAAAGGCCCGTGTAAGCGGATTGACGCTGTATGATGCCCCCTAGGGCAGGTACAGTCGATTCCAAGATCTTACATACATGGTTAATTAATCCATGGTAATGACTTCGCTTGAGTGTAGCGTTGACATATGGATATAATTAGCTTGTTTTAAAAATCCATAAAATAAGTTTTTTAATGCATACTCATTTTTCAATCTTTATTTTCAGATGACTAAGTTAGACCCCCAGTCCGCTATCCTAAATGACCACAAACTTACCGGTCCCAACTATGAGGACTGGAAGCGCAACCTGTACCTGGTCCTAAGGATTGGGAAACATATGACAGCCCTTAATGACCCTGAGCCAGATTTGCCAGGACCCAATGCCACAGAGGCACAGTTAAAGGCATTCACTGACTGGAAGGAATCTAATGAGATATGTAAATGCTATATTATAGCATCCTTGCAAATAACTCTGCAGAAGCAAGTCGAGGAGATGCCCGATGCTTCTGACATGATGTTGTACTTGAAGGAGATGTTTGAAGGTCACAATCGCGTTACGCGATACCTTACCATCAAGAAACTCGTCGGCACTAAGATGTCCAATGGGACACTGGTTCGGGAACACATGATGAAAATGTTTGGGTTCCAGAACGAACTAGCTACCATGGACATTGTGCTAGAAGGCGAGGTGATGATAGACATCTTCCTCTCGTCACTGTCTGGAGCCTTTGAAGGCTTTGTCACCAACTTTAATTTGAACAAGTTGGCTATGACAAATGCAGAGCTTCTGGGAGCTCTCCAGGCAGCTGAGGATGGCTTCAAGCAGAAGGGCGAAGCACTTCACGTGCAACGCAGATCCTTCAAGAAACCTGGTAAACCTCAGGGCAAGAAACATAAAAAGAAACCTAAGTCACTGCCTGTGCAGGACTCTGCTGGGGCCTCTGGGTCTGGAGAATCAAAGAAACCGAGCACGAAGTGCTTCCGGTGTGGCCAGAAGGGTCATTGGAAGAAGGACTGCAAGAAGCCTCAGAATGCTGGTGAAGGTAATCTACAACTCTTAGTTGTTGAATCATTTCTTTCAAGTAATAATACTTTTGCTAGTTGGATTGTGGATTCTGGATCCACTAACCATGCCTGTAACTCTCTTCAGGGGTTTCGGGAAAGCAGAAGATTGCTTGATGGAGAGGTGACCTTGAGCATGGGAACTGAGGCCGTGGCTGCTGCTGAAGCTATTGGAGACGTTAATCTTAGTTTTTCGAATAATAAGACTTTGACTCTTAGAGATGTCTTTTATGTACCGTCCTTGAGACGTAACTTAATTTCTGTTTCTTCTTTAGTTAATGAAGGTTATTCAGTTTATTTTGATGCTTTTGGTGTGTCGTTTAAACTGAATGGAACTTTTATAATAAGAGGAATGGTTCAGAATCATCTCTATGTTGTAAGTCCTAAATTTGAAAAAGATAACATAATAACTTCAGCATTTAATGTTAATTCATCTAAGCGTAAGAATCCTTCGGAAAATTTAACCTACCTGTGGCACTTACGACTTGGGCATATTGCCTTAGACAGGATCCATAGAATGGTGAAGGCCGGGCTTCTGGAAACAGATCCTACGGAGATCCTTCCCACCTGTGAATCCTGCCTGGAAGGCAAGATGACCAAGCGGTCCTTTAAAGGCAAAGGAGTAAGAGCCACTGAGGTATTAGAGTTAATCCATTCAGATGTGTATGGACCCATGAACGTCAAGGCGATAGGAGGCCATGAGTACTTCATCACTTTCATTGATGATTACTCAAGATATGGTTACATTTACCTGATGCATCGGAAGTCGGAATCCTTTGACATGTTCAAAGAGTTCAGGGCTGAAGTAGAAAAGCAGACAGGTAAATATATAAAAAACCTTCGATCTGATCGAGGAGGTGAATACCTATCTGACGAGTTCCTAGGGTATTTGGTGGAGCATGGGATAAAATCCCAGTTAACTGCTCCAGGTACCCCACAACAGAATGGAGTTTTCGAGAGAAGGAATCGAACCTTGTTGGACATGGTTCGTAGCATGATGAGTTACGCTAGTTTACCAATGACCTTTTGGGGATATACCCTACAAACAGCAGTTTATATTCTGAATCACGTTCCGTCTAAGTCAGTGCCTCAGACCCCTAGAGAACTGTGGTCAAAGCGAAAGCCATTGCTATATCATTTCAGAATATGGGGATGCCCTGCACATGTGCGAAGTGATAAGAGGGAAAAGATGGAATCTAAAACCAGAGTATGCTTATTTGTAGGGTATTCTAAGGAGACCAAAGGTGGTCTATTTTATGATCCTGAGGAAAAGAAGGTGATCGTTTCTACGAACGCCTATTTCCTAGAACAAGATTATATTGTGGACCACAAACCTACTAGTAAGGTAGTTCTGGATGAACTGCTGGGTACTAGTTCAGATAGCGCATCCGAAAGCATAGTGGGAGCTGACATTACAGATAATAATGTACCAGATACTGTAGAAGCTGTTAATCCTGTAACACCACCACCACCTCGTCGCAGTGGGAGAAACATCAGAGCTCCTGACAGATACTATGGAGAAACCTTATTGGTTGATCCAGAGGGTCAGGAGGATGGCCCACTGAGCTACGATGAGGCAGTGGGAGCTTCTGACAGCTCTGACTGGCAAAAGGCTATGGAGGCAGAAATTGCATCAATGTCCCATAACGCTGTCTGGACTCTTGTTACACCATCATCCAATATTAAAACTATTGGGTGTAAGTGGGTGTATAAAAGGAAGAGAGGATTTGATGGATCAATTGAGACTTATAAAGCTAGATTAGTTGCCAAGGGTTATACCCAGAGAGAAGGAATCGACTTTGACGAAACCTTCTCGTCGGTAGCTATGATAAAGTCTATTCGGATCCTCCTATCCATTGCAGCCCATTATGACTGGGAGATCTGGCAAATGGATGTCAAGACAGTATTCCTTAACGGGAATTTGGAAGAAGACATTTATATGATGCAGCCACCAGGTTTTGAGTCAGAGGGTCAGGAACATCTAGTTTGCAAGTTGCAGAAGTCCATTTATAGATTAAAGCAAGCATCTAGAAGTTGGAACATCCGTTTTGATCAGCCAATCCAGTCATATGGATTTACTCAAAACGAGGATGAACCATGTGTATACAAGAGAAGTGATAAGACTACAGTGATATATTTGATACTTTACGTAGACGATATTCTACTCATTGGGAATGATGTAGGAATATTGTCAACGATAAAGGTCTGGTTGTCAACACAGTTCGATATGAAAGACCTAGGTGAAGCGAGTTATGTTTTGGGGATCAAGGTAACACGTGATCGCCAGAACTACATATATAGATAAGGTTATGGCTAGATTTGACATGCAAAAATCCAAGAAGGGTTTTGTGCCATTTAGACATGGCATAAAACTGTCTAAGGATCAATGTCCTAAGACACCTGAGGAGAGAGCAGAAATGCAGAAGATACCTTATGCTTCGGCATTAGGTAGTCTAATGTATGCTATGCATTGTACAAGGCCTGATATCTGTTTCGCAGTAGGAATGATGGGTCGGTTTCAGTCGAATCCGGGTCCAGATCACTGGACAGCTGTGAAGTGTATACTCAAGTACCTTCGTAGAACAAGGCACTATGAGTTGGTTTACACTGGACAAGAACTGACGCCGATTGGATATACAGATTCTGACTTTATGTCAGATTTGGAATCCAGGAAATCGACATCAGGTTTTGTGTTTATGTTAGGGGGAGCAACGGTTAGTTGGCAGAGTGTGAAGCAGAAATGCATCACAGACTCTACCACAGAGGCTGAGTACGTTGCAGCATGCGAGGCAGCCAAAGAGGTGGTATGGCTCAAGAAATTCCTTACGGATTTGGGGTGCGTACCAGAGGCCCAGTTACCTATTGTGCTTTACTGCGACAATAGTGGGGCGGTA
Source organism: Chamaelirium japonicum (assembly GCA_947650365.1). Lineage (NCBI taxonomy): Eukaryota > Viridiplantae > Streptophyta > Magnoliopsida > Liliales > Melanthiaceae > Chamaelirium > Chamaelirium japonicum. The sequence continues at coordinate 12,668,189 of OX393555.1, read as the reverse complement.
GCACAAGCAAAGGAGCCAAGACATCACCAAAAGGGGAAGCATATTGAGCGCAAGTTCCACTTGATTCGGCAGTTTCAAAAGCAAGGGCGAGTAGTGGTGACACAGATTGCATCTACAGATAATGTTGCTGATCCTTTCACAAAGGCAATACCTACCAAGGCATTCGAGCGACATGTGGACGCGATGGGAGTCAAAACCGTTTTGCTTCGCTAGACCAAGTGGGAGATTGTTAGGATTGATGTGTTCTAAGCTTGTAAAACTTTAAGTTTTGGTCTAATAAAGATTGATAGTTATTAATATATATGAGATGCATATAGGTGTGTAACATAGTTACGTGTTCTTTAGAGAACAGAGAACCATGGTTATATGGTAGTCTACTGAGTTGAAGACTAAGTGGATTGGTCCCGTATAACCTAAATATGTTCGCAGCTATGATCAGGTTGGTCGCCTCATCATGATAAGCTGTTGGCGATGACAGTTCATGGGATGTCTTCACCATGGTCATCACCAGGCACAGTGTCTGTGGCTGAACGGAACTAACACGGTGTACAGATCAGTGAGCAGACACTGGTACACTAAGCCGTGTTTCTGCTTAGGGTAAAACGGTCCTAAACCCTAAGGAACCACGACTGATGGACTAACCAGTTGCGTGGTGCTTTTGGCGCACCAATGTGTGAGGGTCCATATACAGTGATCCAAAACCACGGTGTACTGGGTTACCCGGCTGGTGTTGCATTAGCGTGTCACTCCTGCAGGCCATCCACACCCCTGATGGGAGGTGCGTTCCTTGGTGTGACTTACACTGTACCAAACCCAGGCCTGGTGGTCATCAGTTTGACTGTTGACCGGGTTCGATTACTCGACGGGGTAATCAGAGGTACGATGTATAGGTCAACCTGGAAGGAACCAAGTCATATGATCATTCGAGTCTGACGGTAGTCTTCACCGCTCGAAGTGAATCATGGCATCAAGTGGAGGGACAGCGGGTTTACCACTACTAAGCGGAGAGCAGGGGTATGATGGAGAACATAGTAAGTCTGGGTGAATTGGAGTGCAGCCTGCGTCGCACTCTGGGTGGCTACGCAGGTTAACTCGAGCTCAGAGGATCGATGGTACACTCGGGTAGTGTGTCGATCGAGCTTGAGTTGGAAGCCATGAACCCCGGTCCCTGATGGTTCCACCTTATCAACATTATGTACGGTTCTTGAACCGTCTCCTCAGAACACCATAAGCATTAGGAAGAAGAAAGAAGTATACGCTCCGTGTGTGCTTAGCACTAGAGCACGGTAGATGCGTAACTACATACGAGTACTAAGGGTTGAGCCCGAGACTAGTGCAGAGTCGCATGTAGTAATCCCTAGCCATAAGTAAACTTCGCTGCATAGGTGCGATGCACCGGGGTATGTTGCGAGTTGACTAGTTGACTTTGCTAGAGGCACCCTCCGGTGGCCTCAGTTAATAGTAGGTAACTAGTAAAGATCACTTAGGAAGTGGCCGCTAGGTATCGCACGCTAGAAATGGTCAAAATGAGGCGTCGGGGCGTTTTGGTAAAAACCTCACTCTGCCGGACCTCACTGTTGGCCGACCCTAGTAGTGAGGCACCTTGCTAGGGCCGGCCCTATGATGTAGGGATAAGAATCCCTCATCTATAGGGCCGGCCATATAGATAGGGATGGGGCGATAAAAACGGATAAAGTCGAGCTCTAAAAAGTAGGAAAACGGATAAATACGCAGAGAGATAAAAAGGAGATAATGGAGAGATAATGAGAGAGGGTCATTATCCCCTTGGATCCTTATCCAAGGGGGTTGGCCGGCCCTATAAAAGGACCTATGGGGTGCCGGCCCCATGTGCTAGAAAATCCGAACCCCCCCTTCTCTCATCTCTCTAGTTCTCTCCCGTTTCATCTCCCGTTTCCCGCTTGCTACTTCGTCTTCCCCGCGTGGAGTTCTGAAGAAGGAGAAGGGTCGTTCTTCGGAGGCACTCAGAGATCCGAGAGCGACGTTCCGTGCATCGTGTGAGATCGGGTGAACAAGAAGGCAACATCTCCATTCGTACCATCGGCATCTTCGCGAACGATCTTCCGTCTCCATCGACAAAGAAGACAATTCTCCGCGGTTAAAAGATCCGTATGAAAGGTATGTGTAATCTAACATGTAGATCTAGCGAGCATTATGATTTGCATGCATGCTAGTTAATCATTACGCTAGAATGCCGTTAGGGGTTTTCGATTCTCGTGCATACACATGCACACATATGTAGATTAGTTTCTATGAAAATTAAATAGTGTAACGTGCACCATGAACGGTCTTTCGACCGCCAAATCGCTTCCGCTGCGAGCCTCTGACCCGGATTAACTTCCAACACCTGCCCTTGGTACTCGAACACATAGTCTGAGGTGACTGATACCTCGGTACTCTACAAACCCAAGGTCCTAGACATATAAAGATAAAGTCCGAGACATCATCGCCGACGTATTGGCATTCGATCAAAAGCCCATGCTTAGTCTTATCACTCAGGTTCAAACATCAGATTATCACCAATCATCACCCTCTCCCACCCGCTGACGGTTCCAAACCGGTCAGGGGGTGGTCGGTCTAACTCTGTCAGTATGTGTCTCCACACTAGTGCAGTCGATGGTGGATTCCTCATGATCTTCGTCTGCAAAGGGCCTTAACGGCCCGAGCTCACCAACGGAGCCATTGTTCGAATCCTCAATATATGGCAGAGGAGGAGCGCAAACAATCTCCTTCTTTCCTCGATGGCATTTTCCCAACACAGTGGGTCCCTTGACGGTTTTGATCATGAAAAGAGCGGCCTGCAGTGGATGAACAAACGATAAGAAAAGAGCAAGGTAGGCAAAAAATCCATCATAACACGAGGTAAAATGGTGCTTCCTTGATCCTGGCCAAGTCAACACCCTTATGTGACCGTAGTACCTAGTGAACACAGTAATCAGGTGCGGTAGTAAATTGGGTGAAGACTGGCTGGTCATCATGCGGCATCATCCTAGATTATCTCTAAGAAGCCCCCTTAAATGTTGCGTTGTCCCTCGCCGACAACCCCGCGCACCAGTGCCTCAAGAATATGGCCGAAAAAGTGTCGGTTTCAGGTGGGGCTAAAATTATGAAAATACACTATTTTCTATACCGACACTTTTTGGCCTCTTCTAGCAGCCCCAATAACATGGTGTCAGCATCAACAAGCAACCCCTCCCTCGGTTTCGCACAAAAACCGAGTGGGGAGGGGGTGACGGCACCCCACAAGTAGTTCCCCATCTCAACTTTGCAAAAAAAATGAGAGGGGAGGGGGTGTTGGCATCAGCTACAGTTTACCCCTCGGTTTTGACATAAAACTAAGAGGGGGGCGTGTCGGCATCAACAAGCAACCCCCCTTGGTTTCGTATAAAAACCGAGGGGGGAGGGGGCACCGGTACACCATCAGCAGCCCACCCCTTGGTTTCGACAGAAAACTGAAAGGGGGGGTGTTCGGTATTAATATCAACCCACCCCTTGGTTTCGTCAAAAAACCGAGAGGGGGGGGGGAGGGTGCTAGGCGTCATCCGCAGCCCACCCCTCGGTTTCGTCAAAAAACTGAGAGAGGGGTGTGTGTCGGCATCAACAAGCAGCCCCCGCCCCTCGGTTCCGCATAAAAACCGAGTGCGGAGGGGGTGACGGCACACCATCAGCATCCCACCCATCGGTTTCGACAGAAAACTAAGAGGGGGGGTGTTCGGCATCAACAGCAGCCCACCTCTCGGTTTCGATAGAAAACCGAGAGAGGGGTGTTCGGCATCAACAGCAGCCCCCCCTCGATTCCGCACAAAAACCGAGTGGGAAGGGGGTGACGGCACACCATCAGCAACCCACCCCTCGGTTTCATCAAAAAAACTGAGAGGGGAGGCGTGTCGGCATCAACAAGCAACCCCCCTCGGTTTTGCACAAAAACCTGAGGGGGAGGGGGCGCCGGCACACCATCAGCAGCCCACCCCTCGGTTTCGACAAAAAATCGAAAGGGGTTCGGCATCAATAAAAACCCACCCCTTGGTTTCGTCAGAAAACCGAGAGGGGGGGTGCTCAGCGTCATCAGCAACCCACCCCTCGGTTTTGTCAAAAAACCGAGAGGGGGGGTGCGACGGCATAAACAACAATCTACCCCTCGGTTTTGTCAGAAAACCGAGAGGGGGAAACAAAAAAAAAAAAGAAGAAGAAGAAGAAGAAGAGAACATTGGGCACAGCTCTCTCTTCACTCGTGCACGTCCTACTCAAGCACGGATGCGCAGAAAAATTATTTTACTGATAGTGACAACTTAGACAAATACATCAGCAACCAGCAGCGCCTGCTATTCATTGGCCTCCTTCCGTCCGTTAAGAGCGAGCCACCAACGTCAGCAACGCGTTGGATCCAACACACGTCCAGACCGCACTCGCTCTGGTCGTAATCTCGCGCTTGGCCTTCACGTGTGAAGAAAGAAAAAGACAAAAGAAAGGAAAGAATTAAAAAAGAAACGGAAGCAAAAAAAGAAACAGAGAGAAAGAAAGAAAGAAAAAGCAAAGAAAGAAAGAGAGAAGTCTGCCCTCTCTCCCACTCATGCACGGACCCCTACGCCCTTCTCTTGTCGTGCCTCCCTCTTGGGTGTACAGCACAAACAAAAAAAAAAAGGAGGGGCGAAAACAAAAAAAAAGAGGGGGTTTTTTGTACGTGAAGCTGATGCAATCCCACTCTTATGCATTTGACCACTGGATTGCCCACGTTGCTCCGGATCAAAACGAAAGCCGCACGTCACTCGTCGGTCGGGATCGAATGCAAATGCCGCACAATCGCTATTCTAGCTACTGGTGGAGACCGCAAGGGATCGAAACAGAAGTCGCTCGTCGCTCCGGATCAAATACAAAAGTAGCACGCCACTTGGGATTGAATACAAACACCACATGATCGCTGCTCTAGCTTCTAGTGGAGACCGCATGGGATCAAAAACAAAGTCGCACGTCACTTGGGATTGAAACGGAAGTCTCACGTCGCTCATCGCTCGGGGTCGAATACAAGAGGCGGACGTCACTTGGGATTGAATACAAACGCCGCACGATCGCTACTCTAGCTGTTGGTGGAGACCGCGTGGGATCGAAACGGAAGTCGCTCATCGCTCCGGATCAAATACAAAAGTAGCACGTCGCTCGGGATCGAAACGCTGCTCTAGCTGCTAGTGGAGGACCCAAAAAAAAAAGTAGTCTATAAAGATGATGCAATCCGACTCTCATGCATCCAAACAAAGTGGGGGCACCAAAACGTTGTGTCGTCCAACCTTCACCCGTCTCTCATGCATCCAAACAAAGTATGGGACACCGAAAACCATCTGCCCTGCTGTGACGTCATGCATCATGCCTTACAATGGGACACACCTCAATTTCGCCTGATGTAGGGTTCCAGGAGGCGATGAATCCGCTCGATGGTCTTATTGGCGTGATCCTTCTTAGCCCTCGTCTTCCCCATTGCTACCGCACTGAGATCCGACTCTCTTTCCCCCTTCCTCTTCGGCCGAAAGGGGGGGGGAGAAACCCTACCTGTAAGAGAGGGCCTCGGCGTCAGCAGAATGAGGATTCTCGGTCAGAAAATGCACTAGTTTTTCGAGAATGCCCACTTACAAAACCGAGACTTTTTGGCTCGCACCAAGAGGGTCTCGGTATCGGCAGAAGGAAAAGGGTCTTGGTCGGGGAACACACTAGTTTTTCGAGAATGCTCACTTATAAAATCGAGACTTTTTGGCTCGCACCAAGAGGGTCTCGACATCGGCAGAAGAAAAAGGAGGATTCTCGGTCAGAAAATACACTAGTTTTTCGAGAATGCCCACTTACAAAACCGAGACTTTTTGGCTCGCACCAAGAGGGTCTCGGTATCGGCAGAATGAAAAAGGTCTCGGTCGGGGAACACACTAGTTTTTCGAGAACGCTCACTTACAAAACCGAGACTTTTTGGCTCGCGCCAAGAGGGTCTCGACATCGGCAGAAGGAAAAGGGTCTCTGTCGGAAAACACACTAGTTTTTTGAGAATGCACACTTACAAAACCGAGACTTTTTGGCCGCACCAAGAGGGTCTCGGCATCGGTAGAAGGAAAAGGGTCTAAGTCGGGAAACACATTAGTTTTTCGAGAACGCCCACTTACAAAACCGAGACTTTCTGACTCGTACCAAGAGGGCCTAGGTGTCGGCAACAGGAGGACTGCAAATATAGAAAGAAGATCAGCACAAGTATCATACACAAACACGTTGGCTTGGTTCGTGACACAAGTCGGAACTCTGTTAATACGAACCGTGACTCCGATGGCCCTAGCCAACCATGCCAGAATCCTAAGGCGTTTACACCATGGAATCCCAACCGACCCAGGCGGTCCTGACTCGACTGAGAGGGGGTAACTGTGGGTGCAAAAATTATACCGGATCAGATCAGAGCCGCATGGGCTCGTGCAACGTCCCAAGTAGGTAAGCCCGTCCGGGCTCATGGACCCACTCTGCAGGGACCGCAGATCAAGCCCCCCCTTATTGGGTCCGCACAACGGCCCAATAAGGGCCCAGCAAGGAGGCCCAGAACCAGTGCCACATCATCACTGCCATATTGGGCACGTGCCTATGCTATAAAAGGATCCCCAAGGCATTCAAAAAAGATGGGTTGGTCATTCGATCAGAGGAAGAGGGATTCCAGATCCAAAGCCAGAGCCCTATATTCTTCCTCTTAAACTCTTCTAATTGCTTCGTGCAAACAGATTGTAAAAAGCTTCTCTCGACCTGTCGAGAGAACGCTCAACCCTCCTTACTCATATTATAGTGAAGATCAGGTGGCACCTCTCGCCCAGAGACGTAGGTCGTAAGACCGAACTTCGACAACAACTCCATGTGTCATCTCTCTCCTTCTCAGCTTTCTAATCTCTAACATACAAACAATCCAATTCAATCAAGGCTGTGGGGTGGGATTCTCGATCAAGGAGGCTCGAAAATTTCCCCCACAACTACATGGGTCATAAACTAGCACCACACACTTCGGCCTGTATCTTCCTTGGCTATAGTCTCAATCACTGTGGTTTTAAATGCATGGAGCATCATAGTGGTCGAGTCTTCCTCTCTCGTCATGTTGTCTTTGATAAATCTCATTTCCCTTTCAATAAAATGGATATGCCTCCTTCTTCCAGAGGAACACAAGAGGACACCTCTCCAATTCTACTTGGTTCAATCCATTTCCTATCGTTCTTGCATCATGTGCTCGCTCCACCACTAGCCACCGTTGTTCCCTCGCCAGTTGATTCATCATCAGGGTCACTACTGACGGCTATATCACTTAGTGCTCCTCCTACCTCTAGTACCCCTATCGATGGCCTACAATTCTCCACACCGCCAATTACTACCGAATCTGAGCAACCTGTTGTAATACCCACTACTACCCATACATCCACTAGTTTTGTTTCTGCTATCCCACCACTTTTTTCCGTAGCCCCAACACCTACTCAGCCCCATCCCTATCATACACGATCCAAGTCTGGCATCTTCAAACCCAAAGCCTTGTTGGTTTCTACTCGATATCCACTACTGACTGCTCTACTCTCCTCTCTCATCCATACTGAGCCTACCTCTTTTACTCAGGCTGCTAAGCTTATGGAATGGAGTAAAACTATGACACTTGAATTTGATGCTTTACAGAAACAAGGGACATGGTCTCTTGTTCCGTCACCATCAGAAAAAAATATTGTTGGTTGCCGCTGGGTCTACAAGATTAAACAAAAATCAAATGGCTCTATTGAGCGTTACAAGGCACGTTTAGTTGCTAAGGGATTTCATCAACAACCTGACTATTCGGATACCATTAGTCCTGTTATTAAACATGCGACTATTCGAATAATCCTCACTCTTGCTGTGCAACATGGATGGTCTATTTGCCAATTGGATGTTCATAATGTTTTCTTTATGGTCTCTTATCGGAAGAGGTTTATGTGGCACAACCCATAGGATTCATTGACTCCAATTATCCGACACATGTTTGTCGGTTACATAAGTCTATTTATGGACTTAAACAAGCACCACTTGCATAGTTTATTCCTTTAACAGATTATTTATTGGACCTTGAATTTACTGGCTCGGGTGTTGATCAATCTCTATTTATTCGTCATGCTGATGGTGGTGTAATTTTTTTCTTAATTTACGTTAATGATATCATAATCACAGACAATCAAGAATCTGCATTACGATCTCTTCTAGTTGATCTTAATTGTCTCTTTGCCATGAAGGACTTTAGGCCCCTTCAATTTTTTCTAGGAATTAAAAGCTCACAGAACAACACATGTGTTATATCTTTCTCAATCCAAGTATATTCTTGATTTATTTCATCGTGCCAAGATAGATGGTGCCAAACCTATACGCTTTCCTATAGCATCCGGGAACTGACTATCTCGCCTTGATGGTGATCATCTTGTTGATCCCACTGAATACAAGAGTATTGTTGGAGTCTTACCATATGCTACCCTTACTTGCCTAGATATTTAATTTGTTGTTAATCAAGTATGCCAATACGTGCATTCTCCCCGATCATCTCCTTATCGATTGTGAAACGCATTCTTCGACGTCTCAACGGGACTATTCATCTTGCTCTGATTTTTCAACAAGGTCCTCTTACTCTCACATCATATTTAGATGTTAATTGAGCCAGTAACCCCGATGATCGTCGTTCTACCTCCGGTTACGGTGTATTTTTTAATTGGCAACAGCCTTGTCTCTTGGAGTGCTAAGAAACAGTCGACAGTTGCTCGCTCTAGTACCGAATCGGAGTATCGCTCATTAGCTCACACGGCTGCCGAATTATCCTGGATTCGACTAGTTTTATGCAATTTTGGAGTTTTTCTCCAAAATCCTCTAACTATTTTTCTGTGACAATGTTAGTGCAATTGCCCTGGCTTCCAATCCAATTTTTCATACATGCACTAAACATGTGGAGCTTGACTACCACTATATTCGTGAAAAAGTTTTACGTGGTGATATACTTGTTCAATTTGTCTCCTTTGTCGATCAAGTGACTGATATCTTCACTATGGGACTTTCTTTACCTCAGTTTCAACTTCTACAATTCAATGTTTGCGTCTTTGAGGTGCCGCTTTGCTTGTGGGGGAGTGTTGACAAATCTCACCATGATAAGATTGAAGCATGATCATGAGATCATTCCCTATTGACACATCATTACTGAAAGTGACCATGATAAATAATGACAACTATATAACATTGATAATGATAGACAATTACAACTTATAGCTGTGACGACCAAGATCCAATAGGCCAATAGCCAAGAGCCAAGACTCCTGAGGCGGGGATGCCAAGGTAGATGAGGTGAGGTGAGGTGTACAAGGCCATGAGTTAGCCCCACATCGCCTAGAGAGAAGGAGATCCTGAGCTACTTATATAATTTCCCCTCCCAAACATAAAAGACGCGTTTTAAAACCGTGCGCCGCTACGGATTTCGTAAGAACTCTGTGGTTAAGCGTGCTCAGGCGAGAGCAATACCAGGATGGGTGACCCCCCTGGGAAGTTCTCGTGCGGGCACGGGCAAAGCGGACAGTATCTTGTGTGTTTGGGGCGGATGTTACAAAATGGTATCAGAGCCGGTTCTCCTCATGATGGGGGGGTCTAACACTACACGAGGACGTGTAGCCCTAAGGGGGGTGGATTGTGATGGCCAAGATCCAATAGGCCAATAGCCAAGAGCCAAGACTCCTGAGGCGGGGATGCCAAGATAGATGAGGTGAGGTGAGGTGTACAAGGCCATGAGTTAGCCCCACATCGCCTGGAGAGAAGGAGATCCTGAACTACTTATATAATTTCCCCTCCTAAACATAGAAGACGCATTTTAAAATCGTGCGCCGCTACGGATTTCGTAAGAACTCTGTGGTTAAGTGTGCTCAGGCGAGAGCAATACCAGGATGGGTGACCCCCCTGGGAAGTTCTCGTGCGGGCATGGGCAAACACTACAAAAAAAACAGTTATTACCGACGGACAATATCCGTCGGTAATATTAACATTCCGTCGGTAATGTTCTATAGCGACGGAAGATATTTCCGTCGCTGGCTGTCGGAAAAAAAGGCGTCGGGGAAAACAACACGACGGACCAAATATTACCGTCGGTAATAATAATTAATACCGACGGCAATATTAAAGCCGTCGGTAATATTTAATCAATTAAAAATTAATATAATATATTTGTACTGACGAAACTAAATAATACGTCGGTAATATATAAGCATTTTACCGACGGATAGGATTGTGCTGTCGGTAATACTATCTATATTACCGACGCATATATATATTGCCCGTCGGCGATAATATATATATTACCGACAGATATTATATATCCGTCGGTAATACTATATATATTACCGACGCATATATATATTGCCCGTCGGTAATAATATATATATTACCGACGGATATTATATGCCGTCGGCAAATTATTTATAATTTAAAAAAAATAAAAACATTATTACCGACGGTATAATTAATTTCCGTCGGTAATAAGTATGTTTTTTTTTTAATAAATTTACCTAAATAATGTTATTTAATTCCTGTGATTTACAACAATACCACAATATATTACCACAATTTATCAAATATTACCACAATTTATAAAATATTACCGCAAATTTTAAAATATTACCTAAATTGATAAAAAATTACAGCAAATTATCAAATATTACCACAGTACCCGGCCGACAATTATAGACAAGAACAAAAAATAACCACATATTACAAAATAATATTTACACAATGCAGAACTGAGAGATGATACATGCCCTATCTCAACCACCCCCGCCCGCCACCAACGCTGGTGCTCTCATCGATCCCCTGACGTCGCCCTATCTCAACCACGCCCGCCCACCACCAACGCTGGAGCTCTCATCGATCCCCTGACGCCGCCCTGCTCCTGCAATTAACATGTATTTGTTAAAAAAATGGTTTATATCTATAACTGAGTCTAAGCGTTAAAAAATGATAAGTTAGCGTGTTTCGGTTTTGAAATAGGTTTGGATTCGATCGGATCGGCATCCGATAATTCGAAGTTGGAATTATTCCGTATTTCGGACTTGCGAGCGGGTTCTAATTGGATATTTGACCAATTTACGCTCCGATTCACCGATTTAGTGTCTAAGTGTTGGAAAATCATAACTTAGCGTGTTTCAGATATGAAATAAGTTTGGATTTGATCCGATCATCATCGGATCGGCATCCGATAATTCGAACTTGGAATTATTCTGTATTTCGGACTTGCGAGCGGGTTCTAATTGGATATTTGACCAATTTACGATTCGATTCACCGATTTAGAGTCTAAGTGTTGGAAAATCATAAGTTAGCGTGTTTCGGATATGAAATAGCTAGGTTTGGATTCGATCGGATCGTCATCGGATCGGCATCCGATAATTCGAACTTGGAATTATTTCATATTTTGGACTTGCGAGCAAGTTCTAATTGGATATTTGACCAATTTACGCTCCGATTCACCGATTTAGACTCTAAGTGTTGGAAAATCATAACTTAGCATGTTTCGGATATGAAATAGGTTTGGATTCGATCCGATCGTCATCGGATCGGCATCCGATAATTCGAAGTTGAATTATTTCGTATTTCGGACTTGCGAGCGGGTTCTAATTGGATATTTGACCAATTTACGCTTCGATTCACCGATTTAGAGTCTAAGTGTTGGAAAATCATAACTTAGCGTGTTTCGGATATGAAATAGGTTTGGATTCGATCCGATCGTCATCGGATCGGCATCCGATAATTCGAACTTGGAATTATTCCGTATTTCGGACTTGCGAGCGGGTTCTAATTGGATATTTGACCAATTTACGCTCCGATTCACCGATTTAGAGTCTAAGTGTTGGAAAATCATAAGTTAGCGTGTTTCGGATATGAAATAGGTTTGGATTCGATCCGATCATCATCGGATCGGCATCCGATAATTCGAAGTTGGAATTATTCCGTATTTCGGACTTGCGAGCGGGTTCTAATTGGATATTTGACCAATTTACGCTCCGATTCACCGATTTAGAGTCTAAGTGTTGGAAAATCATAAGTTAGTGTGTTTCGGATATGAAATAGGTTTTGATTCGATCCGATCGTCATCGGATCGGCATCCGATAATTTGAAGTTGGAATTATTCCGTATTTCGGACTTGCGAGCGGGTTCTAATTGGATATTTGACCAATTTACGCTCCGATTCACCGATTTAGAGTCTAAGTGTTGGAAAATCATAAGTTAGCGTGTTTCGGATATGAAATAGGTTTGGATTCGATCCGATCGTCATCGGATCGGCATCCGATAATTCGAAGTTGGAATTATTCCGTATTTCGGACTTGCGAGCGGGTTCTAATTCGATATTTGACCAATTTACGCTCCGATTCACCGATTTAGAGTCTAAGTGTTGGAAAATCATAAGTTAGCGTGTTTCGGATATGAAATAGGTTTGGATTCGATCCGATCGTCATCGGATCGGTATCCGATAATTCGAAGTTGTAATTATTCCGTATTTCGGACTTGCGAGCGGGTTCTAATTGGATATTTGACCAATTTACGCTCTGATTCACCGATTTAGAGTCTAAGTGTTGGAAAATCATAAGTTAGCGTGTTTCGGATATGAAATAGGTTTGGATTCGATCCGATCGTCATCGGATCGGCATCCGATAATTCGAAGTTGGAATTATTTCGTATTTCGGACTTGCGAGCGGGTTCTAATTGGATATTTGACCAATTTACGCTCCGATTCACCGATTTAGAGTCTAAGTGTTGGAAAATCATAACTTAGCGTGTTTCGGATATGAAATAGGTTTGGATTCGATCCGATCGTCATCGGATCGGCATCCGATAATTCGAACTTGGAATTATTTCGTATTTCGGACTTGCGAGCGGGTTCTAATTGGATATTTGACCAATTTACGCTCCGATTCACCGATTTAGAGTCTAAGTGTTGGAAAATCATAACTTAGCGTGTTTCGGATATGAAATAGGTTTGGATTCGATCCGATCGTCATCGGAACCGCATCCGATAATTCGAAGTTGGAATTATTCCGTATTTCGGACTTGCGAGCGGGTTCTAATTGGATATTTGACCAATTTACGCTCCGATTCACCGATTTAGTGTCTAAGTGTTGGAAAATCATAACTTAGCGTGTTTCGGATATGAAATAAGTTTGGATTTGATCCGATCGTCATCGGATCGGCATCCGATAATTCGAAGTTGGAATTATTCCGTATTTCGGACTTGCAAGCGGGTTCTAATTGGATATTTGACCAATTTACGATTCGATTCACCGATTTAGAGTCTAAGTGTTGGAAAATCATAAGTTAGCGTGTTTCGGATATGAAATAGCTAGGTTTGGATTCGATCGGATCGTCATCGGATCGGCATCCGATAATTAGAACTTGGAATTATTCCGTATTTTGGACTTGCGAGCAAATTCTAATTGGATATTTGACCAATTTACGCTCCGATTCACCGATTTAGAGTCTAAGTGTTGGAAAATCATAACTTAGCGTGTTTCGGATATGAAATAGGTTTGGATTCAATCCGATCGTCATCGGATCCGCATCCGATAATTCGAAGTTGGAATTATTCCGTATTTCGGACTTGCGAGCGGGTTCTAATTGGATATTTGACCAATTTACGATTCGATTCACCGATTTAGAGTCTAAGTGTTGGAAAATCATAAGTTAGCTTGTTTCGGATATGAAATAGCTAGGTTTGGATTCGATCCGATCGTCATCGGATCGGCATCCGATAATTCAAACTTGGAATTATTCCGTATTTTGGACTTGCGAGCAAATTCTAATTGGATATTTGACCAATTTACGCTCCGATTCACCGATTTAGAGTCTAAGTGTTGGAAAATCATAACTTAGCGTGTTTCGGATATGAAATAGGTTTGGATTCGATCCGATCGTCATCGGATCGGCATCCGATAATTCGAAGTTGGAATTATTCCGTATTTCGGACTTGCGAGCGGGTTCTAATTGGATATTTGATCAATTTACGATTCGATTCACCGATTTAGAGTCTAAGTATTGGAAAATCATAAGTTAGCGTGTTTCGGATATGAAATAGCTAGGTTTGGATTCGATCCGATCGTCATCGGATCGGCATCCGATAATTCGAACTTGGAATTATTCCGTATTTTGGACTTGCGAGCAAATTCTAATTGGATATTTGACCAATTTACGCTCCGATTCACCGATTTAGAGTCTAAGTGTTGGAAAATCATAACTTAGCGTGTTTCGGATATGAAATAGGTTTGGATTCGATCCGATCGTCATCGGATCGGCATCCGATAATTTGAAGTTGGAATTATTCCGTATTTCGGACTTGCGAGCGGGTTCTAATTGGATATTTGACCTATTTACGATTCGATTCACCGATTTAGAGTCAAGTGTTGGAAAATCATAAGTTAGCGTGTTTCGGATATGAAATAGCTAGGTTTGGATTCGATCCGATCGTCATCGGATCGGCATCCGATAATTCGAACTTGGAATTATTCCGTATTTTGGACTTGCGAGCGGGTTCTAATTGGATATTTGACCAATTTACGCTCCGATTCACCGATTTAGAGTCTAAGTGTTGGAAAATCATAACTTAGCGTGTTTCGGATATGAAATAGGTTTGGATTCGATCCGATCGTCATCGGATCGGCATCCGATAATTCGAACTTGGAATTATTCCGTATTTCGGACTTGCGAGCGGGTTCTAATTGGATATTTGACCAATTTACGCTCCGATTCACCGATTTAGAGTCTAAGTGTTGGAAAATCATAACTTAGCGTGTTTCGGATATGAAATAGGTTGGGATTCGATCCGATCGTCATCGGATCGGCATCCGATAATTCGAACTTGGAATTATTCCGTATTTCGGACTTGCGAGCGAGTTCTAATTGGATATTTGACCAATTTACGCTCCGATTCACCGATTTAGAGTCTAAGTGTTGGAAAATCATAACTTAGCGTGTTTCGGATATGAAATAGGTTTGGATTCGATCCGATCGTCATCGGATCCGCATCCGATAATTCGAAGTTGGAATTATTCCGTATTTCGGACTTGCGAGCGGGTTCTAATTGGATATTTGACCAATTTACGCTCCGATTCACCGATTTAGAGCCTAAGTGTTGGAAAATCATAACTTAGCGTGTTTCGGATATGAAATAGGTTTGGATTCGATCGGATCGTCATCGGATCGGCATCCGATAATTCGAACTTGGAATTATTCCGTATTTCGGACTTGCGAGCGGGTTCTAATTGGATATTTGACCAATTTACGCTCCGATTCACCGATTTAAAGTCTAAGTGTTGGAAAATCATAACTTAGCGTGTTTCGGATATGAAATAGATTTGGATTCGATCCGATCGTCATCGGATCCGCATCCGATAATTCGAAGTTGGAATTATTCCATATTTCGGACTTGCGAGCGGGTTCTAATTGGATATTTGAAGAATTTACGCTTCGATTCACCGATTTAGAGTCTAAGTGTTGGAAAATCATAACTTAGCGTGTTTCGGATATGAAATAGGTTTGGATTCGATCCGATCGTCATCGGATCGGCATCCGATAATTCGAACTTGGAATTATTCCGTATTTCGGACTTGCGAGCGGGTCGTTCTAATTGGATATTTGACCAATTTACGCTCCGATTCACCGATTTAGAGTCTAAGTATTGGAAAATCATAACTTAGCATGTTTCAGATATGAAATAGGTTTGGATTCGATCCGATCGTCATCGGAGCGGCATCCGATAATTCGAACTTGAAATTATTCTGTATTTCGGACTTGCGAGCGGGTTCTAATTGGATATTTGACCAATTTACGCTCCGATTCACCGATTTAGAGTCTAAGTGTTGGAAAATCATAACTTAGCGTGTTTCGGATATGAAATAGGTTTGGATTCGATTGGATCGTCATCGGATCGGCATCCGATAATTCGAACTTGGAATTATTCCGTATTTCGGACTTGCGAGCGGGCTCTAATTGGATATTTGACCAATTTACGCTCCGATTCACCGATTTAGAGTCTAAGTGTTGGAAAATCATAACTTAGCGTGTTTCGGATATGAAATAGGTTTGGATTCGATCCGATCGTCATCGGATCGGCATCCGATAATTCGAACTTGGAATTATTCCGTATTTTGGACTTGCGAGCGGGTTCTAATTGGATATTTGACCAATTTACGCTCCGATTCACCGATTTAGAGTCTAAGTGTTGGAAAATCATAACTTAGCGTGTTTCGGATATGAAATAGGTTTGGATTCGATCCGATCGTCATCGGATCGGCATCCGATAATTCGAACTTAGAATTATTCCGTATTTTGGACTTGCGAGCGGGTTCTAATTGGATATTTGACCAATTTACGCTCCGATTCACCGATTTAGAGTCTAAGTGTTGGAAAATCATAAGTTAGCGTGTTTCGGATATGAAATAGCTAGGTTTGGATTCGATCCGATCGTCATCGGATCGGCATCCGATAATTCAAACTTGGAATTATTCCGTATTTTGGACTTGCGAGCAAATTCTAATTGGATATTTGACCAATTTACGCTCCGATTCACCGATTTAGAGTCTAAGTGTTGCAAAAATCATAACTTAGCGTGTTTCGGATATGAAATAGGTTTGGATTCGATCCGATCGTCATCGGATCGGCATCCGATAATTCGAAGTTGGAATTATTTCGTATTTCGGACTTGCGAGCGGGTTCTAATTGGATATTTGACCAATTTACGCTCCGATTCACCGATTTAGAGTCTAAGTGTTGGAAAATCATAACTTAGCGTGTTTCGGATATGAAATAGGTTTGGATTCGATCGGATCGTCATCGGATCGGCATCCGATAATTCGAACTTGGAATTATTCCGTATTTCGGACTTGCGAGCGGGTTCTAATTGGATATTTGACCAATTTACGCTCTGATTCACCGATTTAGAGTCTAAGTGTTGGAAAATCATAACTTAGCGTGTTTCGGATATGAAATAGGTTTGGATTCGATCCGATCGTCATCGGATCGGCATCCGATAATTCGAACTTGGAATTATTCCGTATTTCGGACTTGCGAGCGGGTTCTAATTGGATATTTGAAGAATTTACGCTTCGATTCACCGATTTAGAATCTAAGTGTTGGAAAATCATAAGTGTGATAATATGATCTAAACTCAAATTAGTAAGATTCATATTTTTTACTAATATTATAAAGATTAGTAAGTACCTGATCATGAGCCACCGCTAGACCGGCTTATGAAGTCATTATGCCGACGCTCTAGTTCCCTGCGAGCTTTTCTTTCCTCATCGAGGGCCTTCTTCTCCGCCTCAACCCTCTGCTCGAGGGCCTGCCTCTGCTCTCGCTCCGCCTCAATCCTCTGCTCGAGGGCCTGCCTCTGCTCTCGCTCCGCCTCAATCCTCTGCTCGAGGGCCTGCCTCTGCTCTCGCTCCGCGTCTAGCGCAGACTGCAGCTGAGTGATAGCACCGGTCTGGGTGTCCCGTGCCCTCGAGCGCATACCCTCTCGTCTAAAGTAGGAGGAGGGCGTGACTCCAAGGCCCGTACAGAGGACACGGCCGTGCGTGGCAGGTCTCAGCACAGTATCCATCGCTGAGTCGACAGATACTGAGCTGGAGGAGGAGCCGGCCTCGCCCGACGGGGTCACCAGAAGTCGCATCCTCTCCTATATAAAAACAACCAATGATATTCAATGATATTTTATGGCATATGTATAAGAATATATTAACAGTAATTTAATTACTTACCACTTGCGAGGCAACCCTGTCGTCCAGAAATGCCCCATCGATACGCCGCCTCCTAGAGGCCTCAAAAAGGTCAATCCTATTAGGCTCGTGGCCCAAGGACTGTGTCTGTTGGACATATAAAATAAATAGATGAGTTAATATAACATGTATAGAGCTTTAAATAATAACAATGTTTGTATCATTTACCAGCTGCTGGGCAAGCTGGGGCATGGAGGTCCTCCCCTTCACTGGAGCAGGTGTCGTCGAGGCACTTCTATTCTGCTTGCCTATAGCAGATTTATTCTGTGCAATCGATTAAATTTTGAAACATCAATACAAATTTTTAGTATAACATTAAAACAAGTACGAATCAACAAAATTATAATTATACCTGAAAGCTAGGGGTGGCCCAGTGAGCGACCAAAAACTGTAGAATGTGTAGCGGTGGCGCGTCTCTCGTCCCGGCCGCAGCCTGTACCTCCTCAGCCGGCTGGCCGACCAAGTAACCGTAGAGCTGGTAGAGCTCGTGACGGTAATCCCTGTACCGCTCACCTATCGTCTTCCACAAGTCCTCCCGATGGGTGTCGGTTTCCATGTTCTCCCATTTAAATTTCTCCTGTAAAATCAATTTAGAAACAAGTCATTTTATCAAATCAAATTATAAAGAAGTACGATATTATTCTAAAATGCTTTAATAAAACTAACGTACCAAAAACTGCTGATACATCCTCTCCTTATAGGATGCATCAATATTCTTCCACCCCCTTAACCCCACAATCGGGGCATTCCTCTCCTCCCGTACTATCATGCCGATCCACGTGGCGGTGTCAGAAGCGTGCTCGCCCACAAAGGTCCTGCCGCTCCACTGTAGGGACAGCGGCTCGCGTAAGGCCGACAAGCGCCGGGCCGTCGTCACGCCCCGGTCGCCTACGTGCCTGGTTGACCCTGCAAATAAAATATACATCAGTACTGAAGAAGTATTTACAACATGTATAAAACTTTAGATCTAAACATTACCTGTGGGCGTAGACGCTGTAGCCGAGTGCTGAGCACTGCTCGAAGCTTCGGAGGCTGCGACCACAGCAGGAGCTGGTGTGGAGAGAGGAACAGCACTACCAGATCCGGACGGCTCAGCCTCGGACCCTGGGGTGGCAGCCGGAGCGCTCCGAGCTACCCCACCCCTGCCTCTGCCTCTACGAACATATGACCGTGATGCCATCTGAAACAATTTAATTTACATATGAAACAGTAAGATTTACATATGAAACAATATGAAACAGTTTGATTTACATATGAAACAGTATGATTTACATATGAAACAATATGAAACAATATGAACCCGCTCGCAATATGAAACAATATGAAACAGTTAGACTCTAAATCGGTTAATCGGATCGTAAATTGATCAAATATCCAATTAGAACCCGCTCGCAAGTCCGAAATACGGAATATAATTCCAAGTTCGAATTATCGGATGCCGATCCGATGACGATCTGATCGAATCCAAACCTATTTCATATCCGAAACACGCTAAGTTATGATTATCCAACACTTAGACTCTAAATCGGTGAATCGGAGCGTAAATTGGTCAAATATCCAATTAGAACCCGCTCGCAAGTCCGAAATATGGAATAATTCCAAGTTCGAATTATCGGATGCGGATCCGATGACGATCGGATCGAATCCAAACCTATTTCATATCCGAAACACGCTAAGTTATGATTTTCCAACACTTAGACTCTAAATCGGTGAATCGGAGCGTAAATTGGTCAAATATCCAATTAGAACCCGCTCGCAAGTCCGAAATACGGAATAATTCCAACTTCGAATTATCGGATGCCGATCCGATGATGATCTGATCGAATCCAAACCTATTTCATATCCGAAACACGCTAAGTTATGATTTTCCAACACTTAGACTCTAAATCGGTGAATCGGAGCGTAAATTGGTCAAATATCCAATTAGAACCCGCTCGCAAGTCCGAAATACGGAATAATTCCAACTTCAAATTATCGGATGCGGATCCGATGACGATCCGATCGAATCCAAACCTATTTCATATCCGAAACACGCTAAGTTATGATTTTCCAACACTTAGACTCTAAATCGGTGAATCGGAGCGTAAATTGGTCAAATATCCAATTAGAACCCGCTCGCAAGTCCGAAATACGGAATAATTCCAAGTTCGAATTATCGGATGCCGATCCGATGACGATCGGATCGAATCCAAACCTATTTCATATCCGAAACACGCTAACTTATGATTTTCCAACTCTTAGACTCTAAATCGGTGAATCGATCGGATCGTAAATTGGTGAAACGGTATGATTTACATATGAATCGGTGAAACGGTATGATTTACATATGAAACAATATGATATACATATGAAACAATATGATTTATATATGAAACAATTTGATTTAAATATGAAACAATTTGATTTACATACGGTCTAGTCATTTTCTGTCTCATCTCTGTCACTCTCATCGCTTCCCTCTTCTATTATTTGATCTGCATTCGCTGTCCAGTTTATATTGTCGACATCTTCATTTTCATCGTGCACTACGTCGACAATGATTATCTCATAATTCTGGTATGCATCGAAATCATCATCGACGACCCCCGCATCCTTGTCTCCCATGTCATAAAAATCTTTGGGTGGTGACCTGACTACAATTTACCAACCTGGAGAGGTATTATCCGGTGCATAAAATATCTGTTGCGCTTGAGAGGCAAGAATGAATGGATCTTCATATTGGGTATTCAATCTCTTGGCAGTGTTGATGCTGATAAAACCGTATTTGTCGACATTATAACCAGTCCCGCGATTATTAACATCATACCAATCGCATTTGAATAATACGATCCGATTTTGGCCAAGGAATTTAATCTCGAGAATCTCGTTGAGGACGCCGTAAAAGTCGATATTTTCTAATTCTTCTTGCTCACCGTTGATGACAACCCCACTATTTTGGGTTCTTCGTGATTTTTCACTATCTTTCGTCCGAAATCTATAACCGTTCACGATATAACCATCGTACGATATTGCGTCTTGCAAAGGACTACAAGATAAGCGCCAGAGATCCTCATTCATCAGCGGATCGTGATTGTCGTGCAGCTCCTGTGCCTATAATAACCACATGACATTCATGATATGAACACATAATTATTGTTCGGTAATGGATGTCAATGAAATTCAGTAATGATGTGAATACTTACGTATTTCTCGAACCACGATGGGAATTCACGATTATGAATTTGGGGAGCATTTCGAGTACCCCGATTATTAATGATGGCTTTATGCTTCCTGTTTTACCGGTTATGAATTAGATTATAATTAGCACATATACTTAATGAATGGACTGAAAGAATGAGTAAATGATCGTAAAATGCTTACTCAATAAATGGCCACACTTCATCACATTGGCGCAACACATACATATGTGCCTGTTGAATCTCATCTACAGACAATCGACGGGTTTTGCCTCCTCCTATAGGTCTACCCATTTCGGCAAATATAGACAGACCCCCATCGAAGTCTATTGGACCACCGTCATAGTTCCGCTCAAGTTGATTGAATCGCGTGTCTATACCATGTAGGTATCTTGAGCAGAATGTTAGACATTCTTCTGCTAGGTATCCTTCAGCAATTGATCCCTCCGGACGACTTTTATTACGAACATATGATTTCAATGTTCGCAAGTACCTAATTTGAGAAAAAAATATTTGGATGAATATATCAAGAACGATCAAATACATTGTGCGAATGAGACGAGACGATTACCTCTCGATAAAATACATCCACCGGTAATGAACTCGGCCGCCGAGTTTGGCCTCATTTGCCAAGTGAACGGTCAAATGCACCATGACATCAAAGAAGGAAGGTGGAAATATCATCTCTAACTTGCACAATGTGAGCACAATATCCCTCTCCATCTGTTCAAGTTGGTCCACTCTAAGTACCTTCGAGCACAACTGTCTGAAAAAAGTGCTGAGCTCAATTAACGGACCGGACACCTGTTCGGTTAAATTCCCACGTATAGCAAGAGATAACAATCGCTGCATAAGAACATGACAATCGTGGCTCTTTAATCCAGACAACTTCCGGCCGTTCTCTTGCACGCATCGTGCGATATTCGAAGAATAACCTGTGGGGGGAAATTTCCGAGCTGCCTTGATCGAGAATCCCGCCCCCACAGCCTTGATCGAATTGGATTGTTTGTGGAGTTAGAGAGATGGGAGAATAGATAGAGAGAATAAAGAGGGATGACACAAGGATTGGTGACGGAGTTCGGCCTTACGACCTACGTCTCCGGGCGAGAGGTGCCACCTGATCTTCACTATAATTTGAATACAAAGGGTGAGCGTTCTCTCGACAGGCCGAGAGAAGCTTCGTACAGTGGGGTTGCACGGAGCAACTAGAGGAGAACAAGGTGGGGAGAATAGAGGGCTCTGGCTCTGGATCCTCTCTTCCTCTGATCGAATGACCAACCCCCTTCTTGGATGCCTTGGGGGTCCTTTTATAGCGTAGGCACGTGCCCGATATGGCAGTGATGACGTGGCGCTGATGACGTGGCACTGGTTCTGGGCCTCCTTGCTGGGCCCTTATTGGGCTGTTGTTCGGGCCCAATAAGGGGTAGGGCTTGATCTGCGAGCCTCGTAGAGTGGGCCCATGTGAGCCCAGGCGGGCTTACCCATTTGGGCCGTTGCGCGGGCCCATACTGCTTTGATCTAGTCCGGTACAATTTTTGCACCCACATAACCGTCTGGCGTTTTCACAGACCGTAGGAATACACATAAGGCTGCCTTTTGCTGTGAGCTCATGGTGTAGCATGCAACTGGCAACACATACTTATCCCCAATCTCTTGGGGATGAAGTGATTTTCGGATGCCCAACTCCTTAAGATCGAGACGAGATTTAAGATTATCCTTCGTCTTACCGTCGAGATTCAGCAGTGTTCCTATAATGTTGTCACACACATATTTCTCGATATGCATGACATCCAAGTTATGCCGCAAGAGTAGGCTGCTCCAGTACGGTAGTTTAAAGAAAATACTCTTCTTCTTCTAGTTATGCTCACGCGTAGAATCTTCATGCGTTCTCTTCTTTTTACCTTTTCCAAGTGCCACGGCATCAAGCTGATCCAATTCACACAAGACTTCTACCCCCGAAAGCTGCTCCGGGGCCTTTGCAAGTTCCTTCTTGCCGTTGAAAGCTCTTTTGTTCTGCCTCCACTTATGGCCGTCACCAAGGAATCTTCGATGGCCCATATAACAGAACTTGCCTCCGTTCTTCAACCGTAATGAATCTGTCTCCTTATTGCATGTAGGGCACGCCAATTTTCCTTTAGTACTCCACCCGGATAAGTTGGCATATGCAGGAAAATCGTTGATGGTCCATAGAAGTGCCGCATGCATCCGAAAATTCTGGCGCAACGAGGCATCATACGTATCGGCCCCAACTTCCCATAACTCGTTCAACTCCTCAATCAACGGCTACAAGTAAACGTCAATATCATTACCAGGCGACCTGGATCCAGGAATGAGCAAGGAGAGCATTGTGTATGGCTTTTTTAAGCACATCCAGGGAGGCAAATTGTATGGAACTAGGACAACTGGCCAAATGCTGTACGACACACTCATATTCCCAAAGGGATTGAAGCCATCGCTAGCAAGCCCTAACCTGACGTTGCGAACTTCACATGCGAATTCATGATAGGTATGATCAAAATCTTTCCACGTCAGAGAGTCGGCCGGATGTCTCATAATCCCATCATCTGTACGTTCTCGTGCATGCCACCTTATGTGCTCAGCAGTCTTCGATGACATAAACAACCTCTGAAGCCTGTCCCTGAGCGGGAAGTATAGGAGAACCTTTGCAGATACATTTTTCTTCCTTCGACTGATACTAGACTCGGCATCCGTCTCTTTATATCTCGTTGCTCCGCATATGTGGCATGACCGTGCATGTTCGTACTCTTTCCGGTACAACATACAATCGTTCACGCATGCATCAATTTTCTCATAACCCAGACCGAGATCTTTAATTGTCTTCTTCGCCTCGTAGAATGATTTCGGTACTGTCTTACCCATAGGAAAAGCCTCTTTCAGCAACTCTACCAACATATTAAATGACTTATTACTCCAACCATTGAGGCACTTCAAATGAAGAAGCTTTACAGTGAAAGAGAGTTTTGAAAACTTCTCACACCCCGGGTATAGAGGTTGTTCGGCATCTTTAAGCAATCTGTAGAACTTGTCCGCTTCGATATTGGGCTGATCACCTGACGGTGTTTCCGTGCCTATTCCACCTTGCAAATCATGTATCATACCCTGCATGTCATCGTCATCGTCTGTATTAATATTATCATCAGCGATCACTGTGTTTGAAGTTTCACCATGAGCTGCCATGGGGACTGCATATAGCTCCTCACCGTGCGAGAACCAACGGGTATAGGTAATGTCAATGCCACGCATTACCAGATCAACCTCACATTCCTCTCGAACCTTCCTAATCACCCTTCCGCAGTCTATACAGGGACACATAATTTTTCCATCAAGCGGTGCAAGACGCTCAAATGCAAAATCCAGAAATTTCCTGACTCCTTCTCTGTACTCTTGGCTCATGCGATTCGAATTACGCATCCAACTCTTATCGATCGAAGACATCTTCGTCTATCTGGCTATACAACACCTGACATATAATTTCAAACAATGTTATAAGACTCCGCACAATTTCGGTTTCGGTTCCCGGGTATGGAACACCGAACCAAATCTTCTACAGGCCATCCACATCCCTAATGGATGAGTGTATTATGATGAGTAGACTAGTCACATAGTAAACCTAGGGTTGCTGGCCAGCATTTGAACTGCTGATAGTTCGAATGCTAGGCATAGCACCAAAGTTATGCGACAGTAAGTCAACAAGTCAGGGAGCCTCATCAAGTAAACACTTGGGGTCTGACGGTTCTCTCTGTCGCTCGAGTAGATTTATGGCTTTAGCATACCTCATATCACACCGAACCGACAAAAACCGACCATTTCGGTTTCGGTTTCGATTTCGGTTTTGATTTTTCGTAAACCGAAAAAAATATAACCGACAAAACCCACACCGAAACCGACCGACAAAACCGACGCTCACCCTAATCTAAAAACTACATTTTGCCCCCCATTCCCCCATTCAATTCAGTTTTGATAGGATAAAAATCAATGTTTTAAAACACGAAAACTCGACTCGACTCGAAACCTTAATGAGTCGAGTAGACACGACAACTTGGTTAAAACCCGACAAAACTCGAGTCGAATCGAAACTCAGCCGAGTCGGATCGAAACTCGAGTTTTGGACCGAGTCGAATCGAAACTCAGCCGAGTCGAGTCGACTCGGCCGAGTTTCGAGTGGACTTGGAGGGTGGATCAGCGAACGAAGAACACCGAATATCACATTCGAAGAACATACCATCACCCAATACATTAAATTCAACTCCAAACATAATATATTCATGGTAGCAATAACATAATTATACAAACTGCAACGACCCCGATAGAATCCGGCTCACCAACATTAAAATAAAAAAAAAATTATAGAAAACCCTAAAGGGCAAAAACCATTATCAAACAAGCAAACCCTACAATACATTTTAAGAGAGCATTTACCAATAAATATCGATCGGGTGAAAAGAAAATCCATCCACATATGCAAAGTAGCAAACCCTACATTATATGTCTGATCATCATCTAAGCAAGCACTGCATATCCCATTACCAACCATTATAGAGAGAGAGAGAGAGAGAGAGAGAGAGAGAGAAATGGGTCGTCTCCCATACCTCGTCAGCGGCCAAGACCAGAAAGGAAGAGGCACCCAGAAGCTTTTCGATTTCTCCCTCGACCCAGCAGGACCCCCTCCTCTTTCCCTCGATTCGAGTAATACCGAGGTGGGGGACGGATTTAGAGAGAGCGAGAGAGAGGGGCGGGGCGCGCAGGAAAGATCGAAACAGATCGAACAGAGAAGGGGATCGCGCTGAGTTTAAATAGGTTAGGGTTTTTACCGACGGAACGTTTAAGTCCGTCGGTATAAATAATATTTATACCGACGGACACATAATAGCCGTCGGTACAAATAATCTTTATACCGACGAAAACATCATATCCGTCGGTAAACCTATACGACGAAACTCAGGGTTCCATTTTTTCCAGAGGCTCGGTTTTTACCCTGAGTTTCATCGGGACAATTTTCCCGACAAAAATTTTATTACCGTCGGTATCGTACCGACGGTCATATAATTTCCGTCGGTATAATTATTTATACCGACGGATATATAACGTCCGTCGGTAAAAACCACCGACGAAACTCAGGGTTCCATTTTTTCCAGAGGCTCGGTTTTTACCCTGAGTTTCGTCGGGACAATTTTCCCGACGGACATTTTATTACCGTCGGTATCGTACCGACGGCCATATAATTTCCGTCGGTATAATTATTTATACCGACGGAAATATAAACTCCGTCGGTAAAAACCGCCGACGAAACTCAGGGTTCCATTTTTTTCCAGAGGCTTGGTTTTTACCCTGAGTTTCATCGTGACATTGTACTGACGGACTTTATGTAGCCGTCGGCATAAAGTATTTTACCGACGGTACATATATGTACTGTCGGGATAAATAATTTTACCGACGAATAATATTTGACCGTCGGTAATAAATGTGCAAAAAAAATTTAAAAAATTGAAGTTATAATACCGACTGATATTATAGTCACCGTCGGTAAAAAGTGTATTATTACCGACGGTGACAATAATATCCGTCGGTAAAGACCCTCTTTCTTGTAGTGAAAGCGGACAGTATCTTGTGTGTTTGGGGCAGATGTTACAATAGCCGTAATTGTAATAGTACTACAACCTCTCACATTTATCAGGTGATATGCTTTCCTCCAATCAGGGGATTTATTGTTGTAGCTCTTATGTCCTGAGCGTGGATTTTTTATATTAACATTAATAAAGATGACTTTGGTTATTGTTTCAATTAGAATACTGCTCTGGTATATGTTAATTCGTATATAATAAAAGACCATAGGGAACATAGTAGGACATTGAGGTGCATGGTGGGTCCATACTTGGGAGACTTAGTAGATTGGTTCTGTGTAGATCTAGAACTAGTTCACAGCTTTGGTGATGCCGGTTGCTTCACCGAGAATAAATTGTTGGCAGGTAGAGGATGTAATGAAGTATCTATCACGGAAATGTGGGGTTCCCATTCACTTGACCAAACACGAAGATCGTGTTGAATAGGAACCAAAACGGTGCACGGATTAATATATTAGAGCATGATGCATAAACCGTCTTACTACTATAGATAATCTGTCCTCAACCCTGAGGGACCATATACACTGAGCCAATAGGCTATGTGGTGCTTTGATGTGCCAACGTGTGCGGATCTTCCATAATTCAATACCACGGTACGTTGGGTTACCCGATTGGTGCTAGAGTTGCATGCAACCCTTACAGGTTATTTGACGTCCAGTGATGGATATGTGCATTTTGATGAGTCAATCTATCCACAGAATTAATCTAGGCCTGGTGGTTGTTAGTATGACTGATGACGTTCCAGATGATAGGCATAGCACCAGTAATAAGAGGGACTAAAGATTATCAGAGTATAGTAGAGAACAGAGTTACAAGAGAGTAACATAAGTTTAGGATCACTAGAGTTCAACTCGCGTTGTACTCGATCTGGGTGGCTATGCGGTTTAATTAGATTAGGATCGATTACTGAAACTTTCGGTGTGTCACCAAAACAGTTAATCAGGGATCCAGTTAAAGCTAGAGATCCTGAAGTCTAAAGGTTCCACACTGTCGTTGCATATAGGAATTATTCCCCAACCTTATTGGACACGTTAGATGCGATGTGGCGCGATGGAGTGTAAGCCTGAAACCTAAGGAACTAATTCAGATATGTTAAGGGACCACAAAGGTATTTTGGTAAATACTGAAATTTGGCTCGGAACATATTGAATATAGATCTGAAAATGAATATAATAATTCCAGGAGCTCATAGGCACTGACGGAACTCGATTCCGACTAGCGTACCTCACTCTATCTCTCTACCGACGGTATCCCAATAAAAGTATATTTTCGTCCGAAGTGTCAAGGGGAAACCCTAAAACCGCCCCTCCTCATCCCAATCCTTATTGGGCCGGACCTAGCTTGCGTAAGCAACTAGAGGGTCGACCCTATAAGAGGAAAAAGGGAGAGAGGGGACCGGCCCTAGCCTCTCCCCTCTCCCCTCTCCAGAAAATCTGCTCCCCTCTCATTTGCCCTCTTTGTGGTTTTGGCCAAGGAAGAAAGAGGAAGAAGAAGAAGAAAGGAAGGAGAAAGAAGAAGAGAGAAAGAGAAGGAGGAGATCTTGTGGCTCACCATCGTCTTCGTTACGTGCAATCTTCCGTTGGACGTCGTGGGTTCTATGGGGGAAATTTTCGAGCCGCATTGATCAGGAATCCCTCCACACAACCTTGATTGAATGTGGATAGTTTGCTAGTTTAGAAGATTAGAGACTCAAGAGAGAGAGAGAAAAATGACATGTGGAGTTATTGTCGGAGTTCAGTCTTACGATCTATGTCTCCGGATGAGAGCTGCCACCTGGTTTGCACTATAATGTATGTAAAAGGGGGAGCCTTCTCTCGACAGGCCGAGAGAAGTTTCTTACAAATGGGTTGCACGGAGCAACTAGAAGAGAACAAGAAGGGAAGAAATGAGCTATGCCTCTGGAATCCTCTCCTCTGTTGATCACCAATCCCTTTTCTGAATGCCATGGGGGTCATTTTATAGCTGAAGCCTATGCTAATATGGTAGTAATGATATGGTAGTACTGAGGTGGCGCTGATCCTGGACCTGGGCTTACCTATTTGGGCTGTAGCGCGGGCCCATGTGGGTCTGGTCTGGTTCGGTATAATTTTTGCACCCACAGTCGCTGTACGATATCTTTCCAACAGTCGATTGAAAGTTAGAGTTTTGAGTGTGTTGCACTGTAGAGTGCAGAGTTGTCACTTAGACATTGTTGAGTAGAGAGAGAGAGAGAGAGAGAGAGAGAGAGAGAGAGAGAAAGAGAGAGAAGATAGGTTGACACAAGATAGGGTGATGAAGTTTGGCCGAAGCCTACGTCTCCGTGCGGTAAGACGTAACCTTTGAATCCACTATCTCTGAAGAAGTAAAGCTACTCTCGACAGACCGAGAAGTGCTTATACAAGTAGACAGAGGGTGATCGAAATAGGCTTGATTGGAGTTTGATCACCAAAGGGCTCAGAGAGCTCTGGAAAACAAAAAGTGGAATGTGGAATAATCAATTTCAGTTCGGAATATTTGTCGGGTTTGCTATTTATAGAGTTTTGGAAATATCTGGGGCTTTGGTAAATATCCGGGGGATTTACCAGGCCCCAGGTCATCTTTGTGGGCCTTAGGCAGGGCTGGTGGGTCCCACCGTAGTCCTCGTGGGCCCCAGGTAGGACTGGCGGGTCCCTCCGTCGTCTTCGTGGGCTCCAGGCAGGGTTGGCGAGTCCCATTGTCATTTCTGTGGGCTCCGGGCAGGGCTAACGGGTCCCACCTCCAGGCGTTTAGCCAGATTTTGCACCCACAACGCCGCTTTATGTTTCCTTCTCCAAACTTTCTTCTTTGTGAATGGAGTGGATATTTGTTGAAGATGACGGGTGTGACGCCACTTCAATCTTTGTCTTCTGGCTTCTTTGGTGTTTTCAGAGTCGAAGGTTTGTTGAAGTGGGTTTCCTTCTCCAAAATTTATTCTTCGTGAATGGAGCGGATGTTTGTTGAAGACGATAGGTGTGGCATCACTTCGATCTTCTTCTCTAGGCGTCTTTGGCATTTTCGGAGTCGAAAGCTTGTTGAAGACGACGAGTGTAGCGTCGCTTCGATCTTTTTCTCCGGGCTTCTTTGGTGTTTTCACAGTTGAAGGCTTGTCGAAGACGACAGGGTGGTACTGACTTTGGGTCTTCTTCTTCGAGTTTTCTTCTTCTTGAACGGAGTTGAAGCTTTGATTTCATGTGCAATGTCTTCACGTTGATGAGCACTTTTGTGGGCTAAGCCGTTCCTGTGGATACGCTAGCCCATGCCTTGTGAAACCTTGGGTTGTCGAGAGCGAGCCTCATTCTTTACATAGCCTTCACGTCTCTAGCTTACAACCTTTGAAGACATCCCCCTGCCCCTTCTATTTATAAATGAAGGGGGGTGGGAGAGATATATGGGAAGATTTCTTTGAATCCCTTGAATATCTCTTTCCATAACCATTGAGATTTATTTTCTTTTTTCTTTTGGGGAAACAACCTTTATGCTTTTCCTTTTTTGAAGCATGCGGTTATATATGGGCTAAATATAGCTCAATCTTTTTGGATATGAGCCATTTTTGCACATTTAAAGTGATGGTGACACGACTCCTCAGCTTGTCCATCAGATCAAAGGATCGACATGGATCCACGATTTGTGTAGATGCTTATGCTACGTCCTTCAGCACAAGACGGATTTCTTTTTTTTTCTTTAATTTCTTTTCTCTTTTTTTTTGGCCGGTCACACCTCCCCGCGGGGAAGGGGCCACGGTTTGCACAAGGGGGCCGGTGCGCTCCACTTTTGGGTGGGCCCGTCCGACCCCTTTTTGGGCTTAGGTGAACCTAGTGGGCCTCACTTGCATGGGGTGGGCCCATTGGGTCCATCCGAGTCAGGTTTGACAATTTTTCTTTGCGGGTCGTTGCGTATGGACCGGGCTTCGTGTGTGGGCCGTTGTGCGTGAGCCGAGTTTTATGTGTGGGCTAATTTCGATGCCCACAGTTACAATTGTTACACTTTATCTGTAGGGATAAAATTATTATTTAAAAAATTTCCAACTACAGGGGCTTAGACGTTAAGTTCAAACTTTACATACCCTTAACGTTAAACGGAAACCTTTTTAGGGAGCTAACGTTAATAATCTCAAGAAAAAGTGGTGCTCTACCAAAAGTTCATCCAGCCACGTCGGTCCTTCCTGTTCTGTGTCTTCCTCCCCAGTTTCCCATTTCGTTCGTTCTTGCTCTCGGATCTAACCACGGGGAAAGAGACTAATTGTAGAGAGAGAGAGAGAGAGAGAGAGAGAGAGGGAGGGAGACCGTTGTGATCTCTTACTTTGGTTTGGGGATCTCGTCCTCTTTCCGCCGAGGCAGGACTAGGGCCCTCGCCGGAGATTGGATCATGGCGAATCTATACGGGGAGTTCAACCAGAGGATCGACTACGTGTTCAAGGTGGTCCTGATCGGAGACTCGGCCGTCGGGAAGTCGCAGCTGCTGTCGCGGTTCTCGAGGAACGAGTTCAGCCTCGATTCGAAGGCCACCATCGGGGTCGAGTTCCAGACCCGCACCCTCGCCATCGACCACAAGACCGTCAAGGCCCAGATTTGGGACACTGCAGGCCAGGAGAGGTAACTTGCATCCCTCCCCCCCCCTCCTCTCTCCTCTCTCTCTCCTCTCTCTCTCTCTCTCTCTCCCTCTCCTCTCTCTCTCTCTCTCTCTCTTCTTTTCTGTGCCCTTTCGATAAAATTTCAGTCGATTCTCTGTTTTATTGGGTAATTTCTGGTTGGTTTGATGGTCTGAATTTGGTACTATCCTGAATAATTTGGGCAGGAAAAGATACTAAATCAATTTTCATTTTATCGAGTATCCTGACATTTAGAAGGTTTTTTTTTTTTTTTTTTTTGGGGGGGGGGGGGGGGGGGGTGGGGGAAGGAATTTAGAAGGGTTGGTGATCTCCTTTTCTTCGATTTTCGATTTATACTTGGGGGTGACAATCTTGCTGAAAGTGGACTCTTTTTAGCTCTTAAGGAGGGGGATTGGGAGAATGAACTCGATATGTACCACTTGAGACAAATGAGAAAAAGAGAGGATTGAATTTGATACATGAGGGTGTGGTGCTAGGTGTTTATGGGACGTCACTTGAGTGGGTAGAGAAATATTGTGATGGACTAAGCTCGTTGCAAAGAATTGCACCAAATGATTCTAACTATACACTAATATGAAGTTATCAAAAGAGTTGACGACGATTCTGCGAATGCTGTTTCATTTTTGGCTCGATGTTATAATTTGTGCCATAGAGATGATTGCAATTATCTATAACAAAATTTGCCTTATGGCTTCTATCCTGTTCATCTGGACTTATTCCGAGTCTACTGGGTTCTTTGAGAGTTGTTCCCTGGTTGCGTGAGCTTAAACTTTGTAACCAACAAGGTAGGTCTCAATACATGCCAACTGGCTTTATAGGTTCCTTGTTATATCCCCTCTCTTGCCATGTTACCTTGATTAGTTTCTCTATGCTAGTTTTAGAGGGTTGACGATTGATCCAAAATTTATTGTCAATCTTCCCTATTGTCAACCCAATCTTGATGACGCAATACTTGGATGATGTGATGTAGTTATTAAAATAATATTTAACAAAGATTAATGTGATAATCATCTTCATGAATAGCTAGTAGCGTCAACCAATTTGAATGAAAATTTTGCAAGTCAACTACATCTAGCTTTGTTGTATGGGTTTGAATGTTGCCAGTAAGAAGGCCCCATGAGGATATAGAAGAGATGAGGTGGATGATTGATACTCAAGGGATTTATTTAAAGAAAGCAATGCAGGAGAGCACCCCAGCATAGGCCCAACACAGACCAACACCCCACGCATACCCTTCCACCCAGTACAACACCTTGGTAGTGCCAGAATGCAGTGTTGCATCCATGCTCGAAGTGCAAAACACACTTGGTCGAAGTGCAAAACACACTCAATGTGCGTTGCATCCATTCTCGAAGTGCAAAACACACTTGGTCCCCTCGCTGCTTGTGATACGCTTGCGCCTTTGCTCACCCGCACATGATTCAAAGGTGTGCTCAAGCAATCCTCCTGCGCTACGAGATTCCGGCATATAATATTTGTTCTCAAACAATTATCATGTTGGAACCAATATTCAATTAAAAGCCAGAAGATATATGCATATAATATTTGTTCTCAAACAATTATCATGTTGGAACCAAATATCAATAATAAACTTAAAAACAAAATAAAGACCGAATTGCTGCCGAAGAAATAGGTAAAGAGAGAGGATTAGCACCAAAATACTAATGGGCCAAAATTAGAGAGTGATCCAAGTGTACCAAGACTATATATGTGCCAATTAGTCAGGTTGAAAATAATAAGTAACCTCCCACTTATGCAATCAGTAATAGCAGTGAGTGCAAGTCTAGGGAGGAAGAAGAATGATGGGTCAAGAAGAAATAACAAAGAAGTAAGATGAAATTAGTGAAGAAGGATCTTGTTGAAGTGTGAAGATGTAGTCATTGATGGGTCTAGGAACTATTGAGTGTGAAATCATAGAAAGAATAGCCATCGAGAACTGTGAAGTACCTTCGATCACCACACGTTGCCCAATTCTTCGTGAAATTGTAGGATGGAAGAGAAGATGGTGAAAGATCCAAGAAGAGTATATGAGTTCACCAAGTGTAGATGGTAGAAGACAAAAGAAGAAAATATGAGAACCAATCCTGACAAATTTCCAACTTTAATATTTAATTTATAATAAATTGTAAGAGGTGGATTCATGTCTCTTATAGGCTTATGTTCCGACCAGGAGGGGGAGAAAGAGATGAATGGGAGAAGAGGGATGAGTGAGGCTGTAGGGGTAGGGATGACAACGGTGCGGTTTAAAATTGGAAACCGCACCGCGTGGTGCAGTTTTGGTTTGCCAAAATATAAAACCGTCGTGGTGCGGTGCGGTTTCGGTTTTGCCTAAAAATTGCATCGTTTAGAGCATTATAATGATAAACCACGGTGTACCACACCGCATGGTGCAGTTTCGGTTTTACATAATGGGACACCGTCGCGGTGCGGTGCGGTTTCGGTGTGGTTTCGGTTTTATTCAAAACCGCACCGTTGCCATCCCTGTGTAGGGGGGGTTTCTTGCATAATGGACCATCCATTTTCTTGCCTAATGGACCATTCGGTTGAGATTTCCTTGCAAGTGGTGATTAGGGGTTTAGCTCATGTGGGATCCACCTCTAACCTATGGGCGGTCTCAATTAGACCTTAGAAATTATGATGTATCATGTGATCACATCTTAAAGCCTACGGTGTATTATAGTGCTCTGTCTTATTATACTGGTTCTGAATTATGTACACCACTTTAGTCGTCATGTGCATGTGTATGTGACAACTTAAGTGGGTATGGATACCCCCACCATGGGTAAAAATACTATAACTTTTCAAATATTAGTCAAAATAACACCTGAAAATAGGCGTTCACGAAAAACAAATACAATACAATTACATGGAAACCCATGCTAAAAAAAAAACCATATGGGCTAACAAATAGCAACTATGAAAGCTAAACCACAGCAAACCCCCTTTGGGAAGAACTTGCTTCTAGACAATAAGTTTTCCATGATTGTGTTGGTACATATATTGATGTCATCATCAATCAAGTCTCATATGAGACTTCGACCCTCATATAAGATAGTCCCTTCCATCCCTTTATATCACCGCCAACAGATATCTGCTCCAATGGATGTCAATTATTTGTCTAGTGGTATTGAACCTATTTTTCTTTCAGCTTATCAGGCTCTTTCCGATGGATTTCTGAATTTTCTTGACAAAGTTGCTTTTACGGGATCTTAGCAATGATAGGAATCTTGAACATTAGTTAGAAGATACAAAAGAGAAGGGATAGAGAGTTTCAGAAGGAACATTATCAATACCAAAGGGGTCAATCTCAACAAGGACGTTCATGGAACACAAATTTTGCTTGAGATAGAATTATGTCACACTACTGTCATATTAAATAAACAACAACATATACCTCAACTTGACTTCAATTTGATGATTGGTTCAAAATTGTATGATATCCAATGCAAAACTGAAGCTTGATTCCCACTACAAAATTGAAGCGTAATTCCCAATATGCTTGATAAGGTCCTCCAGGATTGACTTAAGGCATGGACCTCTTATTAAAATGGAAAAATCAATACTTGTATGATTTAGTGAATATCACATATCCATGCTAACTCCTATATATCTTCTGTGTGACTCATGAACTACCGAAGGATCTATCTTCTGTACTAACTCCTACATTTACATTAGTGTTCTAAAAGGCTCAAGGCACACATGAGACGCAAATGTCTCCAGGAGCCTAGGCGCAAGGTGCAACTTAAGGCGCGTGCCTGATTGAAGAAAGGTGTGTGTGCGCGCGCGCACACACACACACAAACACACACACACACACACACACACACACACACATATATATATATATATATATATATATATATATATATATATACACACACACACACACACACACACACACACACACATATTTTAAATATTTTTATTATATATATAATAAAAATATTTAAAACATGTATAAAATGTGTAACTAGCCTAAGAAAACGAATCTTAACCTATTAGAATGATGTGGAACCCAATCACCACGTCCCTTTGCCTTCCAGTCCGGGCTGAGTGTGATTCACCTCGAGGCTAGGGTGAAACGGATGGCTGTGATCGTGACACGTCATTTAGTGTGAAATAATCGATAAAATCTATTAGGTTAATAATATTTTTCTTTGTTTTTTTTTGTTAAGTCGCTGACTCGGCAATATTTTTTTGTTATGTACAAACGCCAAACACCTGATTCACTATATACCCTCTCATTGCTCTTTGGATTCAACCAGGCGCGCCTTTTTTGCGCATGGTGCCTTGAGTCTAGACACACTCCTTAGACCTGAGCGCATGCCTTCTTAACAACGCCTTGTCTTGTGTTTTTTTAAGGCGCGGAGGTTGAGCCTAGGTGTGCCTTTAACAGCACTGGTTTACATCCATCATCGTCAACAAACACCTACGAACAATCTGTCTCATGATTAGTGCAGAACTTCCAGTATACTATTGCCTTCCTTGGATGTGGAGCCTTTTTTTATGGACACATAGTTTCCACATTGCCTAAATGAAGTCTTAAGTATCATTCTCGCCATCGTGTTGGGCCTTACGATCGACGCCTAACAAGATCTCGCTTCTCTGGATTTAATTTGAATCGTCCTAAATATCAACTTGTTTCTTGTGGTCAATTATATAAGGTTGCGGATGGAATGTCTTGTTGGATAATTTGCGGATTGAGGCACACCGTATGTTCTGTTGGCCTCTGGCGTACTAATAACCTCTCCCTTGAGTTCTCCCTCTAGAAATCAAAGTCAAAGATTCTCTACCCAAATCAACTCTTCGAGCCGCAAATCATCTCTGTTGACTTTTTGACTTCCGACGATTAGCATTGTCAAGTCATGCGAGATAACCTATTCTTCGATGGAAAGACAATCCATTGACATGACATGTTATGCTTTTACTCTTATCCTTATTTGATTAATTCCTAACGTACAGCATGAAGAATTCCTCCATCTATTCATATTAGGCTTGTTGTTTTGATACAAATTATGTAACTTTTGAAAAACATCTGACAGTAGTCTAAGGGGTGGAACCTATTTCGCATCATTTCCTTACGTCCTCCCAAGAATTTTTCTGTGCCCTTTTGTAGCCTTTGTGGCTAAATTTGCTTCCATTGCACAAGAGCATGCCCCTTAAGCTTCAAGCTAACGAACTTGCCCATCTCTTTTCGTTAAAAATATTGGTCGATATTCTTAAGCCCATTGTTCCAATTTCTAGACTTAAGATGACCCTCTGACTCTCCTAGATCAGTCATAATCCCCTAGCCCATTTTTATAATGCTTTATGGACCCTATCATGATGTCTGCCTTGTGGGGAAAACTTGTCTATGTTACGCCGCCAGTGTTGCTCTCATGAAGCGCGTGGTATACAATGGGTCCCTTCCCAACAGGTGCCTTGGATGCTCAGACCTCTCCTAGGTTT
Source organism: Chamaelirium japonicum (assembly GCA_947650365.1). Lineage (NCBI taxonomy): Eukaryota > Viridiplantae > Streptophyta > Magnoliopsida > Liliales > Melanthiaceae > Chamaelirium > Chamaelirium japonicum. The sequence continues at coordinate 12,631,503 of OX393555.1, read as the reverse complement.
CCTAGCACGCACTTAGGGTTGCCTATCAGTTTGAAACTTAGTCACAAACTTAGTGAGCTGCTCTAATTATGTTTCCTCCTGAAGGCCTCTTGCCAATTATCCCACCGGGATTTTAGCTTTCTATGTCGGAGCAAACGTAGAACTAAGTGCATTGTATCCTAAGCACCTGTACTATATATCCAGACACTATAGACAATAGTAAAAGACTGTAAGAGAGCAAACCCACATTAAATAAGTTAAAAGACACGAACAATAACTAGAAACCCGATGGACATGATTAGATCACTCTAGTCATATATTGAAATTTTGACCAAAATACCAAAATTTCGGTCAAATATTTCCGTTTCGGTTGAGACTGAAACAAAATATAGGTGTGAAACCCAATTTCGGTCGATTTCGGTCAAATTTCGGACAATTTCAGTTTTTGCTTATGAAGCTGGTAGCCTGGTACTATAAATTTCAGTCAATTTTTGTCACAATTCCGGTCTATTTTGGTCAAATTTGGTATCAAAAACAAGGAATATAAGTTTCAAATTTCAACCAATTTCGGTCGAAATTTCAGTTTCAGTCCCAACCGAAACCAAACACAAAATCGAAATCACAAACCATGACTCTAGTTCCCTTCAACCTAGTATGCAGTCCTACTCTCATAAAAAAAAATTACTTCTAATGCAAATTAAGTAAAAAAGAAAAGAAAATTCAATTGTTGGACAGAAGTATAAAAGAAAATCCCAATGCAATTAGATTTACCAAAACCCACAGAATCTAGGATTGACTTTCTCTAATCCCAAATTGATGCAATATCTACGGTTTTAGTGATTAGGTGCACACAGAGGACTTGAAGATGAAACAGAAGCAATTTAGATCCAAATATGCATGCAGAAATTATAGGACAAAACCTCGCATAAAGATATTCAATCAAAGAGGCAAGAAATTTATGTAGGAATTATCTTTTATGAAACAATTATCTTATGTTAATTTCTCTATTAAATAACAAATTTCTACATGAAATAAAGATCATAGAGGGGCTATGTATTCAAAATGTTAAAGAGCACTTCATTCAGCTCATGTTCGGTAGCAGGAGCTAAATCTTTCTGGCATTGCTACCTCTTCTGAAATGTTATCTTAATCCTTGTATAAGTTGAAAGCCCATCTAGAAGACAAGAGTATGCTAACAGAGTTGATTTCTCTCAAGAAGTCCATAAATGAAATTAATAGTGCCATATTGGGCCGTGATGGCAAATAGGTATAACCCAAATGGTGAGCCACCAAGCTTGTATCTCGTCATGGTAAATCTGTAACGATCAATGAGCCAGTTCACTTCTATCGTCGAAGAACCTTTCCAAGTTGCCTTCAGTAATTCATCACTTGTAGAAGGGATTTTTGCATATATACCCCTAACAAAGTTCGATATTGCAGAAAACCCCCTATGTTTTGCAAAGTTCTATGTGCGCCATTCAGATTTCTTGATTTTTGCAAAAAAAGCTTCTAGTTAATTGTTTGGCCATTATATCCTTTCATTACTCGGTGTTTGCCCCCATGAGCACTGGTGACAGTCGGTCGAGGGCAAACTGGTCATAAAGTTGACCAAAGTCATTTTTGTGCAAATATAAAGCTATGTTAAGGGTGTACAGAGATATTTGTAAAAGGTGTTTTTTTTTTTTGCAATATCAAAGTCTGTTACGGGTATATATGCAAAAATCCTGTTGTAGAACTAGCTAAACTATCAACCACTTCGTCTCTAACTGTTTGATATGTCCAGTTTTTATTTATATTTATGTAGTATTTCTTCAATGCTGCTAACATTCCGTCGCTTGAATGTTTGGCGGGTGCTAGATACCGGGCGGTGACCAGTGCATACTACCGAGGAGCAGTTGGGGCGATGCTGGTCTACGACATGACCAAGCGCCAATCGTTCGACCACGTCGCGAGGTGGCTGGGTGAGCTACGGGGCCATGCCGACAAGAACATCGTCATCATGCTCATCGGAAACAAGTCCGACCTCGGGACCCTCCGTGCGGTCCCCACCGAGGACGCAAAGGAGTTCGCCCAGCGTGAGAACCTCTTCTTCATGGAGACGTCCGCCCTCGAGGCCACCAACGTCGAGAGCGCGTTCCTGACCCTCCTCACCGAGATCTACCGGATCGTCAGCAAGAAGGCCCTTGTTGCCAACGACGAACCTGAGTCCGGGGGCAGCTCGAGCCTCCTCAAGGGGACCAAGATCGTCGTCCCAGGTCAGGAGCCACCTGGCAGGAGTAAGTCGGCGTGTTGTATGTCCACATAGGTGACATTTTTTGGTCAGCCTATCTTCTGATTTGTTTTAGGCTGTATTTTACCAATTCTCCTTCTTTATTATACTTCAGTTCGGTGAAAGCAAATTGTTCCAAAGGGTGGAATTGTGTTTCTCGTCCTGTAAGTTTTGGCCTAAAACTGAAGACTAAGGCAAGTTCTGCGAGTGTGTTTATTCTTCTATTACTCCATCATTGGACATTGTTATGAAATGTAGCTGAGGTATATCCCTTCAGGAATCGACTCGTCTGTATTCCGGATTTGTTCCGGTCTCGGATTCAGCGCTCGATGGCATCATAGTCATCCGATGGCAGGCATGTGGGACAGGTGAATCGCCCTCGACCTGACTGATTCTATCGAACCCTGAATCCGGGAGGCTCGAATAAATCCAGTCACTCTCGAGAGGGCTGTGATGCCATCGAGCCCTGAATTCGGGAGCTTCGGATAATTCCGGAATGCAGACCTCTCAAGCTCAACTCCTCTCCGGTATCCCATTCCTCTGGTATTGACCAAGTGTCAACGAGTCGGGTTCTGATCGGATCAGGGTAGATCCGTATTTGATTCGTTTATCTTTTGAATCAGGTTGGATCATTTTTAATCCGGACTAAAATACTAATACCAAACCCAAAGTTTTAGGATTCGAATAGGAGTTGGATCATGATCCCGTTGACAGGTTCGAAAGGTCAAAACAACATAAACAGCCAAACAAAAACTCTCGACTTCTAAGTTTAAATCATTTATTAGCTCGGGCCAATGGATTTGTTGATCCATATATCCGACGGTTAAAATAAGATGGCTGCGCTGGGCATCAAATGGCTGAATTGGGCATCAAACAGATGAGGATACACCTTATAAAAGCCGAGTAAATGTATCTGATCGAATCTTATTTGAATCGGATCAGGATATATCTGATTTTAATCCGATTGTAATTCGAATCGGGTTGGATCATTTAAAACCAGATCTCTCTCAAGTGTTATTAGGCTTTAATTTGAATTTTTTTTGAAAGACAATCGCTTATTACGTTTTAATTAATTTTTGGGTTAATTAGTCCTAAATCCCTCCACAGTCGTTATTTAAGCTAAAGGATACAACTTGTTGGGATATTAGCTAAAATCCCTCCCGAAGGACAAGTTTGTCCAACAAGTTCTTAACCAAAAATGTTGATTTTTTTTATTCTTTAAATTACAAAACTGTCACTCCAGCAGAGTATCTATTCATTTCTAGTAAGAGTTTCCATTCGTCTTTGGCATGAGTATCCATTCGCTGATTAACACTATACATGTAGCGATCGCTTCAGTGATTTCACTGTAGCTACTACTGTGGGTGCAAAATCTGGCTAACGCCCAACGGTGGGACCCGCAGCCCACGAGTCCAATGGTGGGACCCGCAGCCCTACCTGGGGCCCACTTGCACTATCTGGGGTTTGGTAAATCCCCCGGGTATTTATCAAACCCCGGATATTCCTGGGAATATTCCTGGAATATTTCCCAGATAAACTGAGCCCTTATAAATAGCAGACCTTGTAAATGATTCCGGATCCGAAATTCGAGACCAGAAACCCACTTTCTGCAATCCAGAGCTCTTCGAGTTTTCTGGTTTTCAGACTCCTTTTCCACCCTCTGATTACTGGTAAGAAGCACTCATCGGCCTGTCGAGAGTAGCTATATTGTTTACTCAGAGATAGTGGATTCAAAGGTTGCGTCTTACCGCACGGAGACGTAGGCTTCGGCCGAACTTCGTCACCACATCCTGTGTCATATCTTTCTCTACCTTACTACTCTATAGTGCTTGTGTGACAGCCCAGCAAGTCACAACTCAGCGCTTCGAAGCGCGCCACACCCCGAAGGGTCAAACCTTCAATCGACTGTTGGAGGAGGGTCACGTACGACGGCCGAAATCCTCCCCCACAGTTTGGCGCCGTCTGTGGGATCAGGATCCTATCAACTTACAACTTCTAAGCCTCCCAACTCCTTTGGTAGCTGCTACCGGTTGCCCGAGCAATCCTTCTATCTCTATCGTTACACCTAAATGGCGAAGACACCGATGGACCAGCTGGAGGAAAGCAGCATGCACCTAGACGCTCGACATCCGACGACTCGATCAATGAGTCATCGGTTTGCAACGAGCCAACATCCGGAACAGCAACTCGCTGTCAATTTGAGGAGTCGTCCGTCGGTTGATCGCGCCGCCCAGGCTCAACTTCGACAGTCGCCTCAACTAGCCAACCAAATTCCTCAGCGCTTGGGAAAAGCACACATCTCTCCTAGTGCTGATGCTCAAGCGACGTACCAAATCACGGCAGAGGACTTTCAGCTCCTCACTCTCATGAAACAGAATGCTGCTCTTATGGTTGAGAGAGACTCTCTCCGATAAATCACCGTCAATGCAAGAATCAATCCCCCGCAGTCAACCGCCGGCATTAACGACGGAGCAAACGTCCGCCGGTCGGTCGACCAATCTTTCGCTCCTTCCAAACGATCCACCATCAACATCCCTCGACATTCTTTTAAATCCCTATCGAGAGGACCCTCACCTGTTCCTCCTAGGCCGACTGTCTGGGAGCGTCTAAATGAGTCTGCTCGCCATTCCGAGTCTCTGGGCTCCGGATCATCCTCCGATACTTACACCAGGAGAGATGTTCAGAATAATCGACACCGCTCCAAAATTCGGCAACATTACAACGGCAATCGAACCCCAGTTGGGCATCGGATGATAGGATGGACTCCGACGCCCTCTCTACCTCCTCTTCCTCCAAGACGCCTCTCCGACCAGAAAGGCAATAGACGGAAAGATCATGCCTCCGAAGGCCCACTTCATCGGCATATTCTCCATGCCCTGTTTCCTCGAAGCTGGAAAGCCCCCGCTCTCCCCAAGTTCAACTGCTTGACTGGAGATCCGACGCTGCACATCCTCGCTTTCAGGCAAGCGTTAACGCCACATGATAGAGACAACCAGGTTCTATGCCGCACCTTTGCTGGCAGCCTGGATGACATGTCACTGGACTGGTATCACAACCTCCCTACGACCTCCGTAAGTCAATTCAGGGATTTGGCAGACCTCTTTGTTCAACACTATCGGCTGAACCTCAATCCAGAGAAAAAGCTGGACTCCCTCTACCGGCTCAGGATGGGATCAGATGAAACCCTCCGGGAGTTCTCTCGAGGTTCCAGAACGAGCATGCTGCGCTCTCCGGACACCACCTCGACGATGAAGCCATCATGCTTGCATTCCAGAATGCCTTACGTTTTGACCTCCACATCTACAATGACCTCATCCGTAATCCTCCTGCCTCCCTCGGAGTGCTATTCGATCGAATTCAAAAGGAGATCGATGTGGAGGACGATCAAGTCACTCGCAAGAAACGTGATATTAAGAAACGTCTTTCTGACAAGGAACCAACGAGACCAACAGCTCAAGCTCACAACGCAGAGGTTGAGGAAGATAGAACCTCCAAGAGGTCAAGACGTGCAGGCGATAGACCCGCAGAGCCTCAGAAGACCACAAATACCAAAGAAAAGTAGCCCATCGACCGATCAGAGTAGAAGACCGCCGACTATCAACAACTCGGAAGATCCCTCATCTGAAACCCATGATGTAACATCTTCCAAGTTATCAATGAAATGACAATTGCTTCAAGTTCTATCGAAGACTATCAAATTCTATCTCAACTTCTACTCAATGCCACAGTTAGTTCGGTTCGCGTTGCGACACGGTCGACTAACCTGCAACGGTACAAAGCTATGTGTCCCGATACGTAGGTTTGACTAAAACGGCGCTTCGCCTAAGTCCAACTGATACAAGGGCACTACGTTGAGTACTCCGAATCATTGGCGTCGCACGTGCTCCCGTTGTTACGTAAGGACACATGCACTAATGCCTCGCCACAGTTAGTTCGGTTCGCGTTGCGACACGGCCGACTAACCTGCAATGGTACAAAGCTACGTGTCCCGATACGTAGGTTCGACTGAAATGGCGCTTCGCCTAAGTCCAACCGATACAAGGATGCTACGCTGAGTACTCCGAATCATTGGCGTCGCACGTGCTCCCGTTGTAACGTAAGGACACATGCACTAGTGCCCCGCCACAGTTAGTTCGGTTCGCGTTGCGACACGACCGACTAACCTGCAACGGTACAAAGCTATGTGTCCCGATACGTAGGTTCGACTGAAACGGTGCTTCGCCTAAGTCCAACCGATACAAGGACGCTACGCTGAGTACTCCGAATCATTGGCGTCGCACGTGCTCCCGTTGTCACGTAAGGACACATGCACTAGTGCCCTGCCATAGTTAGTTCGGTTCGCGTTGCGACACGACCGACTAACCTGCAACGGTACAAAGCTACGTGTCCCGATACGTAGGTTCGACTGAAACGGTGCTTCGCCTAAGTCCAACCGATACAAGGGCGCTACGCTGAGTACTCCGAATCATTGGCGTCGCACGTGCTCCCGTTGTCACGTAAGGACACATGCACTAGTGCCCCGCCACAATTATTTCGGTTCGCATTGCGACACGACCGACTAACCTGCAACGGTACAAAGCTACGTGTCTCAATACGTAGGTTCGACTGAAACGGTGCTTCACCTAAGTCCAACCGATACAAAGGCACTACGTTGAGTACTCCAGATTCTTACCCTCCGTCAATCAGTAAGTCTAAGGTCCCACCCTCGGCATTCGAAGACAAAGACCGAGGTAGGCTTCACCGCCTCGGCACCTGACGAAGCCCGAGACATCGACAACGTCTCGGCCCAAGGCGCCACCCTCAGTATACAAAGACAAAGCCCGAGATGGCGACATTGTCTCGGCCCAAGGTGACAGCCTTGGCATTCAAAAGCAAAATCCGAGATAGGCTTAACCGCCTCGGTACCTGACGAAGCCCGAGACATCGGCAACGCCTAGGCCCGAGGTGACCTTTGCCTCGGCATTCGAAGACAAAATCCGAGGCAGGCTTCACCGCCTTGGCATCTGACAAAGCCTGAGACATCGGCAACGTCTCAGCCCGAGGCGACCTTCACCTCGGCATTCGAAGACAAAGACCGAGGTAGGCTTCACCGCCTCGGCACCTGACGAAGCCCGAGACATCGACAACGTCTCGGTCCGAGGCGACCTTCACCTCGGCATTCGAAGACAAAGACCGAGGTAGGCTTCACCGCCTCGGCACCTGACGAAGCCCGAGACATCGGCAACGTCTCGGCCCGAGGCGACCTTCGCCTCGGCATTCGAAGACAAAGTCCGAAGCAGGCTTCACCACCTCAGCACCTGACGAAGCCCGAGACATCGACAACGTCTCGGCCCGAGGCGACCTTCACCTCGGCATTCGAAGACAAAGACTGAGGTAGGCTTCACCGCCTCGGCACCTGACGAAGCCCGAGACATCGGCAACGTCTCGGCCCGAGGCGACCTTCGCCTCGGCATTCGAAGACAAAGTCCGCAGCAGGCTTCACCACCTCAGCACCGACGAAGCTCGAGACATCGACAATGTCTCGGCCCGAGGCGACCCTCGCCTCATCATTCGAAAACAAAGTTCGAGTAAGCTTCGCCGCCTCGGCACCTGACGAAGCCCGAGACGTCGGCACCGTCTCGGCCCGAGGTCATAGTCACCTCGGCATTCAAAGACAAAGTCCGAGGTAGGTTTCACCTCCTCGGCACTTGATGAAGCCCAAGACGTCGGCATCGTCTCGGCCCAAGGTGACAACCTCGGCACTCGAAGACAAAACCCAAGGCTGCCTTCACCTCGGTATTCAACAAAGCCCGAAGCCCCCGCTTCGGCATTCGAAGACGAAAACCGAGACGGCCTTCGCCTCGGCATCCGACGAAGTCCGAGGCGACCTTCACCTCAACATTCGACGAAGCCCGAAGCCCCGCTTCGACGTTCAAAGATGAAGCCCGAGGTGGCCTTCGCCTCGGCATTCGACAAAGCCCGAAGCCCTCACTTCGGCACTCGAAGACAAAGCCCAAGGCGGCCTTCGCCTCGGTATTCAACGAAGCCCGAAGCCCCCGCTTCGGCATTCGAAGACGAAAATCAAGACGGTCTTCGCCTCGGCATCCGACGAAGCTCAAGGCGGCCTTCACCTCGACATTCGACGAGGCACGAAGCCCCGCTTCGGCATTCAAAGATGAAGCCCGAGGTGGCCTTCGCCTCGGTATTCGACAAAGCCCGAAGCCCTCGCTTCGGCACTCGAAGGCGAAAACCAAGACGGCCTTCGCCTCGGTATTCGACGAAGCCCGAAGCCCTCACTTCGGCACTCACTGACGAAACCCAAGGCGGCCTTCGCCTCGGTATTCGACGAAGCCCGAAGCCCTCGCTTCGGCACTCGAAGACGAAGCCCGTGGCGGCCTTCGCCTCAGTATTCAACAAAGCCCGAAAGCCCTGCTTCGGCACTCGAAGACGAAGCCCGAGGAGGCCTACACCTCGGCAAACGCACCCCCGGCTGACCCTTGGTAGGGGGTCGGTGCGTGCGCGGTGGCTGATGCCGGACGACGCATTGGTAGGTGCGACGGTCGACGCCGGAGTTTAGGCTCGCTTGATAAACAAGACAAGCACAAATAGGCCAAAGCTCCTCTCGGCTCGGCCCGACCCGGCCCGGCCCACTCACTCACTCACTCACTAGTCACCAATTAACCCCACCTACTGTACTACCCCGTCTTCACCTTCAAACTACCAATTAACCCCACCTACTGTAACCCCCCCCCCCCTACAACAAACAGAGAGAGAGAGAGAGAGAGTGAGTAAATTAGTGGGTGAGTGAGTTAGAGAGAGAGGGTGAGAGAAAGAGTGGGTGAGAGAGAGAAAAGAAAGAGAGAGTGAAAGAGTGGGTGAGAGAGAGAAAAGAAAGAGAGAAAGAGAGAGTGAAAGAGTGGGTGAGAGAGAGAGCAGATAGAGTGAGAGAGTGAAAGACTGGGTGAGAGAGAGAAAAGAGAGAACGAGAGAGTGAAAAAAAAAAAAGAAAAGAGAGAGAGAGAGAAAACAGAGAGAGCAGAGAGCGTTCAGAGAGAGAGACGGAGGGGTACGACCAGCCCGACCCCCCCCCCCCCCCCCCCCCCCCCTTCCGTTTCAGCCGCCCGAGCAGCCCGCCGTCCGCACCCGGCCGCCGCTGCAGCCGCCCGCCGTCCGTACCCGGCCCCCGCCGCAGCCGCCCGCCGTCCCCACCCAGCCGCCCGCAGCCGCCCACCGTCTCCCACCTTCCCCGCGCCGTCCACGCCGCGTCGCCCCGTGCCGTCCACACCACCCGGCCGTCCGCGCCGTCCGCACCACCCGTCGCCATCTCCGGCGACCGGACTTCCACCTAACCCCCCCGACCCCGAGCTCCCCCTCCCCCCGCCCCCCCCTCTGCCCCCCCGACCACCTGCAAAATGCAACAGAAGTTACAGAGCAGAGAGAAAAAAGATGGCTGAGGTGGCAATCACGGATCCATTGCAAACCGTTAAAATCAGAATGCGTGCAATGCACTCATGTGATATTTGAATCATGTGATCACAATTCACTCACAATCTGATCAACGGTCATCATTTCTCCCGACCCCCTACAAGACAAAAAAAAAAATCCCTTTCTCCCGACCCCCCACACGACTAAAAAAATCCATCCCATCTACCGACCCGCTAAAGACAAAAAGACTGAGTGGCTCAGATCACAGCCGTTTGATTCGGTCTGGGTGTACAGCATTCTCATGATGATTCCATCGTGTGGTTTCGATTTCATTTCATGTAATCCAATGGTCAGCATTTTTACTGACCCCCACTAGGAGAAAACCCCACGGGTGCTCTTGGGTCTACCCCGGAGGCTCCCTGTACACTTCTACCGACCCTCCAAAACCCAACCTGGGTTTTTGCAAAAAACCCCCCAGTCCTAAAAATTTCTGCCCAGAACCCCTTTTATCATTTTTTGAAAATAAACCTAGCCCATGATTTTTTATAAAAAACTCCCTGCCACCTAGAATCTTGACAAAACCCCCTTGCTCTTGATTTCTTACACAAAATTGACCCAAATTTTTACACATAACCCCTTACCTAAGATTTTTGCACAAAACCCCCCCTACCCCTAACTTTTTGCACAGAACCCCCTACCTCTGACATTTTGCACCGCCTGCCCCATGATTTTTGGCACGAACCACCCCTGCTTCTAACTTTTTACACAAACCCCCTGCCCCTGACTTTTGCACAAAACCCCCTATCCCTAATTTTTTTTACAAACGCCCCCTAGATTTTTTAGCCCGAACCGACTTGCGTGCAACTATTTTTGTGACCCCAGTCAACCAGGTTACCACCTACCCAACTGGGAGGGGGTAACACACCAGCAGTCGGCCCCGGACAGGGGGTCGGCAGGCAGACGACGGTCGGGCCCCTCGCAACGGGTCGGCAGACAGACGACGGTCAGCCCCGCGCAACGGGTCGGTAGACAGACGACGGTCGGCCCCACGCAACGGGTCGGCAGACAGACGATGGTCGGCCCCGCGCAACGGGTCGGTAGACAGACGACGGTCGGCCCCACGCAACGGGTCGGCAGACAGACGATGGTCGGCCCCGGACAGGGGGTCGGCAGACAGGCAGCTGTCAACCCCGGACAGGGGGTCGGCAGGCAGACAACAGTTGGCCCCGCGCAACGGGTCGGCAGGCAGACGACGGTCGGCCCCTCGCAACGGGTCGGCAGACAGACGACGATCAACCCCGCGCAACGGGTCGGCAGACAGACGACGGTCGGCCCCACGCAACGGGTCGGCAGACAGACGATGGTCGGCCCCGGACAGGGGGTCGGCAGACAGGCAGCTGTCAACCCCGGACAGGGGGTCGGCAGGCAGACAACAGTTGGCCCCGCACAACGGGTCAGCAGACAGACGATGGTCGGTCCCGCGCAATGGGTCGGCAGACGCACACCCGGCCGACCCCTGGTAGGGAGTCGGTGGGCCCAACGGTCAGCCTCACATAGCAGGTCGACAGACAGATGACGACCAACCCCGGACAGAGGATCGACAGACGAGCGACCGACTTTGCACCAGGAAATCCCAACCAGCTAGGTTAACACCTATCTAGCTGAGAGGGGGGTAACTGTGGGTGCAAAATCTGGCTAACGCCCAACGGTGAGACCCGCAGCCCACGAGTCCAATGGTGGGACCCGCAGCCCTGCCTGGGGCCCACTTGCACTATCTGGGGTCTGGTAAATCCCCCGGGTATTTACCAAACCCCGGATATTCCTGGAATATTTCCCAGATAAACTAAGCCCTTATAAATAGCAGACCCTGTAAATGATTTCGGATCCGAAATTCGAGACCAGAAACCCACTTTCTGCAATCCAGAGCTCTTCGAGTTTTCTGGTTTTCAGACTCCTTTTCCACCATCTGATTACTTGTAAGAAGCACTCATCGGCCTGTCGAGAGTAGCTATATTGTTTACTCAGAGATAGTGGATTCAAAGGTTGCGTCTTACCGCACGGAGACGTAGGCTTCGGCCGAACTTCGTCACCACATCTTGTGTCATATCTTTCTCTACCTTACTACTCTATAGTGCTTGTGTGACAGCCCAGCAAGTCACAACTCAGCGCTTCGAAGCGCGCCACATCCCGAAGGGTCAAACCTTCAATCGACTGTTGGAGGAGGGTCACGTACGACGGCCGAAATCCTCCCCCACAACTACAGTGAAAACACTATAGCAAGAGTATACATTCGTCTTCAGAAAGAGTATCCATTCGTCATCAACAAGAGTATCTATTCACCAGGTGACACCGTGCATGTTGCGGTTGCTACAGTGTCCATTCGGCTAATTGATACGCTTACTACAATGAAATCATTATAGCAATGGTCAATTCGCTAAATTGATACTCTTACCAAGTCAAATTGATACTCTTGCTATAACGATTTCACTATAATAGCTACAGTGAAATCACTGTAGCAACTATAGTGAAATCATTGTAGCAACCGCTACATGCACAATGTTAAACCAGCGAATGGATACTCTATCTATAGGACATGAGGGGGTAAATAAGGACGAGGAACTTGCCGTAGCATGCAATGTTTGGGAGGGACTTGGTGCAATATTAAAACGTGGTACGTCCTTTACCTAATATAGCCTTTGCTAAAGGGACTTAACGCTAAGTCACCCTTAATTTTTAAGGACAGTCAGCAAAAACTGATGGTGTAATCCGACCCTTTGCAGGTGAAGATGCTGGTGGGGTCGTCGTACGCGTAGCTGTACGCCGTGGGGCACGCGTCCTTGAACACCCGCGAGTACTCCGTCGGAATGCACGCCTGCGGGCTCCCGTACGCCCCCGTGCAGCAGTACTCCGCCGTCCCGAACGCCAGGCACGCGCTCTTGCACGCCACCACCTCCCCGCGCTCCCCCACCACCTGCAGCGCCGCCGGGCAGACCCGGTTCACGTCCCTCTCGCAGCTCGCCGCCTGGCACCGCCCGTCCGCGGGGACCACCGACAACTGCGCGTTGTAGCCGTCGACGAGGCTGACGTCGTAGTAGTCGACGGGGCTGTCCAGAGTGAACTCCGCGAGACTGACCGGCGGAATTCCGCCGGCGCCGGCGCAGTGCAGGAGGCCGCCGCAGTCGCCGGTCTGGCAGGTGCCCCGTCCGGAGGCGTCGAAGGTGCAGTTCCGCCGGGGCCAGAGCCGGCCGGACCACCCGGACGGGGCGTGGAATTGGGTCGCCTGCCCTGCGTCGAGCCGCATCCCGCCGCGGCCGATCATGGGCTGGTCGGCCCCGGGCTGTACGCCGGCCCAGATCGTGTACGTGCAGTTGTTGTGGAGTGTGAACACGGTGGCGCCGGCGCCTGCAAAACAAGGGATACAGATGGAATTTAACAATTGTGTTATGATACATTGCTCCGCGGAGCAAAATAAGTTAGATGGCATCGCAGGACATGGGGTCAGATACCGGAGAAAAGGAGGGCCGTGAGGAGGAGGTGAAGGGACCCAAATGCCATGGTGGAAGTTATGATGGTGGAGAGAGATTAGTGGGGTTCATATATGCATTAGGGTTGGGATTAACAAGTCTTTCTCATTAATTAAGGAAAAACCATCTTGGTGTGCCCAATGTTTGTTCCATATGACCCCTAGTCCGGTCCGGTTCGGATCGAACCGACTCAACTAGACCCAAAGGGCGGTAGGACACATGGACCTTAACATTAGACCAACTCTTAGACCACATTCCGAACCATTTGTCCGAATCTTGGACCGGTTGGGACGATATTGTGACCGGTGTCGAAGGGTGTTTCGGTCATCCTATATAATTTAGAACTATGGTGTCATGCTATTTTCACCGAAAATCCGAAGCCCACATGATATTCTTCTTGAGTAGCGTATGGGAAGTGTGATTATTGAGTAATCCTCAAGGTTTCACATGCTTTGCATGCCATGATCACTATGTCATGCAATTTCTTTTTTCTTTTTTTTTTTCTTATTAATGTAATATATTTTCGCCGGTAAATGTATGGGTCTATATTCAAAACATTATGTATGGACTCGGGCTTATATTGGGACCCAAAACCAAGGCGGATAAGGAATGGGCTTGAATAACCCCTATTCAAACCCGGCACACCTTTATACTTGGGGTCTTCCCAACATATCCGGGATGGGACTTCTGACTTCCCCTTCATTTTCATACGATGGGATACCAACGATCTATTGATTAAAACCATATAAGCCATAATTTTTTTTTTTTATTTTATTTTTTTGGGGTGGGGGGGAGCTGGAAAGCGGTTCTCGACAAGATATCAGTTTAAGCCAAAGTCCCTCCAAAATGATTTAGATGAAAATGCCCTCCAAATGAATTTAAATTTTTATTTAGATTGCTATCGGCTTCTATGAAACTAATCGAACTTTCGAGTTGCTACGACGCCGGATCTTCTCGGCTCCGATGCTCGTCGTTGACGGAGCTACTCGCCGCCAGGCCCGCCACCGAACTTAAACCTAACCCTAAACCCAAGATCTACAAGCCATGGGATGAACCCTATGTTGGAAATAAATCCATGGTAGAGGCCCGCAGCGGAAGCAAAGTGAAGGTCCGAGGACCGTGAGCGGTGTGCGTTACATATCAAAATTTTCATCGAAACGATCTACATATGCGTGTATGAATCTAGCATGGCAACTACGCGAACCCCTAACGATGATCTAACGCGAAAGAACAAACTAGCATGAATGCATGTTCTAATTATGTTAGATCTACTTGTTAGAGGTCATACCTGCGTGCGGAATCTTTCACCGCGACAAATTTCTTCTTTGTCGATGGAGACGGGCTACGGATCTGCTCGACATAGCTTCGGTGCGACGGCCATAACTTTCTGCTCCGAACTCTGATTGGGCTGAAATTTGGACTGCAGGTAGCCAACTTTGAGACGCAACTTTTCCAACAAGTTTCACGTCGTTTGGACTTCTGTAGCTCCCGGAATCGCAGAAACAACATTGATTTTTTGTGCAGATTCTGGACAGCAAAAGGTTGCGGGAGACGCCTTCTAGTTCACCCGATCTCACACGATGCACGGCACCTCGTCGATGGATCTCTGAGTGCCTCCATACGACGAGCCTTCTCCTTCTACAAAACACCACGTGAGGAAGACGAGTCGCCATCCAATGGCGCAAGCGAGGGAGAGAGAGACGAGAGAGGAGATGCGAAGAGAGGAGAGGGGGCGGCTAGGGTTTCCCCATGCCATGACCGGCCCTAGGGCTTGCATGGCTCTATTAATTTCGTGCACCCTCTCTCTCCTTCTCATATATAGGGCCGGCCTATTCATATGGATAAGGACAGTATGGATAAGGATGATAGATTCAAACCTTATCCCTATATATCTCTTCTTTATCTCTATCCTTTCCTTGTTTTCGAAAACGGTCAAAACCAGCCCGTTTTCTGCGCCTCATAACCGGCCCCTTCATCGGAGGCAACAACCTCCCGAAACAAATGGGGCCGGCCTTGACCAGTCTCTCAACACTTTGGGCCGGCCCCCTTAGTGCATAGTGGCGCATGGTATGACCAAAACGCCCTTATGCCACTAGTTGGCCGTTCCTCGTGTACGAGACTTTGCAAGGCACACATAAGTGAAGTGCACCAGTGATTTCACTATTCTCTGAGGTTCCCGTAGGGTGCCCCTAGTGAAGTCAACTAGTCAACTCGCAACATGTCCCGGTGCATCGCACCCATGTGGCAAAGTCCACTTATGGCAAGGAATTGCTACATGCGTCTCTGCACTAACCTAGGGTTTCCCCTTAGTGCACACACGTAGCTACGCATCTACCGTGCACTAGTGCGAAGCACTCACGGAGCGTATGCTTGGACTTCTCGCTTCCTCTAACTACGTTCTGTGTTTCGAGGAGATGGTATAAGAACCGTACATAATGTCGATAAGGTGGAACCTTCAGGGACCAGGGTTCATGGCTTCCAACTCAGACTCGATCGACACACTACCCGAGTATACCATCGATCCTCTGAGTCCGAGTTAACCTACGTAGCCACCCAGAGTGCGACGCAGGCTGCACTCCAATTCCCCCGGACTTACTATGTTCTCTCTCATACCCCTGCTCTCCGCTTAGTATGGTAAACTCGCTGTCCCTCCACTGGTGCCATGACGCAACTCGAGCGGTGGAGAATACCGTCAGACTCGAGTGCTCATATGACTCGTTTCCTTCCAGATTGACTACGTACATCGTACCTCCGATAACTCTGCCGAGTAACCGGATCTGTCACCAGTCGAACTGATGACCACCTGGCCAGGGTTTAATACGACGTAGGTCAGACCAAGGAACGCACCTCCCGTTAGGGGTGTGGATAGCCTGCAGGAGTGACATGCTGATGCAACGCCAGCCGGGTAACCTAGTACACCGTGGTTTTGGATCACTGCATCCGGATCCTCACACATTGGTGCGCCAAAGCACCACACAACTGGTTAGTCCACCAGACACGGTTCCTCAGGGTTTAGGACCGTTTTACCCTAAGCAGAAACACGGTTTAGTGCACCGATGTCTGCTCATCGATCTGTGCACCGTGTTGGTTCCGTTCGGCCACAGACACTGTGCCTGGTAATGACCGTGGTGGAGACACCCACGCTCTGTCATCCCAACAGCTTAACCTGATAGGGCGACCAACCCTAATCAGAGCTGCGAACGTATTTAGGTTACATGGGACCAGTCCCTTGAGTCTCCCACTCAAGAGGATTACCATATAGCCATGGCTCTCTATTCTGTAATCAGAACACGTACTAAGGTACGTACCAATATGCAATCCTATACTATCAACCATACAAAGCTAAACACTAGGTTTTTACGAGCTATAGACCTCACCAATTCTAACACCCTAGACCTAAGATTTCTAAACCTAACCCCTCCGACCCCCGTTCCTTCTCGTCTCTATGGCGGCGGTGAGCAACTGCAACTCAAGATCGTGCCCACTAGCGTTACTGCCATCGCCACCTCTGCTACTCACGTCGGAGACTGCCATGGCTGCTCGATAGGAGCTGTGCATTTTTGGATTTCTGAAGAAAAGAAAGGACCTTACGTTAATCGAAATTTTGAGATGTCCTGCGCCTTTGAGATTTCTTATGTCAAGGACTAATCACCAATTAACCTATTTTTAAAAACTAATCAAGTTGAAAACCTTATCAATATGGAGAGGAGAGGTTCCAAACATCTCAAAGAACCAAATTTT
This sequence comes from Chamaelirium japonicum, assembly GCA_947650365.1. Lineage (NCBI taxonomy): Eukaryota > Viridiplantae > Streptophyta > Magnoliopsida > Liliales > Melanthiaceae > Chamaelirium > Chamaelirium japonicum. The sequence continues at coordinate 12,614,586 of OX393555.1, read as the reverse complement.
ATAAAATCGTATGAAATTCCGTATCTAAGATCTTAATTGTATCAACAAAAGGAGTAGATCCATATTTGTGACAGATGAGTAACAATAACCCACGAGGCCGTGACGAAGGAGAAGGAAGAAGATTGAACAACCAACATTATACCGAAGAAGAAGGGAGAAGACTGAAATAATCGACACCACGACGGAGGAGAAAGGATCGTTAAAATCTAAACCTGGCAAAACACAGAAGGCATAAGCACAGATCAACAAGGGGAAGAATACCCGCTCCAACTGTAGTTGAAAAACTAGTAAGAACCCCAGGCAATGCCCAGATGAACTTGACGCACGTGCCATTTAGCACAGATGACATCACATCCATTCAAAGAAATGTGCTACCTGGAGTGATTGCGATTCACTCTTCTGGGTGTGATTCACTTATTAGAGAGAAAAAGAGATAATACTAATGATTTTTCTAATTAATCAAATGATCATTAAATACCTATGCATGGGTATTTATCATCTTTAACGTAGGTTTTAAATAGGATTAATGAAAAAGAGTTGTGTTCACATATGAGAAAATAATTCTGACTTTTTAAAAATAGTCCAAGTGTTACAACAAGGGAGAAAAGGCTCTAATTTAGTATTATACTAGTAAGAAGTCCGGACAATGCCCAAATGTGCTTGATGCATGCCATTTGGCAAAGACGACATTGTAAATGTTGGAAAAAGTGTGAAATATGAAAGTGAGTGTGATTCACTTGTTTAAGAGAGAGAAAGAGATTAACATCAAATAACCATTAAATGTCATTGAATGAAAATTTATCATATTTATGGTAGGTTTTTAAATGGATTTAAAAGAGAGCCGCGTTCACACACGGAAGAAGAATTCTAGCTCTTTAAAAACGTCCACGTGTCACAACACCGGAGAGAGACTTCCATTTTAGTATATAGATATAGACTAGTAAGAAATCCGAACAATGTCGGAATGTGTTTGATGTACGCCATTTGGCAAAGACTATTTCAAAAAAATATAAAATCTAAAATGAGTGTGATTTACTTATTAGAGAAAGAGAGAACAAAAAAGATTAACATCAAATGACCATTAAATACAATAGAATGAAAATTTACCATCGGCAGGTTTTTAAATATATTTTTGCACATCGCGAAATGCAAAACGCACGTGCGGTATAACCCGCTGTTTCCGGTAACAGTCAACCAAATAGGACGCGAAGGAATGTGTTTCTTTTAAATTTTTAATACAGTTGGATCGCACGTGACCTTCTATTGTAGAGATATTCTCCCGCCTCGCGAGGTTGAAGATCGATCGGCGTCATCGGGAGGGCGATCGCGCCGAGCAGCACCCGACGGAGGGGCGATGGACGTGCCGGTCGTCGATCTCGCTCCGTACCTCGAGATCTCTGCCGCCGCCGCCGGTGGCGCTGTCCGCGATCCTCCGGCGGAGGAGCTGATGGGGCTCTGCTCGGCGGTGAGCAGGAGTCTGAGGGAGACGGGGGCGCTCCTGGTGAAGGACCCGAGGTGCTCTGCGGAGGACAACAATCGCTTTCTCGACATGATGGAAAGGTACTTCGCGCAATCCGACGGCTTCAAGCGCCTCCAGGAGCGATCCCACCTCCATTACCAGGTCCCACCTTCACCCGTTTCCTCTCCATTTTCAATCTCTTTGATCCTTGCTGATAAAAAAAAAAATCATATTTAGGGCGTAGTTTGTTATTGTTAATGTATAGATATGGGTCGGGTTACATGTACAGTCGGGTCGGGTTGTATGGTTATACATGTACATATATATTGGGCTTGAGTCCCTCGATAGAGAGCATTCCATTCCTCTCCAAACCCTAGCCGTCATCTCCTAACATGGTATCAGAGCTCTAGGGTTCTTCCGCGTGACGACGACGACGACGACGGTCTCCCCTTCCGGCCTCCCTTCACCCGGCAGCCCCTCCTCTCCGGCCTCCCCCCACCTGGTAGCCCCCCGCCCCCCCTCCGGCCTCCCTTCACCCGGCAGCCCCTCCCCTTCGGCCTCCCTCCACCCGGCAGCTCCCCGCCCCCCTCCCTCCACCCGCCTGACCCCCCGCCCCCCTCCCTTCACCCGCCACCTCCCTCCGCCCCCCCTCCCCCTCCCTCCACCCCCCCCCCCCCCCCCCGCCCCCTCCCTCCACCCCCCCCTCTCCCTCCACCCTCCTCCGGCCCCCCCACCCCCTTTCCTCAGCCCACCCGCCCCCCCTGCCCTCTCTCCTCCGCTCACCCGACCCCCCCCGACCCCCCCAGTTCACCCGCCCGGCCCCCCCGATTTCTCCCCTTCGCCCGATAGCCTCTCCCGGATCCCCCCTCCTTTGAGCTTCCTCCATGGCATCTTCTACCGTGTCGTCCGTAGTGCCATGACAGTCGAGCTTGAGGCCTTTCAGGCTTTCAGCGGACCCAGACGTGGGATTTGGTTCCCTGTCCCACGGGCGTGGTTCCTGTCAGCTGCAAATGGATCTTCAAGATCAAGACTCGACCTGATGGGTCTATTGAGCGGCATAAGGCGCGCATTGTTGCTCGTGGTTTCTCCCAGGAGTATGGGATTGACTACGAGGAGACGTTTGCTCCAGTGGCTCAGATGACTACCGTTCGCACCCTCTTAGCTGTGGCAGCTGCTAGAGGGTGGCCTCTATATCAGATGGATGTGACCAATGCATTTCTCCATGGTGATCTCTCCGAGGAGGTATACATGGCTCCTCCACCGGGTGTCCCTGCTCCTTCAGGTCATGTATGCCATTTGCGCCGAGCCATCTATGGGCTCAAGCAGGCCCCTCGTGCCTGGTTTGAGCGATTCTGCAGTGTAGTCCTGGTCGCCGGGTTTGTTGAGCGCCACTCCGACTATGCCCTGTTCACTCGCTCCTCTAGTCAGGGTATTGCAGTTCTTCTCTATGTGGATGATATGATCATCACCGGGGTTGACAGTACCACCATAGCATCCCTTCAGCGTCACCTCTAGAGTCAGTTTGAGATGAAAGATCTGGACTCTTTTGGCTACTTTTTGGGCCTCGAGATTGTCCGGTCAGCTCGTGGTCTGTTGGTCTCCCAGCAAAAGTACATCTCCGACATCTTTGCTGATGCTGCTCTTACTGACTCTCGCACTGCTGACACACCCATGGAGCTCAACTTGAAGCTCCTTGCTACAGATGGTGAGCCGCTCCAGGATGTCTCCCGCTATGAGAGGCTGGTTGGGATGCTCGTCTACCTCACTATGACCCGGCCAGACATTGCCCATGCTGTTGGCATTGTCAGTCAGTTTGTTCAGGCTCCACGTTCAGTTCACTATGCAGCAGTCCTTCGGATTATCCACTACCTCCGAGGCACCATCACCCGTTCACTACTGTTTCCCTCCACCTCTCCCTTGGTGCTGCGTGGCTACTCCGATGCAGATTCGGTAGGAGATGTAGCCACTCACCGCTCTACTACCGGGTACTGTGGGTGCAAAATCTGGCTAACGCCCAATGGTGGGACCCACAGCCCCGCATGGGGTCCACGAGTCCAATGGTGGGACCCGGAGCCCTACCTGGGGCCCATGGGTAAGACGGTGGGATCCGCAGCCCTGCCTGGGGCCCACTTGCACTGTCTGGGGTCTGGTAAATCTTCCCGGGTATTTATCAAACCCCGGATATTCCTGGGAATATTCCCCAGATAAACTAAGCCCTTATAAATAGCAAACCCTGTAAATGATTCCGGATCCCAAAATAAAAACTATAATCCCACTTTCTATTTTCCAGAGCTCCCCGAGCTTTCTGGTTTTCAGATCTCCTCTCCACCCTCTATCATCTTGTAAGAAGCACTCCTTGGCCTGTCGAGAGTAGCTATACTGTTTACTCAGAGATAGTGGATTCAAAGGTTGTGTCTTACCGCACGGAGACGTAGGCTTCGACCGAACTTCGTCACCATATCTAGTGTCAACTCCCTGTTTATTCTATAGTGCTTGTGTGACAGTCCAGCAAGTCACAACATAGCGCTTCAAAGCGCGCCACATCCCGAAGGGTCAAACCTTCACTCGACTGTTGGAGAAGGGTCACGTACGACGATCGAAATCGTCCCCCATAGTTTGGCGCCGTCTGTGGGATCGATCCTTTCAACTTACAACTTCCAAGTTTCCTAACTCCTCCGGTAGCAGCTACTAGTTGCCCAAGTAATCCGTCTTGCTCCATTGCTACACCTAGATGGCGAAAACACCGACGGACCAGCCAGAGGAGAGCAGCATGCACCTAGACGCTCAGCATCCGACAACTCGATCAATGAGTCGTCCGTTTGCAACAAGCCAACATCCGGAACAACAACTCGTTACCAATTCGAGGAGTCGCCCGTCGGTTGATCGTGCCGCCCAGGCTCAACTTCGACGGTCACCTCAACGAGCCGACCAAATTCCTCAACCCTTGGGGAAAGCGCATGTCTCTCCTGGTGCCGATGCTCAAGCGTCATACCAAATCACAGCAGAGGACTATCAACTCCTCACCCTCATGAAGCAGAACGACGCTCTCATGGTGGAAATAGACTCCCTTTGACAGATTGTCGTTGAAGCAGGAACTGACCTCCCATGGTCTGCCGCTGGCATCAAAGACGGAGCAGACGTCTGCCGGTCGATTGACAAATCTCCTGCTCCTTCCAGACGATCCGTCGTCGATATCCCTCGACGTTCTCTCAAATCCCTCTCGAGAGGACTCTCGCCTATTCCTCCCAAGCCGACTGTCTGGGAGCGTCTCAGTGAGTCTGCTCGCCATCCCAAGTCTCTCGGCTTTGAGTTATCCTCCAAGCCCTGCATCGTAAGGGATGTTCGAGATGATAGGCACAGCTCCAAAGTTCGGCAACATTATAATGCCGATCGAACCTCAGTTGGGTATCGGACGACGAGATGGACTCCAACGCCCTCTTTGCCTCCTCTTCCTCTGAGACGTCTCTCTGACCAGCAAGGTGATCGTCGGAACAATCACGCTTCCGAAGGGCCACTTCATCATCACATTCTCCAAGCCCAGTTTCCTCGAAGCTGGAAAGCCTCCGCTTTCCCCAGGTTCAACTGTTTAAAGGGAGATCCGACGCTACACGTCCTCGCCTTCAAACAAGCATTGACACCATATGACCACGATAACCAGGTTCTATGTCGCACCTTTACTGGCAGCCTAGATGATATGTCGCTGGACTGGTATCACAACCTTCCCACGGCCTCCGTAAGTTAATTCAGGGATCTGACAGACCTCTTTGTTCAACACTATTGGTTGGACCTCAAGCCGGAGAAGAAGCTGGACTCCCTCTACCGGCTCAAGATGAGATCAGACATGCGAAACCCTCCGAGAGTTCTCTCGAAGGTTCCGGAACGAGCATGCTGCGCTCTCCGGACATCACCTCGACGATGAAGCCATCATGCTCGCATTCCAGAATGCCTACGCTTTGACCTCCACATCTACAATGACCTCATCCGCAATCCTCCTGCCTCCCTCGGAGTACTATTCGATCGAATTCAAAAGGAGATCGAGGTGGAGGATGATCAAGTCGCTCGCAAGAAACGTGACCTCGAGAAGCGCCTTCCTGATAAGTCACCAACAAGACCAACAACTCAAGCTCGTAACGCTCAGGCTGAGGAAGATGGAACCTCTAAGAGGCCGAGGCGGACAGACGATAAACCCGTAGAGCCTCAGAAGACCACGGACACCAAAGGGAAGCACCCCGTCAACCGATCAAAGTAGAAGACCGTCGACTATCAATAACTCGGAAGGTCTCTCATCTGAAATCCATGATGTAACATCTTCTAAGTTATCAATGAAATGACAGTTGCTTCAAGTTCTATCAAAGACTATCAAATTCTATCTCAACTTCTACTCAACGACACAGTTAGTTCGGTTTGTATTGCGACACGACCGACTAACCTGCAACGGTACAAAGCTACGTGTCCCGATACGTAGGTTCGACTGAAACGACACTTCGCCTAAGTCCAACCGATACAAGGGCGCTACGCTGAGTACTCCGAATAATTGGCGTCGCACATGCTCCCGTTGTCACGTAAGGACACATGCACTAGTGCTTCGCCACAGTTAGTTCGGTTCGCGTTACGACATGGCCGACTAACCTGCAACGGTACAAAGCTACGTGTCCCGATACGTAGGTTCGACTGAAACGGTGCTTCGCCTAAGTCCAACCGATACAAGGGCACTACGCTGAGTACTCCTAATCATTGACGTCGCACATGCTCCCGTTGTCACGTAAGGACACACACACTAGTGCCTCGCCATAGTTAGTTCGGTTCGCGTTGCGACACGGCCGACTAACCTACAACAGTACAAAGCTACGTGTCCCGATACGTAGGTTCGACTGAAACGGCGATTTGGTCTAAGTTCAACCGATACAAGGGTGCTACGCTGAGTACTCTGAATCATTGGCGTCGCACGTGCTCCCGTTGTCACGTAAGGACACATGCACTAGTGCCCCGCCACAGTTAGTTTGGTACGCATTGCGACACGGCTGACTAACCTGCAACGATACAAAGCTACGGGTCCCAATACGTAGGTTCGACTGAAACAGCGCTTCGCCTAAGTCCAACCGATACAAAGCCACCACGCTGAGTACTCCGAATTCTTACCCCCCCGTCAATCAATAAGTCCAAGGTCCCACCCTCGGCATACAAAGACAAAGCCCGAGACGACGACATCGTCTTGGCCCAAGGTGACAGCCTTGGCATTCGAAAACAAAGTCCAAGGCAGGCTTCACCGCCTCGGCACCTGACAAAGCCCGAGACGGTGGCAACGTCTCGGCCTGAGGCGACATTTGCCTTGGCATTCGAAAACAAAGTCCGAGGCAAGCTTCGCCGCCTCAGCACCTGACGAAGCTCGAGACGTCGGCAACTTCTCGGCCCGAGACGACCTTCACCTTGGTATTCGAAGACAAAGTCCGAGGCAGACTTCACCGCCTCGGCACCTGACGAAGCCCGAGACGTCGGCACCGTCTCGGCTCGAGGCGACCTTTGCCTCGGCATTCAAAAACAAAGTCCGAGGCAGGCTTCACCGCCTCGGCACCTGACGAAGCACGAGACGTCGGCAATATCTCGACCCGAGGTGACCTTTGCCTCGGCATTCGAAGACAAAGTCCGAGGCAGTCTTCACCGCCTCGGCACCTGACGAAGCCCGAGACTTCGGCAACGTCTCGGCCCGAGGCGACATTCGCCTTGGCATTCGAAAACGAAGTCTGGGGCAGTCTTCACCGCCTCGGCACCTGACGAAGCCCGAGACGTCAGCAATGTCTCGGCCCGAGGCGACATTCACCTTGGTATTCGAAAACAAAGTCTGAGGCAGGCTTCACCGCCTCGGCACCTGATGAAGCCCGAGACGTCGGCAATGTTTCGGCCCGAGGCAACATTCGCCTTGGCATTCGAAAACAAAGTCTGAGGCAAGCTTCGCCGCCTCGGCACCTGACGAAGCCCGAGACGTCGGCAATGTCTCGGCCCGAGGCGACATTCGCCTTGACATTCGAAAACAAAGTCTGAGGCAGGCTTCACCGCCTCGGCACCTGACTAAGCCCGAGACGTCGGCAACGTCTCGGCCCGAGGCGACATTCGCCTTGGCATTCGAAAACAAAGTTTGAGGCAAGCTTCGTCGCCTCGGCACCTGACGATGCCCGAGACGTCGACAACGTCTTGGCACGAGGCGACCTTCGTCTCGGCATTCGAAGACAAAGTCCGAGGCAGGCTTCACCGCCTCGGCACCTGACGAAACCTGAGAATTCGGCACCGTCTCGACTCGAGGCGACCTTTACCTTGGCATTCGAAAACAAAGTTCGAGGCAGGTTTTGTCGCCTCGAGTCCTCGACACCTAACGAAGTCCGAGACGTCGATGCCGCCTCAGCCCGAGGCGACATCCACCTCGGCATTCGAGGACAAAAGTCCGAAGCGTTCCACACTGCCTCGGCGCTCGTCGGCAGAATGGGAGGTGCTTTGCGCAGCCTCGATGCTCACCAACAAAGCCCGAGGAGCTTTGCACAGTCTCGGCATGCAGTCCAAGATGTTTTGCACCGCCTCGGCACACCGCAAGCCCGAGGGCCCAGAGTGCTGAGTCCATTGCCGCTGGTTTCGTTAGATTCTGACACCGGATGACGAAACGGGGGCAAAACCAATCCAATGATCGTTAAGCCAGGTCAAGACAAACGGGTCGGGTTTAACCCGCAACCCAATCCAACACTCAAATCCAACTCAGCCATTTTACTCTAGTGCCCTTGTAGGGCTTTTGAATTTTCAAAACGTGCCATTAGAGCCATGCACGAACCCGGGAGCAGGGGATGTTTTTGTGTCGCTCCCGGGCCTCGTACAGTTGACGGCCGTCCCTCCCGTCAGCGTTGATCCGACGAGCGCTTGAAGGAGGCCCACCTGGAGGTTTCAGTGCACAATGGGGACAGCTGGATCCACGTCGAGGGACTCCGGAGTTCGTCACAGACCATTGACGTTGGAACTCTGATGGGTCTGATGCTTTGGTGCTGGTCCCACCCAATGTTTTAAAAAACGGAAGGCGGAAGACGGGCGGTCAAGTGGTTTCAAGGCGGAAGGCGGAAGGCGGACGACTAGGCGGGCGCCCGGAGAAAAAGGCGGGCACCCACCTATATAAAATATATTATATATATTCTATATGTATGTATATATATAAATTCATAATTCTATATAAAAAAATAATATTAGAAAGTTTTACATATGCAAACATCAAAACTACCGATCTGAATATAAAAGTTTTATGAAAAGGGAGGAGGGGATTGGGTGGATAGGGGTATTTCGGTATGGTTACCTCAATACCTATACCCGATTGTCCCTCTAACTTGAGTATACAAGATAATACAGTTATACTCCAACTTTATTGTGATGTACCCAAATTCCAACCAATCATATATTGTTATCCAAATTCTATCCAAACTCATACCATACAAGAACCAATATAGTAAAAAATCGTAAGAGCTTAAACATTTCATCACAATACATTGAAAAAAAAAATTCCTCAAGCAATTGTATATGGTGAAGAAACAGAAAATTCATTACAGAAAAAAAAAATTTCCTCAAGCAATTGCATATAGTGAGACCGCCTAGGCGCCCGCCTTTTACCCGCCTAGGCGGGCGCCTAGGCGGGTCGGATCCCGCCTAGGCGCCCGCCTTTGTTCAACCCGCCTGCAGTGCCGCTTTTTGCTGAAGCGGAGCGGCCAACCCCCTAAAACGCCTAGGCGGCCGCCTAGGCGGCCGCCCGGACCGCTTTTTAGAACAGTGGTCCCACCTCCCCTTGCCCGACCACCCTCCCCACCCGACCAGCTCCTCACCCGACCACCCTCCCCACCCGACCCCCCCCCCCCCCCCCCCACCCGACCATCACCATCACCTGACCACCCCCCCCACCCGACCAGCTCCTCACCCGACCACCCTCCCCACCCACCACCACCCCCACCCAACCATCAACATCACCCGACCACCACCCCCACCCGACCATCCCCCATCCGGCCACCTCCCTTCCCCTCCTGTGTTTCAGTTTTAATGGGTTCGGTGTTTCAGTGCTGGTGTGAAGTGAGTGAGTGAGAATGAGAGAGTGAGGTGGAGAGTGAGAGAGATCGGAGACGAAACCCGACCAGGTTTTCCTCAAAACCAACCACCCCCCCTCCTAAAAACCGACCAGCTTCTTCTCCCCCCCACCCGACCAAATCACTACACCATAACCGACCAGGGGTTTGGCCTAGTTGGTTTTGGCAATGACACCAAAACCGACCAGCTAAACCCCCCCTTTGCCCCTTCAACCGAGGCCGCCCCCAGCTTCCCCTTGGGGGGTGCACTACATGCCCAACCTCCCCACCCCGAGGGGAACGTGCACCCATGTGAGACCCTTCTCCCCTTCACCCCTACGTCAAACTGTGCAAAGGGTGCCCCGAACCGAACCAATTATCGAGTTTTAACTCGCGTTTTATCCTGTTTTCCCATCGCGTAATGATGGGCTCATCGGCTTCATTCTCCCCTCAACTCTAGATGCCCTTATAGACGGCCATGTGAGGATCGCCCTGGCTCTGAAATCGACAAATTCTGGGTCCGGATACGCACGGTATCTCTCGTCGTACATGGCTCCGGGTCGCGATTTCACACATCTTTCTCCCCCTCATTCGAGTTTTTATCTCGCATTTTATCATGTTTCTCCATCGCGATATGATAGTCTTATGAGCTCTATACTTCCCTTGTCTATGGCTGCCCTTGTAGAGGGTCATACGAGGATCGCACTGGCTCTGAAATCGGCGGATTTCGATCCCGGATGCAACCACTATGTCTCGTCGTACGTAGCTCCGGCTCGTAATTTTCCACCCTTTTTTTTCCCCTATATTTGCAATCAACCCCCCCCCCCCCCCCCAACCTTTTTCGTTTTGCAACCGACCCCTTCATTCCACTTTGTTTGCATTTGACCCCCCTTGGGCAGTTTTCGCCTACTCTGGCCCCAAGGGTTCCCTCAGGATGACTCCGCCCCTCTGCCAGCATCAAACCCCCGACCCCTGCCGGCTAGGTGCCGACCCGTTCGCACCACGGCGTCCCAACCAACTAGGTTACCACCTAGCTGGTTGGGCGGGGGTATACGTACAGTCGGTAGACGCACACCCAATCGGCCCCTGGCAGGGGGTTGGCGGGTGTGACGGTCAGCCTCGTGCAACGGGTTGGCAGGCAGACGATGGTCGGTCCCGGACAGGGGGTCGGCAGGCAGACGACGATCGGTCCCATGCAACGGGTCGGCAGGCAGACGACGGTCAGCCCCGTGTAGGGGGTCGGCAGACAGACGACGGTCGGCCCCGCGCAGGGGGTAGGCTGACAGACGACGGTCGGCCCCGCGCAACGGGTTGACAGACAGACTATGGTCAGCCCTACGCAACGGGTCGGCAGACGCACAGCAGTCAGCCCCGTGCAACGGGTCGGCAGGTAGACGAGGGTCGGCCCCGCCCAACGGGTCGGAAGACAAACGATGGTCGGCCCCATGCAACAGGTCGGCAGACGCATCCCCTGGCAGGCGGTCGGCGGGCCCAATGGTCGGCCTCACGTAGCTGGTCGACAGACAAACGACGACAAACTCCGCGTAGGGGGTCGGCAGACAGACGACGGTCGGCCCCGCGCAGGGGGTCAGCTAGCAGACGACTGTCGGCCCTGCGCAACATCCCGAAAGGTCAAACCTTCACTCGACTGTTGGAGGAGGGTCACAACACAACGCTTCGAAGCGCGCCACATCCCGAAGGGTCAAACCTTCACTCGACTGTTGGAGGAGGGTCACGTACGACGGCCGAAATCCTCCCCCACAGGTACTGTGTGTTTCTTGGTGATTCTTTTATTTCGTGGCGTAGCAAGAAACAGGAGTCTGTTGCTCGCTCCAGCACCGAAGCTGAATACAGGGCTATGGCTTCCACCACCGCAGAGATTGTCTGGCTTCGCCGCCTTCTACTCGACGTGGGAGTTGTGATATCCAGGCTCACGCCTCTCTTCTGTGACAACCGGAGTGCTATTCAGATTGCTAGCAACCCGGTCTTCCACAAGCGAACAAAACACATTGAGGTTGATTGTCACTACGTTCGCCAAGAGTTTCTCGACCATACCATCTCCTTGCCATTCACTCCATCATCGGAGCAGACTGCTGATTTTCTGACGAAGCCCCTTACGATTGCTCGCTTCCGGCACTTTATCGGCAAACTCTCGGTTCATGATCCACCGTGAGTTTGAGGGGGAGTGTTAATGTATAGATATGGGTCGGGTTACATGTACAGTCGGGTCGGGTTGTATGGTTATACATGTACATATATATTGGGCTTGAGTCCCTCAATAGAGAGTATTCCATTCCTCTCCAAACCTTAGCCGTCATCTCCTAACAGTTATTTTATTGAGTGGCTGATCTGTGTTTTTTCTGAGACGTTGATATGATTTTTTTTAATAATATTATAAATCCGTTCAAAATATTATGAATTCAGATATTATATCTCATTTATTCCCACGAAAAATTGCATACACTGAATTTCTGTGAGATAATTCAAAATCTAAGAGTTCATGCTTCGGATTGAGACCCCCAATCGATCGGACAATCCTGCGGATTTGTCAGATTTTGTCGGCAGAGCCAGAGGCCCAGAGACATCTATATGCACCCAATCTACGTGCTGCCTAGGACAAAACTGATTTAACCTGTCAATAATCAATAAATATAGAATAATGTTAGAAATATTAATTGTAATGAAACAAAGTTGAAGTATAGTTTATAAAAATTTATATACGAACTTACCTTTCTTTTTGTTTCAAATCATAATAGCTCTGCTTGATATGTTGAAACAAAATTTCGTTTTCCTCGATTAAAAAAGCATTATAGACTACGACATCATGTATATTTGGATCATTTTTCAAAGCAGATTTCTCAATCACAAAAGTGTATCGATCATATTTTTTGATAGAAAGTATTCTTTAATCTTTTTCTTTTCATCTTCCTGTAAAAAAATTAAATAGAAAAAAATGTCATATAAATAAGACATGATAAATTATTAATCCATTCAAAATATTATGAATTCAGATATTATATCTCATTTATTCCCATGAAAAATTCCAGACACTCAATTTTTGTGAGATAATTCAAAATCTAAGAGTTCAGCTCCGGATTGAGACCCCAATCGATCAAACAATCCTGCAGATTTGTCAGATTTTGTCGACAGAGCCAGTGACAATGCATAATTTCCTGATCAAAAATATCATACTTCTAATTGATCAAGTTGGAAATTGACAGAGTCAAACAAAGCTTTGGGATCCCGATTGATTTCGGAGTTTAAGTTGTCTACTCTCTCTCTCTCTCTCTCTCTCTCTCTCTCTCTCTCTCTCTCTCTCTCTCTCTCTCTCTCTCTCTCTCTCTCTCTCTCTCTCTCTCTCTCTCTCTCTCTCTCTCGCGTAATCCCTTTCCTCTTAGGATATGAATTAGAGTTTGAAGGGCCTCTATAAGGGCCTCATTAGTTCTGTTTATGTAATCTTTCTTCATTGGTGGTTTAGTATTCATAATTGTAGAGACAATTTCTATTTATTTTGGTGGATTCCAAGAGCCCATTGTGAATTCTAAGGTCTATGCCCTAGTGAATCCAAGGACACCTTTGGTGGATACCAAGGCTTTTATCAGGGAAGATGGTGTTCTTATCTTCCATGCTTCTCAGTTTTCTGATGTGTTTAGTTTCCTCTTCCTCTACATTAATTGATATTTTTGAAATGGATCCATGGTTACCCCACTTATTTTTGGTCCTAAGGACCATAATCATGACTCGTCTCTAGTATGATAGTTATCACGTGTTCAAGGCTGTGAAACAATGATCATCCTAGGATTGTCCGAATGATGCAAGTAATTAGAAGCCAGAGGGGGGGGGGGGGGGGGGGGGGGGGGGGGGGGGTGGGTCATCGGCTTTACTGTTTCAAGCCATTGAAGCTATTTGATCAACATTTGAACCCATGAGTTGCAATGACCAATGTTATCAAAACCAAAGTTTTCAGACACGAAGACGTGGCACGAGACGTTTGACTGGCCAAAGCCTCAAGGCGTGAGGCGTAAGCCTCAAGCAAGTGTATTTTTTAGTTAATTTAATATATAACTAAATATTAAAAATTAAATAATAAAGAGAAAAATAGAGAAAGTTATGAAAATTAATAATTTCATGTTATAAATCAAAATCCACGATTCCACATCCACAACTCATCATTATAGTTTACCAAAATATATGCATAAAGTATGCAAAGTGTAGCATTGCACCAAAATTATATAGTACATGATACAATATTCATAAAATTCTAAGTACCAAGCCAAATGAACCCACAAACAGTTTTTTTATAATAAAAATTATTATTTTTATAATATAGGTAGCTACTTAATCCATGAGGCCCACAAAATAATATTTTTATAATATAAATAAATCACAATAAAAAAAAGCACAAAAATCAGACACCTCTAAGGCGTACGCCTCGGACTTGAAGCGTACGCCTCAGGTGCGCCTTAGGCTTTGAGGCATACGCCTCATTGTTTGAATGCCTCAACCAATGCCTTTGGGGCGTTTTACCTACGCCTCGCCCTGAGGCATGCCTTGAGGTTTATGCCTCGGGCGTCTCGGAAACACTGATCAAAACTGCAATATGTGGTTGATTATGTTTGACTTCCAAATCGCATATGCATTCATAAATATGTGTTATTTTTATATTTTTGTTTGAATCTGAAAATTGAAAAAAAGTTCAAAATTACCAAAAAAATTAAAAACTAACCAATATTATTATGTCTTGTGTGCAAAAGAAAACAAAAAAAATCGTTTTTTTGATCACAGACATTTAGTAACATAATTAAATACATAAGTAAAATTATAAGGAGAAACATGAATATGAGATTGAAGTCTAAAATTCTACAAGTGACAAAAGTAAAACTAATATATACAATGATATCTAACCTAATGGGGGAATTTTCCACCTTCATCGCATATGCATTCATAAATATGTGTTATTTTTATATTTTTGTTTGAATCTGAAAATTGAAAAAAAGTTCAAAATTACCAAAAAAATTAAAAACTAACCAATATTATTATGTCTTGTGTGCAAAAGAAAACAAAAAAAATCGTTTTTTTGATCACAGACATTTAGTAACATAATTAAATACATAAGTAAAATTATAAGGAGAAACATGAATATGAGATTGAAGTCTAAAATTCTACAAGTGACAAAAGTAAAACTAATATATACAATGATATCTAACCTAATGGGGGAATTTTCACCTTCATCTCCAGTGGCTAGCGCATCATCATCAAAGTCATCTTCATTTTTCTTCTCATCATATTTCACACATACCTTATCCGTGTCTACTAGTGTTTATTCATCTTATTTTATAATCTCATCAATATCACCATCCCGCCGCTCCATAAGTGACCTTAGTTGCTGATGCTAGATCTAAGACCAACACTGATCATTGTTTTCGCCCCTCGTTTGTCTTGCTCCGTGAATCGTTCTCCTTCCTTACTATATGCCACATTTTCAACTTGCGACCAAGTCACACTATCATCATGGAAGCCCATGTCGTCCGTATCAACAAGCTAAGGGTAATTTTTGGCTATCTCAAGCCTCAAGGATCATGATAGGATTGTAAAATCCTGAAATCCCCCCCCCCCCCCCCCCCCCCCTCTTCAAAAAAATCGTTCTCTAAACTTCAGGTTTTATTCCTTGAATACCAAGTCATTGAGCATTTTTCACTCAAGTCATGGTGGAACAGTGCTTTTATGACCGGGCCATATTGTCCTATAACTTTAGTCATAACTGAAGCCTTTTGGCCCAAGGTATATTGGAAAAATTGTTTCTTTGGTAGAACCATTTTGCTACATGTTGGTTGTGATTTTTCTTTATGATTTCTTATACTTATTTTTTAGTGTTGTATAAGCATGCCCTTTACTCTTTCACTTTGATCAACCATGTCCTCTAGATGTAAACCACAAAATGGTATAGGCTACCCCAGGCCATGGTTTTTTTGGCGGTGGAGGCGATGGTCTTAACTCTTGAGCGTCCTGTGGACATAGTATGTGTCATAGAATTGACTTCATCGTTAACCCAAGCTGGCCCTCATCTACTCTTCAAGATTTACAGCCTCGTTATGCTACGTTCTAGAAGTCTTCGCCATGTACTCCATGTTTCCCTTTGTATTTTAGGAATGACACGTGGACGCTCTTGCACTATACTCAGGTGCAAAGAACGAGGGTTGTTTGTATCATGAAAGGCTGCCACTGGCAGGTAAGTCACATAACTCACATAATATGTCCTTTTCACCTGGACTCTAATAATGGCCATACTTCCAATTGAGATAACCAAGATCTATTGAGTTTAAGAGCATAAGAGGTCATACTGGCTAAAAAAATGGAGCTTGTGGTGTTTGCCTTTATAAATTATGAAAGGTAAGAATACTACTTTAGACTTGTCTTCGTTGTAGAATGTTGGTGTTGCATACAAGGTAAGTGAATGTCATAGCACATCGACACACCTTGAGCTTGTCACCTCGATGCGCAACACATGTCATTTGGATGTTATTACGAGAGCAAAAGAGAATAGTTGGAGAGTGGTTAGTTGAAATGATAATGTTACAAGAGAGAGAGCGAGGGAGAGAAAGACTAGGGTTTCAGAGAGAATATTCCTTGTATTGATTTTCATATTACATAACACTACTCCTTATATAAGGAGAGAACTCTTATATAGAAACAAAACGCACACCATTATTATACAACAGATCATATGAGACTAAATTATGGGTACATCTAACATCCCCCTCAAACTGATGTAGGGTAAATACCAGAATCAGTTTGCCTAACAAAAGAAAAAAAAAATACATCAAATATCTCCTTTTTTGTAAAGTAAAGATAGTGACAGGCCGACCTGCAAGCAAGTCGTTATGGGAACCCGATTGACAGTGAGACCCGGCCAACCAGGAAACAGGCAAGGGTCACTGACGTCCGATGCCAAACAAGTGGAGCGATGACAAAGGTAGCCAACAGTAGTCGAAATTGACGCAAACGCTCGGGATACGGAGCGCACCCAGGCAAGACAATAACCGGGCTCCCGGTGTGCTGAGCGCACATAGGGAATACAACACAAGTAATGATCAGGCTCCTGGCGTGCTGAGCGTACCCGGGGAATACGGTGTGTAAGAGGACCGGGCTCCCGGAGTCCTGACGCACTGAGAGTGCACCTGAGGAATACGACGTGTGAGAGGACAGGGCTCTCGGTGTATGGAGCGTACACCCAGGGAATACAACGCGAGAGAGGGTCAGACTCCCAGCGTACTGTGCACACCAGGATAGCGCGCAAGAGATGGGCCAAGATCCCGCGTGCTAAGCGCACCTGAGGACTACAGCGAACATCCGACATGCGGAGTGCACCCAAGGAAGACGATGGCCGGGCTCCTGCGTGCTAAGCGCACCCGGGGAATACGATGGCCGGACTCCTGGCAACCCTGGGAATACGATGGCCGGGCTTCTGGCATCCACTATATTCCTCGGTTGCACTCAGCACGCCAGGAGCCCAACCCTCTCTTGTGCACTGGGTGCGCACAGCACGCCAGGGCCCCAACCATTAACAATCATCGGTGTTAGTGATCACGGTGAAGAAGCAGTCCATGTGAAGATCTCAGGATTTTCTCTATTGGATCATGATAGAAAAATGAATGCAATTTCCCTATATTTAAAGGGATATTGTTTTACTTTGGCTCTTTGGTTTTTAATTGACACCTGAAAGATAAAATGCAATTTCCCCATAACCTTCTACTTTGTCTTTATCCAGTCTAGGAGAATCTTGGAGGGTTGCTCCCTAGTTGTGTCTTGTGTGGGCTAAAATTACATAACCAATGATATAAATCAATCTGCCAATAGCTTTCATACCCCCTCTTTGCTAAGTTGCCTTGGTTAGTTTTCCAACATTAGTATCGGAGGGTTGACATTAAGTTGACAACTTGTCAGAATTTTTTTATGTTAATTTTTTTAGGAGACTTTTTAAATTAGAGTTGTGGTCCAAAGTCGACACGATCTATGCTATCAAAGTCGGGACTAGTCGGTGACTAGTCCCTGGGCTGCATTTTGCCGACCGATTAATTTCGATTCCGTCATTGCTGGGCGGAATCCCGACTAGTCCCCGACTAACGACTGTCGACTAGTCCCCAGGCAGCATTTTGCAAGCAATTTTTTTTTTGAAAGCAAGCAATTTTGTTTAGATTTTTTTACATTGGCTCAAAATCTTGAGTCGCAAGACTCACAACTATGGCTCTTCCCTGTAATCATCTGTTGAGTACCTGAGAATCTCAGATAAAAACATAGACAAATAATTAGTTTATTTGTTGATATCCATATAACCCTATAATCAAAATTGGGGTTGTTCACTGATTAAACATCATCAAACAAATATTGTGATGAATTCTTAGTTCTAAGTCTTTTGACATTGGCATGAAGCCAATACAACTGTGTTATGTTAGACTGTTACTTATGTATTTATACCCATGTTGTGAAGTGCGAAGGTATGTATTGTTATTAACCGACTAATATCATATACTTATTGACATTTATGCTAGTTCATATATCATATATGTTTAGGGAGGGAGGGAGGGGTTAGAATAAGTTTTGGCCGACTAGTCCCGAATTAGTCCCGACTAGTCCTAGTCGGCCCTTGGCCGACTAGGGCCAACTACCGACTTTGACTACATAGGACACGATCTTGATGGTATAAGACTTGGGTGATTAACGAGACATAGTTAAAATCCTAATTTGGTAGTAGAGTGCAATTTCACTAGAAAAAAGTTGATTTTTTTCTTGTTTGTGCGAACCTAATGAACCCCATCAATTCAAATTAATTTAAACCCAATCAGGAAATGAAGAGAAACAAATTGGTTCTCCTAAACTATTCACCATACCTTGAAGTAGATCAGAAGAGTTGGTCTAGTGCATTTAAAGTATAATAGAAATCTGCAACTGGGCGTTGAACTTCAACAACATGCCTAAATCAATTTAATTGGACCTGGTTTATGGAGTTGGTGGCTTGGATCGAATCTAGTAAACCCACTCGGTTGGGTTAGGCTAGCTAGTGATCACTTCCAAAACTCGTCCACGACGCACATGTTCCTAGAAAATATGGTTAAAATCATGTCCATGTGTGTGTCCATAGCGCTTACAAGTAAATAACATGTATGCCCTATCTTATCGAAGCATCGAAGCAAAGTGATGATTGCAATGCATAGCGTTTGTGTATTGCCATAGGATTTTTTTTGCTTAGTGTGGGCCTCAGATTCACCATCAAATCAAGTGTCTCACATGTGATAGTTGCCATCACCATGACAAATAGAAATGCTCCAGGATTGCTTGTTAAGTTCACATGAAATAGATGCTTAATATGTACCAAATAATAAGAAAAAGAAATAGACGCTTAATTTTGCCATTTAAGATAAAATATAATGACACCACATGATGCAGTGATCCATTGAAGACTTGACATATAACCCTATGTGTATTTAGAAACACATAACATCCTTTTTGGGAGAAGACTTTCATCTCTACACATTAATGCCCCCACGAGGAGCGGTTTAACATGAAGGCTCTATAGTGTGTCCTTCCTCGCTTTAGCAGGTGCTGGGATGACCCCTTGAAGTTAATAATGGGATTCTCTCCACGAAACGTGGTTGAGACACAAACTTTGACTCCATTGTTTCATGGATGGATAAGGATCTCAAAGAGCTTATGTAACTTGCCATGTGGAAATGCATGAAGCCCATCCTTGAATTTGTACCTCCTACAATACCAATGGCAAAGCACTCCAATAACCTGAGAAGGATCTATATATTTGTTTGAGCTTTATAGAAGCATACACAGTTGTCATGATTCAAACTAAATCTTCTTACATGGTGATGCAGCATGATCAGCATCTTCAGATCATCGCCGCATCTTCAGATCATCGCCAGAGATCTTATTTACTGTCGTTTTATTATTATGCTTGGAGGACATTATTCGTTTGAGACTTGCTAGCCGTTATTTCAGTATTTTGGCCATTTTTCCATGTTTTTGGCCTTATTTCAGCACTTAGGTTTATTTATGTTCTTGCCCAGTTCATGGGGGATGTCCATGATCTCACCCGAGGGCTTTTCGGATTGAATCCGGGTCTTCTCGGGTGAGTTTCTGCATGATATTAATAAAATTATGGGTGCGTGTGTTTGCGGGGTACCGACGGACGAGATTATATCTCGAAACCGACGGTTAGATGACAAAATAACTCAAATTAGATGACGTGGCACATATGGGCTTCAATTAGGGCTTAAGTGGGCTTATCTTAAGCCCAATAGGGCTTCTATTCAGATTACCGCCCCCCCTTCTCTTTTCCCGTGAAACCGACCGACCAGCCCCCTACCCGCGCGGATCCCGAGGCTACCCCGACCCCCTCCCGTTCTCTCTCTTCTCTCTCTCTTCTTTCCCTTGTTTTCCTCACTTTTCCTTGCCTTTCTTAGCCCTTGCATCACCACCATCCAAACCCTATTATCCTTTGATCTTGGCCATCAAAACAAAACCCTAGCTCTACAAAAAGATGAACGAAAAAAAATAATTCAGTTTTGATCATTGCTGAAATTTGGTGCCTCTTCGTGAGTGCTTCCGGGCGAGACTCGTGTCCCCGACCCTCGCCGCTTCCACGACTTCGCCTCGTGAAGGCCTCGGTGCTGATTTTCCGAAGGTTCCGGCTTCTCCCGACGTCCGGCCTTGCTCCGTGTGCAGGATCATCGGCGCATCCTCGCAATCGACCCACGGCGGGAAACCCTAGGCAGTATCTTTTCTTTTCTTTATTTTCCCCTCGCATCCGCAACGTTTCCATTTGTTTCATTGCCTCCGCTCCGCTCCGCATCGCAGCCATCATCATCCTTTTCATCGCTAGTTGAAGCCCTAAAAATATGCCTAATCATCTGATTTGTTATCTTTAGTCTGTCGGTCACCTTTGCACGCATCCGTAGCCTTTTTCTTTTATAAAATCTGATGCAAATCTGCCTTTAACTTTCAATATTTACTGCTGCGATTTAATCTTTTATATGCTGAATTCTATTCGTTGTGATAATATTGTATCTTAATGTTAGATCTGAAATCTGCTTTATGTTGAATGCATAGTCCTTTTAATTCTGCGTGAGATAACTCCTGCTTGCTGTCCTTTTGAGGCGTATGACGCTATATTGACAACTAAACCCTAGTTATTGACCAAAGAAAACCCTAAAAGGGCTTAGGATTGTAGTGTGCCTTATCGGTGCCTGCATCACATGGTCTGTTCATTGAAGATAGTTGGCTTAATATATTGTTTAAAGCATGCCGGGTTGTCGGTTCCATTTGTTGTGCATACTGCATAGTTCTATTGGTTCAATACATTCCATTGGTTTACAGTAGGGGAGAACCATTTTGCTTTCTTCGTCAACTCATTGCTTCATGAATAATTGAGAAGCCCTATGAGTTCCCACTGACTAAGAGCAATGACAGGAAAAATTATATTTCCATTTTCTTAGAGATTAGAGCCCGAATGGTGCTCGTCTATTTGAAGCAAGCGTTTTGTGCGGTGGAGGAATACTTTTTTTTTATCTTTATTGCAAGCCTTTTGGGTTTTCACAATAAAAGAGAACCACCAGGTACTAGTATGAAAATCCTTTCTCTGACTTATCTTAGTTTCAACTAAGGGATGAAAAGGTTCTATTTACTCACTTTGCAGCAATCCTTTTGCAATCATACCTGAAGGACCTATGGGTTCATCAAAATGAAGTCTATGCACTGAAAGAGAACCCCTAGGGTTTCCTACCAAAGAATCTACGAGGATTTACTATGAATGAAGAGCTTGTTGGCTCACTAATTAGTTCAATATCATACTTGTTACATGTTGATTTATATCATATTGATGTTTATAAAATGTTGCAAGGTTACTAAATGACTAGAGGAGGCATGGTGGTATTGGAGGATATTGATGGGTAGCGGTCCGTATTGGGTTGTATCTAAAAATACCAAACCTCTATAGAAGAAGGATTCATATTGCCGACCCCAAGTAGATGGGACATGGCTTGATGTTTATGGTTATGGTTAGTTAGGATGAATCAGATAGTACGTTGGTCACAGTTTGAGACTTTGGCCATACTCAAATGGAAACACTCAAAACAGTTCTGTTTATAGGCTATCCACACCGAACCACATCTGATCTGATTCTTGATCGAAATATTATAGCCGATTAACAATCCTATCTTTGATTGGTTTCAAACTTACTATCAGCAACATCACTAGATTCATGACAACACATTTTGGGATCCACATTTAAGCTTTTTCCCACCATATGTGGCAAGTGACATGTTTATGCAGTAGCTACCAGGTTTGGCTTATGATGAAAGTTAATGCTTTGATCTGCCACCATATGTGGCAAGTGACATCATTCATGACCTCATAGACACAAATAAGATCAATGAGTATTAACGATACAACTAAGATATGGCTATAACTTGGTACTTGGGAGCCGGTTGTTATGCGTCACTTTTTCTATCAATATAATGTTCATTAAAAACAAAGAAATGTATTATTTCTTTTATGCATACTTATGTTTTTTTACCTCTATTACTCTTGTATTTTGGTTTTATTTTTTGTTTTCCAATCTTTCAATAGTTTGAATTCTCAATGTTTATTTTTTTCCATAATGTTTCTGAAATGGTCGAACCCAAAACGATCAAAACGTTTTGCTTTGTTCCTAAGCCAAACCTGTAATTCAAACCTTGACATTGGTTTCTACCCTGCCTGACTAATCTTACATCTAGCTAAAACAAAAGACTGAAAAATATTGTGAGTTTCGTCGTAATTATAATCACATTTCTTAATAAGAATCCATTTCACAATATTAGTTAGTTTTAAATTATAATTTGAGGTTCTTATCTTTGTTTGAATTATTAAATCCAATATAATGTTAATTGTTTAACTCCTTACTTTGTGTATTCATTGCATTACAGCCATATTGTAGTTTATCTTTTGTACTAACAATATGTGTATTTTATCTGACTAAAAATGCTACATGCAAGAGTCGAAATTTTTATATGCTTGCTCAAAACTATGTACTCTCAACTACAAAGAAGTTTAAAATAGCGTTGACATAATACATAATTCCTGTCGTGTGGAGTCCTTACTACCATGGGAAAAGATATACGAGAATTTAATTCTCGGAAAATTATCTCCTATCTCCTTAGCTTGAAACCTGAGATCTCACAATAAAGGAGTTTGTTGGCTCCATTTCTCCCTGGGTAGCGTAACCAAAAGATTTAACCCTTGGTAAATTACTGTCAACTTATCGATGCATTTATCATTCCTTTGTAGTGTAACTAAAGGTTTTACCAAATAGAAGAGCATGTTGGGTCACTAATTTTTCAGGAGCATGCCAATCCTTTGTTTGCCATAAATGGGGAGCTTGTTGGCTAATCTCTTTGCATCAGAAACCCCAAGGATTAACTAAATTGAAAGAAGTTGTTGGTTTATAATCCCTAAATGAGGTCTGGATCATTCTTTTGCATGCAAAGATAGGCTTGCTAGAACAAAAGAGATTGCGCCTTTCTTTCCTAGATTTGGTCTATTTCCTTGTCCAATATATTGGATTGCGTATCCATCTTGCCCATGCTAAGCATGTTTCATATATTTAGGATTTTTAATCCCCTGATCGACTGAAAACTCTTTGGATGTGTCTTGTGAACTTGCTTGATTCTCTGACCCATCAAATGAACTATTTTCCCTTTTTTCTGATGGAAAAGGGTCACAAGTCTAGTGTTGTAACCCCAAGCAAGTGGTTATGCAGCCTTGGGTCCATTGCTATGTGGAATTATAGTAAATTATTTCAAGATGGATACATATGAACTTGTTGCTTTCTAAGCTTTAGAATTAGTTCCACAACTGTCTGGACCTAGGCGGATCAACCTAAAATTGGACAAACACAATAGCTCATTGAATACGCAAACCTCAAATCAAGTTCTTATGTAGCATAGGTTGCAACACTCTATTTTGGCATCACTCTAACTTTAGTCACTTGATTCTAATGTGACGATCTTTGTGCTATTTACTTAGCCCATGTCACCAACACAATCTTCCATTAGTGTATGAAGTTTGTTGAGAACGATTGTATTTTGTGTAAAATGTTTACGATGCTAGTATCATTTCCTTGTGTATCTATGATATTTCGAACTGTTGACATGTTTATGGACTTGCATCCACTTCCCTACTTCCTCTGTATGATCCATGTGTGGCAGGAGCACGCGTGCCCACACACACACACTCACATGGAGGCGTATGCACATGTGCATGCGTGCGAGGACACACACACGCGCGCGCGGACACACACACACACACACACAGAGAGAGAGAGAGAGAGAGAGAGAGAGAGAGAGAGAGAGAGAGATCCCAACTCCATTGCCTTCTAGTTCATTTATCTCGATTGCACATACCGAGTTTTCACACATGACTATTACTGCCCTTTTACAGTTTTATACCTTTACATGTGGAAAGAAGTTTAAATGAAATATAGAATTAATCTGTTATTAGATACAGGATCTACATCTACTACTTTTCCAGTTGTTTTAACTTGGACAAAACAGGTTGGTGTAACACCAGAAGGGGTAGAGATACCACGCAGTCTAGTGGATGAAAATTTTCAAGAAAAGATAAAGATGATGCCGAAGGAGTTCCAACCATCCATTCCTACTGGACCAGATCCAAAATGGCGCTACATGTGGAGAGCGGGTCCTCGACCCGAAAAAACCCACTTCAAAGTTAGGTCTTTTGCATTTCATGTTAGCAAAGACATTAATCTATACATTTTTATAAAATATTTCTTTATACAGTATGTATTACTGAGATCATGATTGCCATTTTCATGTAGGAATTGAATTCGGAACCTGTGATACCCGAAGGTTTCCCTGAATGGAAAGAAACAATGGACTCATGGGGGTTCAAAATGATATCTGCAATTGAGGTGAAACATAGTTTGTTTGACATTATAGTGGTATACTGTCTGGTGGCAGCTTGTATATCCAGTGATAACTATATGACACAAAAATTCTTGTGCAGGTGGTTGCTGAAATGGCTGCAATTGGATTTGGCCTGCCAAAAGATGCATTCATTTCCTTGATGAAACAGGTAATTGTTCTCTCTAAAAGTAACTGTTGTTGATTGTGGGCTTTCCTTCACACCAACTAGCAGAAAAGAATTCATAAATATCTCACCAACACAATTGTCGGTGAGAACTCTTCTAGAGTATAATAATATTAAAAAAAAATTCCTTGCAGTTTCAGGAACTCTTCTAGAGATTTAGACTGGTGTTGAAGATTGATACCCTTTGTGCTAATTAGTATGTTTTTGTGGCAATTGTTCATGATTTCATGCTGAACCACCATCCCTTGTTTTGATCAAAGTTTGAATGTCATGGCCCTGTACTCAGCCTCAGTGCTAGAGAGAGACACCACTTTCTGCTTCTTGCTGCGCCAGGATATCAAAGAGTCACCGAGAAACAAACAGTAACCAGTGGTGGAGCGGCGTGTAGTCAGATCTCCAGCCCAGTCTGCATCTGAGTAGGCTCAAAGTCTGAGAGAGGAGGACGACGACAAAAACAAAGAGCGAGTAACTGTCCCTCTGAGGTACCGGAGGATCCGAAGAAGAGCACCGTAGTGAACTGAGTGTGGAGCTGCAACAAATTGACTGACAATGCTAACAGCATGTGCAATGTCAGGCCGAGTGATGTAGAGATAGACGAGCTGTCCCACAATCTGCCTGTACCGAGTGGGATCTGAAAGAGGAACTCCATCTGTAGGACGTAGCTTCGAGTGAAGCTCAAGAGGGGTGTCTACTGTGCGGTTATCTGTGAGGGCAGCACGACTAAGGATGTTTGAAAGGTACTTCTGCTGAGAGAGCAAAATGCCATCTGTACTGTATGCTACCTCAAGACCAAGAAAGTAGCGAAGCGTACCCAAATCCTTCATCTGAAACTGGTTCCTCAAGTGCTGCTGAAGACTAGCAATCGCAGCAGAATCATCTCCAGTGATGATCATGTCGTCCACGTATAACAGTAGAATCGCCCGGCCCTGCGGGGACGACCTGACAAACAGAGAGTGGTCCTGACTGCTCTCTGAATAACCAAGTTCCCTGACAGCACGGTGGAACCGCTCAAACCAGGCACGAGGAGCTTGCTTGAGCCCATAAATGGCCCGACGAAGACGACACACGTGCTGAGAAGGAACACAGAGACCAGGAGGAGGATCCATGTAGACAGTCTCAGACAGGTCACCGTGAAGAAAGGCATTTTTCACGTCCATCTGAAGAAGGGCCCATCGATGAACAGCTGCAACCGCCAGAAGAGTGCAAACGGTGGTCATCTGAGCTATCGAAGCAAAGGTCTCCTCGTAGTCAACGCCATACTCTTGAGTAAAGCCACGAGCCACCACCCGAGCCTTGTGACGCTCAATGGATCCATCAGGGCGGTGCTTGACCTTATAAATCCACTTGCAGCTGACAGGCTTAACGCCAGAGGGCAGAGGGACAACATCCCAGGTCTGAGTCTGCTGAAAGACCTGAAACTCCTCATCCATAGCCTAACGCCATTGAGGAAACTGAACTGCCTCAGAGTAGGATCGGGGCTCCTGATCTGCGTGCACAACAGTAAGAAAGGCAGTAAACTGAGGCGAGTAACTGTATACAAAGGCAAAACCAAAACGATCAGGAGGTCCAGTGTCGTGGCTAAAACGGTCAGGCGGGTGATGCGGGCGCTGAGGGTAGCGAGGCGGGCCTGGATCCACGACTGGCAATGACGGAGCAGGCACAGGAGGCAAAAAACTAGTAGTGACCTCAACAGCAGGGGAGCCGGCATCCGCTGAGAAGGAAGGACACGGAGACACAGGGGTAGGCCGGCAAGAGTAGACCTAAGAAAATGGAGAGACAACCCGGGGAGGAGAGAGAGGCACGGGCATAGAGGAGGAAGCCTCGGAGGAGTCCCCTGGAGACGCTGGGGAAACAACTGGCAAAGGAGCCAGTGGTGCCGAGGGAGCTGGTGGTGGAGAAGGAGCCGGGGGAACTAGAGAGGCCGACGAGGGAGGCATAGGTGTCGATGATGGAGGAGAAGAAACCTCGAGAAAGATAAGATCCTGAGCTTCAGGAGAGTAGTAGGGCGTATCCTCGACAAAGGAGACGTGTCGAGAGATACGCAAGCGACGAGCAACAGGGTCATAGCAGCGGTATCCCTTGTGCTCAGTGCTGATCCCAAGAAGGATGCACTTAGCTGCCTGAGCAGACAGCTTTGTGCGCTCATGGAGAGGAAGAAGAACAAAACAGGTGCACCCAAAAGTGCAAAGAGGGCTGTAGTCAGGAGTGGTAGAGAGGAGACGCTCATGAGGAGATAAGTCGTCCGGAAGAACTGACGAATGAGTGATGTTAATGAGCTGGACTGAGGTGAGGAGAGCCTCAGCCCAGAAGCACCGAGGAACAGAACCAGAAAGAAGGAGAACACGAGTAGTCGCAAGAATATGGCGATGCTTGCGTTCAGCAACGCCATTCTGCTCATGGATGTGAGAACACGAGTGCT
This sequence comes from Chamaelirium japonicum, assembly GCA_947650365.1. NCBI lineage: Eukaryota > Viridiplantae > Streptophyta > Magnoliopsida > Liliales > Melanthiaceae > Chamaelirium > Chamaelirium japonicum. Next base: position 12,587,477 of record OX393555.1, on the reverse strand, counting down.
GAAAAATAGTCCCATGGGACTGAATAAGGTTGCGCATAGCGGTAGATAGATACTCTAGGGCACAGTCAGATCGAAAGATCTTGATGCACCGACTAAACTGCGTGTGAATCATGGAGGTGAAATCCTTATAGACTTGGAGGATATCCGATCGACGGCGAAGAAGGTAGACCCACATGTAGCGACTATAATCATCCACAAACGAGACATAATATAAATACCCAGTCATAGAAGGGAGAGGAGAGGGGCCCCAGATATCAGAGTGAACAAGATCAAAAGGAGCAGAGCTCTGAGAAGTACTGGATGAAAAAGGAAGGGCAGCAGCTTTTGCGAGCTTGCAGCCAGTACAAGTAGATAAAGATGAAAAAGGACCACGACCTAGAGCTCCAGAATGGAGTAATCTCTTAAGTCGCGGTTCCGACACATGACCTAGTCTCCTATGCCACAGGTCGGCATTAGGAGAGACAACTTCACAAAACCCAGATGATGACGGATCCAAAGAGTGAAGAAACTCCATCTGGTAGAGCCCGCCTGCCCTACGACCTGCTCCAATCGGTCGGCCAGTACGCAGATCCTGCACAGAACAAGCGGAAGGGGTAAATGTCACAGAGCAGCCAGAGTCACACAAAGCACTAACAAAAATCAGGTGCATGTGGAGTGTGGGAGCATGAAGCACAGAGGATAAGGAGAGATGGCAAGCAGGGGCGGAGGCTGAAGTAATGGATCCAGACTGTGAGATGGCTAAGCGAGAACCATCTGCAGTGTGGATCGGTGGCAGGTGCGTCGCAGGCTGACAGGCAGTGAGCAGGGAGGCATCCGGAGTCATGTGGTGTGAGGCGCCCGAATCCAGTATCCAAACAATGGGACTACCAGAAGAGGCAGAGAAGGCTGAGGCGCTGGAAGGTCCAGGAGTAGCGGCAGACTGCTGAGAAAGTCTAAGCTGAGCTAGTTCTTCACGAATAGACTGTAGTTCGCCAGCTGTGACGGAAGAGGCAGCAGCAGCAGTAGGAACAGGGCGACCACGACCTCGAGCTCGTCCTCGACCTCGATCTCTGTAGGTAGGACGCTTCTCTGGATGAAGTGAGAAGCAAGTGTCCACGAGGTAGCCTGGTGTCTGACAGTGAGTGCAAAACGGTCTACCATGGGAGGCAGTAGCTGGTGGGCCTGAGACCGGCGACGGAGCAGCAGCAAGAACACCCTGAAGACCGGATGGAAGAGGTAAGGCCCTGGAGGCAAGAGTACGCAGACGAGTCTCTTCAGCGACCAGCTCAGCCACAGCCTCATCAAGACGAGGAAGGCTGTCCCGGTGAAGAAGCTGACCGGCCAGAGCACTGAACTCTGGTCGTAGGGCAGCGAATAGCTGATAGAGCTGAAGGCGCTCCCGGTAGAGCTGATACTCGACAGCACGGGACGGGTCAGGAACGGGAGCGAGATCCTGAAGATCACGCCAATAGGAGCGCATCTGACAATAAAACTGTTGGACTGTCAACTCTTCCTGCTGTGCCGACTGGGCCTGTGTGAGAAGCTGATACTCACGTGCTCCACTCTTCTCAACAAAGCGAGCAGTGAGATGACCCCAAATCGCTGCAGAAGTGGCAAGTCCAACCATGTCCCGGCGAAGAGAACGATCCACAGACGCAACAAGGTAGGCCTTGATGCGCTGATCGCGAAGGCGCCAGGGACCGTATTCTGCATCGGAAGCAGAAAGCGTGGAAGAGCCATCAAGGTGTCCTCGAAGATTGCGACCCTCAAGGGTGGATTCCACCGTGGCGGACCATGCCGGCCAGTCGGAGGCCTCTTGGAGAAGAAAGTAGGTGGCGAGCGGGAGGAAATCCCGTGGAATCTCATAGGGAGTCACCGGATGAGACGGCGGAGTCGTCATCGAAGAAGTCGAGGACATGGATGATGACTTGAGAGTGGATCGAGATCAGATGACTTGGCTGCAAGGGATGAAGGGCTGGCTCTGCAGATCTGATCTTGCAGATCGGAGAGGGGAAGAACAGTCCGGATCTGATCGGGGGCTGCAATCTGAGAAGAGAAAGAGGCGCGAGCTGTGCGGGAGAGTTGCAGGGCTCGAGCGGGGCGCGCAGGGCTGTGCGGGAGAGAGACTGGCTCACGCGGGGCGCGCGGGACTGTGTGGGAGAGAGGCAGGCTCGCGCGGGGTGCGCGAGGTGCGCGGGGCTGTGCGGGAAAGAGGCAGGCTCGCGCGGGGCTGTGCGGGAGAGAGGCAGAGCTACGGGAGGGGCGCGCGGGGCTGTGCGGACTGCAGATCTGAGGCGCGCGGGACTGTGCGAACTGCTGATCTGAGAGGATCTGCGATCGCTGCGATCGGGATGCTCACGGAACTGATGGGATGCAAGGGAGCCGTTTGACGACGCCGGCGATCAACCTTGCTCTGATACCATGTGACAAACCCTAGATGAGGGAGAGAGAAAGAACGAGAGAGAAGCTAGGGTTTGGGGAGAATGGAATAAATCTCTCATTAGGCCAATAGCCAATATAAGGTGAATACATGTGAGTCATATATACGCTGAGAGTATGTATATACACTAATACATCTTAACAATCTTGAATTAAAAAAGTTGACTGACTATGGATTTGTTGATGGTGATGTTGAACAAATTAGGGATTTTTGCATATAACCCTCAAGAAAATATTGATATTATAAATAACCACCTCTCTTTATAAGTTTTATGAATAACCATGTCGCATATTCTGACTTTAATAAAATCCCCCCACAGCTACCTTTTTGCCCCCCACTTTTTAAGTTTTGTTCATTTAACTCGAGGTCCAAAAGGTAACGGTGGGGGGATTTTATTAAATGTTAGAATAAGTTAGGGTTATCCATAAACTTAAGGGTTACAAATAGACCCCCTGTAGTTTGACTGATTATCACTTACACCCCCTCATGTTTGAAACCCTACATATGCCACCCTATAGTTTGAAAACCCATACACATAGACCCCCTCTGGAGGCCATCTGGAGGGGGTGCAAGTGATGTGTTCTTCAAACTATAGGGGGGCATTTGTAGGGTTTTAAACATGAGGTTGTGTAAGTGATAATCGGTCAAACGGCAGGGGGTCTGTGTAATTTACCCTAAACTTAAAAAGTGAGGGGGTTATTTGTAATATCCACATTTGTTAGCGGGCTATATGCAAAAATCCCTAACTATGATAGTATTAGTTAAACTTTTCATCTTTTCCCTAAGAGGAAGATCCCTAGTTCTGAAATTAAATACCCGAATGAAATATAGTTCAATGTTGATCTTAGATCATAATTCCATTTCCCATCTCATATTTTCACACCCTGTAATTTTCCCCCTATTTAACCAAGTTCTCTCCTTGACTCGCCAGGGGCCTCACCTCCTTGCCCCAACAGGAAGTGACCTTCATCGCCATGGCAGTGAGGGCATGGTGTTTGCCGGATACCATTACGATCTCAACTTCTTGACAATCCATGGCAGGAGCCGATTCCCTGGCCTAAACATCTGGTTGAGGAGTGGACAGAAAATACAGGTGAAGGTCCCTGTTGGGTGCCTCCTCATCCAAACAGGAAAACAGGCAAGTTATTCTCCTTGTTGTGTAAATGTCACATGCAAAGAAAATGTCAGCATGATCTTGTCTTGCTCAATTCCCAGTGAACTCTATTGATAAAACCCTTGAAAAATTGTGTGCATTACTATGACAAGCGCAGTATGAACTTAAAGTGCTTCGCCAACAAGTTGTGATTAAATCACAGCTTATTCAGGAAACGTTCGCTACAGGACTCTTTCCTGATTTTTTGAAAAAAACTCACAATTTTATGGAAAAATGATGGTTATCATGTTTTAATCCTGATTTATGTGTTTTAATACCGATTAATTCATCATGTACTCCTCAAAAAATATGCTGGAACATCTGCATGTAAACATATATTAAAGTTCTACTGTTTGTTTCTAGACTTTTTCCTGATTTTTCGTTTGTTTCCTGATTTTTTCCCTATTTTTCTGACTTATCCTAGATTCCTAGCAGATTTTTTTCTCGACCTCCAACTTGGTAACTATGCAATGTAGGTCTACCCACCCACCTTTGAGGTTTATTGGCAATATATGCCACGATCATGCCAAGTTGCCTTGGTCAGGTTTTCGGCACCAATGACACAGCGAGTCGGAAAATTCTTGTCAATCTTCCTTATAGTCAGCCCCTTCTTGGTGGGATTAAGAATTGAATTTTACCATGACAAGTACAACACGGACAAGAGGGTGGGATGGACATGTTAGAAATCTAGTCATCTCTAAATGTTTTCGTATCCTTCCTTCTCATTTCTAGATTTCATTTGTCTGGATTTAGCTACAACTTATGATTTGACCTAATTGCAACTTTGTTGAGCCCCAATTATGATTGGTTTCATCAACAAAGTGTGCTACTTGCCTCTGCTATGGCACAGACATTTTTAATCACCAAAAAATTAAAATGAGATCAATTAGGGCATGTGTGTATTTTCCCAACCGTAATGTACATCTGAGTGTGAACTGCAAATGTACGCAGACAGATGATAATGTTTTTTTTTTTTGAGAAATCAAACATGATAATGTTGAATACTAGAGTTGTTCACATTGATTTGGGTGAAAACTGAAAATGTATTGGAACTTCACTTTACTGCTGGTAAATACAAACAGGGCCAGTCATGGCAGTATAGATCCACTAACTGTTAACTGCTTCTCTGTAGCTAGAGTGGCTGACTGGCGGAGATTGTTTAGCTGGAATGCACGAGGTTGTCGTGACTAAGAGGACCCTTGATGCTATCGAACTAGCACGCCAACACAACCATAGCCTCTGGAGGGTTTCTTCAACAGTTAAGTACACCAGACTAATTACCAGGCCAGCTCAATTTTCTATTAAAAAGGGATTTTTACAAATTAAACCCTGCAATATTCTGTATTTAAATATAAATCCTTGTAAATCGGTATTTACATACAAACCCCTCAAATCATCCAACCCCCTCAAATCATCCAACCTTTACATATCGACCCCTGTAGTTAGTCAGCCTCCAAAATAAAGGAATATTTTGTATTTAATTGTTATTTCATTAATCTAAAAGGAAAATGACCAATTTACTCTCAGTTTTAATTTACTTAAATCGACTCACCTTTATTGAACATGAACTTAACCCAAAACTAACATGAACCTAATCCGAATTAAGAGAGCTTGTTTGGAAACAACTGGATCCCAAAAAATGTTTCTTTGGAGAGCCCAAAATGTGCTCCTGAGAGCCAGGCCAAAATCGAGGCTCTGGGCTCCAGAGCTTTTTTTGAGAATCTGGGCTCCAAGAATCCCAGAATCAGAATCCTATCCAAACAATGCCTAAATTCCTACATTAAATACTAAACTAATCACTTGTTCTTCTTCTTTGGCTTAAATAGCTTTTCGCGCATGTTGCGTCTGATGCAACTTTAAAGCCCTTGGGCCACTTTGCCGAAAGCCCCCTTGCGATCGGTTACCCTCCCATCCTTGCTGGGGAGTTTGTCGAACAAGAGCTCGCTGCAATCAATCTCAAAGGAGGACGGAGTCGAATCGATGCTCAAGTGAGTAAAGATACCAGCTAGCGATCGTCCTTACAGCTCGATCTTTGGAGTGGTCCAGGGAGGAGGCAGTTCTTGATTTGTTCTCTTGCAGGTGTCTCATGTCAAATAATCATGGTATGTTGGAATCTTGGAGAGAGAGAGAGAGAGAGAGAGAGAGAGAGAGAGAGAGAGAGAGAGAGAGAGAGAGAGAGAGAGAGAGAGAGAGAGAGAGAGAGTTGTGCACCTTCAAAAAGGGGATTGTATTTGCCTCAAGCTGTTAATCAAGAAATACCTCGTAGTCTCAATTTTTTTGTTTTTTGGTTGAAAGGGGCCACAATAGTGGTCAGTACATCACCTGTTAATGTGTTGGCAGAAGATGGACCAATGATAAAAACTCGCCATAGGAGCAAGATGAATGCTCTGATTTTTAATAACCCCACGGTAGGAAAACTCGCCACCAAGACAAGAGGGAGGCCCGCCAAAACAAAAACAGGAGGAAATATATCGTAGCACTTATTCAAACCCTTGACCAGCAGGACCATGGGTTGTATGTCTTACCAACTGAGCTATCAGTTGGAGACACGGTCTCACCCAAACTGCGGTGTTGTACAGAATTAGGGGCCCTATGGTTCATGTGGTAAATTTTGAATGAGATGAGGTGATATTGAGGGAAATTATATTCACACCCCAAAATTGATGAGTTCACCTCATTTTCCGTTGCCCCCACTGTTTTCCACCTCTTTATTTTTGGCATGTTTGCCCTCCTCATTCCCCCCCACATGCTTCCCCTCCAAACCCCGACGTATTTCCCTCCTCCTTCCTTCCATTCCGTCCCCTCTTTTTCCATTGAAATGAGCTATTAGTGGTTTCCACGGTTCAACTTGGTTGTTAGGGATGGTTTGAAAGATTTTTAGGAGTATACTTTCTTTGCGGCCTGCTCGACCGCTTGGTCCAGACTAGTTGACTTGTGTTTATTGGGTCCGGGTTGGACCTAATTCGGTCTGTGATATTGGTATCCATCAGGCTCAGTGAAAGCCAACAGGGCTATGATGAGGAGGGGAAGGAAGGTGACATCGGTTCTGATGATGTGGAAGGCGGTGGCGGGTTCGACGATGGGGAACGAGGGGAGGGAGGTGGGGTATAAAGGAGTGGGAGGATAGTGAGGTGTAAGACCGGTTAAGGGTTGGAGGTGGGGTGTAGTATATGAGGTGGGGTGAGTGGAGGGCATATTTGTCATCCAAAAAAATTATGGGTAAAGGGAGACGAAACCTGGGGATATGTTAAGTAATATTGGGGTGTGAGATATTAATGAGTTCCTGATTAATATTGGTGGATTATTGTGGCATTGCGTCTAATGCCCTTCTAACTATCCATGTATTACAATAAGTTAGAATGTCCAATTTTAGTCTAAACCCTTGCTTAAGTTGTGTTTAGCCTTAAGTCGATAATTTTTTAAAAAATACCCATTTTACCCCTGTTGCATCAATTCAGCAAGTTAGAATAACAAATCAATAATCTAGAATGTCCAATTTTAGTCTAAACCCTTGCTTAAGTTGTGTTTAGCCTTAAGTCGATAATTTTTTTAAAAATAACCATTTTACCCCTGTTGCATCAATTCAGCAAGTTAGAATAACAAATCAATAATCGTGCATACACATTAACAGTTACAACAATTTCACTGTAGCAAAGTGACAATTTAGTTAAAAGTGCTTTCACTGTAGCATCCGAACGCTCGAACAGGTACTTATGTTAACCTACTATAGTGATTTCACTGTAGCAGGGTAACAATTCAATTGGAAGTGATTCCATTTAGTGAAATCACTGTAGCAACAATTAAATCACCATAGCAACCGAATTGATACTCTATTGCCCAAATCAATACACAGTTGGAAATATAGTGGCATTTTTGTTATTTGAAATGGTTGAAAAAGTCAACAAGGACTTGCTGTAAAACGTTTCTTTTCGGGAGGGGCTGGAACTCAAACGTACATCTTATCTGATCTAGAGCTCAAAACCATAAACCATCTCCTAAAAAGGGATTTTCACCAAGTCCACCGTTTTTATTTATTTCTATATAGATCAGGAGTCTGTGATATACGAATTAACAGTACATTACATTGCTATGATAGTAGTTCTACATCCGGTGGATTCTGAGATAATCGATCAAGACGAGACTATATTTTTAACTTTTTCTCATCACTCTGCTGCTCAACTCCACATGAAGAATGATATACAAAACTATACCGAAGAAGGGATATTTGCAAATCTTACCCAAACTAATAGGCTAATACCAAATCCTCCCTCGCTTTTTAATAATTATAGAAACCTTCCTCATGTACACAGGTACAGTACTGTACATACACAGCTGCAGTACCACATGTGAGTAAATATTGCACTGCACCTGCGTGTGCGAGGGAGATTTCTGAATTACTGAAAGTGAGGGAGGTTTCGGTAATTAGCTTATTAGTTGGGGAGGAGTTTACAAAAATCACAACGACGAACGACGCTACATGCTCTCAGGATGAATGCCCACTTGCGCTCCACCAAAAGCTGACGGAGAAGCTCGCGGAAAGCGATCTCACGTAATGCCACCATTTCGGCGGAATGTAGAGCATCTCGCCTTCCTCTAGGACGCAATCCATGAAGTCGAGACTTTCCGCCCTCGGGAATTCCTCAGCATCAAGGTTGTCGAGGTCCACCTGCAGGCCTCGATTCATCAGAACACTTGGAAAATTCGAGCATTGACTAAAACTCCATTGATATATTTGAATATAGTTTATATGCAACCCTTCACGTAGAATGATTAGTATATTATACATCTGTACCACCTCCTTTACATTCACTATCTCATGATATTGGCAACTGGGGGGGGGGGGGGGGGGGGAGCGGATACTTTTTGTACCAGCCGATAACACTCAGTTCGGGGCCCGGCCGATACCAGTACCAGTATTCTTAACCTTACTACATGACATAGTAAAGGATCTTCTTCATTACAGAGAGTGATTGAAGAAATTGGAGAGGAAGATTCAGATGGTGGTGACAAGGACTTGGTTGAGATTGTACTCTTCTATATCTGATGGATTGATATCATGATTGTGATGTATCCACGACATGAGTACTCTTTTGGGGATAAGATGTTTGATATCGGTTGTTTGATTATTTATACCTAAAATTTTGATCTTATTATATTTCTTCTCCAAATTTTAGAATTATCTTATATATATAATTTTAAATAATAACAAAATAGTAGCCTAGGCATCACCTAGCCGCCTTGACAACCCTGGTTCCAATTTTAAGTATAGCAAGTAGTCTCTACTATGATTAAAATAGCTGAAAGTGATGGATTCTGCATATGGAGATTGGAGAGGGCTCATTCTCGGCTTGTGCTAACGCTTTCAGGTTGAGGATTCTGTCCACCAAAAGCTAGAACCCAGGCATCACTCTGGCCAACCTATAAGCAAAAACTTCCTCTCTTTTTGTTGTCCTATTCCACACACAATCAGTCTTTCCTTCTTGTCCACTATTGCTATTGAAGGCCCAATGGTCGCCGACCTAAGACATGGGAGGAAGACAGAGAGGAGCAAAGAAAAAAGTACCCCTTGAATATCAAAGACCAAATGAAGCCCCAGCCCACAACAAAATAAAACATTACTTAATATGGTAAAATTGCTCAGTGACTGTACCATGATTCTCTCACCATTAATCACTGTTAGAAATAAAAGTCGGTCTATCGCAACTTGTTGGGTGCAGGAAAGGTTTGGGACAATCAAAATGATGCTAGTATCGTACCGTCAAGGTATCAATGATGGAAAATGACGGGAGAGCAGAAATTCAAAGGGGGCAAACTCTTCAAGATGGAAGATCTTGACACACCCTTACAGTCAATACCATGAAGATCACTAAACACTCCCGTCATAAATGGATGAAACGAATTATTTTAAGATAAGAGGAGTTTTAGCATAGGGGGGACTTGGTTCAATTTCTATGAAAAATGGGGCATTTTATTAATGGGTTTTTGCTTAAAGAAATAAAGAGACATAAGTGGAGGTGAAATCGAGGATCCACCACTATGATTTGTGGACACGGACACGGGTGTCGACACAGACACGGGAGTCGGACACGGCAACATTATAAAAGATGAATACGGGGATATATATATATATATATATATATATATATATATATATATATATATATATATATATATATATATATATATATATATATATATAGAGAGAGAGAGAGAGAGAGAGGGCTCTTACGGTGCGGCATGCGGTGTTGCACCGCAGCCGTCCGATGACCGCACGCAGCGGTCATCGGATGGCTGTGATGCGACACTGCACACCGCATTTTATCATATATATATATATATATATATATATAGAGAGAGAGAGAGAGAGAGAGAGAGAGGGCTGTTACAATGAGCTGTGAGCTACCGCCCGGGAAAGTGAGCTGCGGGTATTTTGACCCCCCAAGAAGTTATGGAATTTGATAAAATTTGGTGAGGTTGTTGCCTATGATAAGATGATCATCCTCACCAATTTTCATTAAATTCCAAAACTTCTAGGGGGGTCAAATGGTCGAAGCAATTTCTGCCATCCGCAGTCACCGTTAAAATCTGCAGAAATTGCTTCGACCATTTGACCCCCGTAGAAGTTTTGGAATTTGATGAAAATTGGTGAGGACGATCATCTTATCCTAGGCAACAACCTCATCAAATTCCATAACTTCTTGGGGGGTCAAAATACCCGCAGCTCACTTTCCCCCCCAGTAGCTCACAGCTCACTGTAACAGCCCTCTCTCTCTCTCTCTCTCTCTCTCTCTCTCTCTCTCTCTCTATATATATATATATATATATATATATATATATATATATATATATAGAGAGAGAGAGAGAGAGAGAGGCGTGCTAGGATGCGGCGTCGCACCGCAGTCGTCTGATGCACTGCTACGGTGCGTGCGATGCACGCAGTGGTGCATCAGACGGCTGCGGTGCGACACCGCACGCACCGCACGCCGCATTTTAGCATATATATATATATATATATATATATATATATATATATATATATATATATATATATATATATATATATATATATATATATATATATATATACACCAACAAAATAATGAAATTGATATAATTATAAACTGAAATTACTATCCCTTCGGAATTTGACTCCTACACGGTCTACCATTTCCCTCTGTTCACCTGATTGGAGAAGGGAGAGACTCTGACAACATTCAGTTTAATAACATGGAGCGATGGTATCATGCCGTGTCGACACGGGTTGACACGGGAATCTGTGTTGACACGGATTGACACAGCTCCGAGGGATCAATTTGCCATGTCCCCCATAACATACATCCACCATCCTCCACCGCCTTCAACGTGGAGCACTTGTGCCAACAAAATACAACTTCTAAACACAAACATGTATCACTAGTCTATGCACTATTAAACACAATCCTTATCTCGGAAAGAGCCAGGAATTTATGTGCAGTAATTGAATGCATATGGTTTGAAGGAAATTCAGACTTTACTAAGAAATAATGCTAATGAGTATTTATGAGGCATTGGGCTTATTTACATCGAAAAGATATGGACATTCTGTGTTTTGTAAGCATGCTGAGATCAAAAAAGGCCTTATTCTACGAGATGTAAAATGCGTTTACCTGGCTGGAATTGCTTAGCATAGACTCAGAGTAAGGGTACAAGTCCTCGGACACTGAAGCTGGGTAAAGTCTTATGTACTTTCTGCCAACAACCTGAAAATCAAGACAAGAAACAACGGAAAAATGAGACTGCAAAGAACCAAGTTATTTAAATTAAGTTTAAAGCACTGGAAGCAACCCTAGCCATCATGATTATCTTATTCGATCTAGTAAATATAGAAGGTTCTGGTAGTTTCACTTTCCCTAAATGAAGCTGTAGAAAACTGATTTCAATTACATCTCTCCAATTTTTCCCCAACCTTTGAATCAGTTTCTATTGGCATTTGACACGCACTAAATGACATACAAGTTCACATCTGAAGTGGTCAAGGAATGAAATATCGAGAAATATCATGTTTTTTCAACGAACCTAATGAAAATTGCTTGGCGAAATTCCCGAATTTTTTGGTTTTTTCGGTTCCGTAACACAGGGTCCCGTAAACATCAAGCTATTCGTGAAATATCTTGTTTTTTCAAGATTCTAATATAGGGTCGAAATTCAAAATTTCATTCCTTGGAAGTGGTTCATAGGAGCAAGGGAATGATTCTGCACTTCCCCGGCTTCGTAGAAGTTCATATGATAAACAAAAATGATGCTCGAACCCAATATTCTACAAATAATCAGACCCCAATGTCAAGTCTAACCAATAATTAAAATAGCTAGCCTAAATTATATCTTTTATATAAGAGATGAAGAGATAAGCGAAGAAGTTTTTGACAGCATTTATTTTGGGGGGGGGGGGGGGGGGGGGGGGGGGGGGAGAAGGAGTGATGTGCTTCTACAGACTTGCAAGACTAAGAGATAGGAAGGGAGAATTATACCAGATAGCAATAAGCCAACAATGATATAGTGCCGGAATTCGGTCCATAGGAATGGTAGAGAGCTTTTCATTATAGATGGGTATCGATCTTTACTTAGGACTTGGTAGCTATATCAATGAAGACATCAATCCAGAAAACCAATTAAGATGGTTTGTAATATTTTATGGTGTATGTGTTAACGCAGCCAGAAACAAGAGGTGGTTGATAAAGAAAGCTATCTAAATCCATATTAGGTAAACATGCCCAATTATATATAGGGAGTGGTGCTTCATGAGATTCTTATAAACCATAGATATATACAGTCTGCGCACAAAGTGATAGATATTCCAAGTTCCTGTAGCATAGTGATAACAGATTCATTCAGAGTTGTTCTGGTTTGAAAACGAAGCACCGCTGAATCATTAGGATTAAAAGCCGCAATTCGATTCAATTGAAATTTATGTACTTGCACTCAACAATATAGGATACTAGAAGCCATGAAATTCAAATCAAACTGATCATAAAAAATAAACCCAATGAAATCAACAAAATTTCAGAGTAATTTTTACCAAAATAGTGGATTAGCACCAATGTACAGCATCAGATTTATGACGAAACAGCACAAGGGAATGGAGAGATCAAATATAGAAAGAATGTAACTTCTGCAAAGATACATGTCAAAGAATCATACAGATTAGAACAGGGAAAGTCTTTAATGGGTAGCCCTGGATAAATGTACATACGTGACATACCTACTTAACTTCCAGCAATCGAATAATCCAAGCAATCTTAGAACTTATAAGTCAATTAATTTCAGTATAATGTGCAGGAATTGAAAATAAAAAACAGATCTTATTGTTATATTACTGAATTTCAGTCATCAACAATTCATAACAGCAGCATGTATCACAGGGAAAAAGTAAATTAACTATAGAGCAAGAACAGGGTAGAAGAGAAATAAATGAGGGAATAGAGAACTGCGTTTTATTTCAATCCAAAAAAATGAGTTTCTAATACATCTGATCCTTCCTTTATAAAAAAAGAAAAGAACTTCAATATTGAAACCCTACTCAACATCCTTAATTGACCAACCCCTGGGGTTCTGGTTGAGAGAAAGTAGGTCAACTTCCATGGCAACTATTCCCTCGTGATACTGACAATGGACGTCAAGGGACTCCCAACATTTATTTCCTTACAAAATTCCTATTATGTGAAGGAAAAGGACCGTGATGCCCTTTCTGCCTCCTTCTCCTCATCTGGTTCCCCAAGTGGTCAACCACTTAGTTCTATGCTTTGTCATTAATCATGGTCTATTTAAGCCACTCTTCTAAGTTACTCTCATTCATACATCACATGTAATATAGAAATCGTCTAAGGACTTACTCACTTACTAGAACAGAATAATAGCACAAACAAACTAAACATCTAGCAAATCAATGATCTGTCTTCATCAATTGTAATTGAAATTGCCCTCGATTGAAGCGGGATGACGCCTATGTGATGGCATGATTGCATCAAAAGGCTGCATAAACAAGAACACCACGTGAGTGAGATAAGTGACCATGATCACGAAAACATGGAAGCATATAATTACTCTTATCACGGGCTATGACAACACTTGGTTAAAGCAAGGATAAGTGCATGGAAAAAGGGTACGCATGTGGCGTTGGAGGGAGCATACAACCATGATCCACAAGGAACGACCACATGTCCTAATAAGCTAGAGAAGAGGTGTGAGGGAAATTTTGACTGATGTTTTTGGCAACGACAATTGTATATAGCTAGCGGTGCATGTGGGCGTACTTGAACAGTATTGGTTAAGTAGAACATTAAGTTAGATCAATTGTCAATCAATCAATGGGCACACTGTTTGTGAAGGCACGCAGGAGCAGGGTGGACAGTGAATGGGTAACCAGAGTGGGGACGCTTAGATCTTATTGATGAGGGTTGCTCTGCTCTCAGACAATTATAAGCCCTTTTGTGTTCTCTTTATGTTTATCTACTTTTGAAATGCAATAGATGCTTCTGATGAAACATATACAAATAATTTGATGGTCTATTCTTATTGTTACTGGCTAGTTTCGTTTTATGAATGTGTTACTGCAAACTCATGAAACTTGACCATATGAGCGCTCAGAAGTATAGCTTCATGCATTAGCAGCTAAGAATCTAGACCTAAGCTGCATTTGTGTAGACCTAATTAAACTTGGATCAAAGTTCAAAACCTTGGATAGTAAAGAATGGCCATCCATATCTTTAATTTCCTAATACCCGTCCTTATCGTCACGCCAAAATCTGTGTGTGATAGTCTAAAGCTTGAACAATTACAATGCAGTAAGGAATTTCCTTCTATAATAATTTTGCATGAAATCTTAGAGCGCATCATACCCAACAAAATATCCATTTCACTAAGCCCCGTCCAGAATTCCAATAATACACATAACAGCTATTTTTTGGCACAACTGGCATGCGTCACCATTTTCATTTTGCTCCTTTTAGGTAGCCCCCCTACTTGCCAACTGGTATATACACCAGGCTTCCAGGCACAATCCCTAGATGGGAGGGTTGACAGCCAGTCAAATTTCTTTCTCTTAATCCTTTTGGAGCCTGCTTGCAGATATGGGCTTCAGAGCCCTATTGATATAGGATAAGGTTACTTATTGTTGTACAAAATTTCAGAAAAATCATGTGAGAAAAATTACTTGAGCTAAACAGAGTTTTGTTAGGAAAAAAAATATCATCATACAGGAGCACAAGTGTTCCATGGAATGAGTCTGATATGAATTGCAGAACAAAACTAGGGCTAAAAAGATCATAAGATTGTGCTCTGGCATCGGTTGGTCATGGTTCATCATGATGCATCTCGATACCTGAGCAAAGAGATTATGGTGCGGATCATGGTGCAAAGGTGTAATTGTTCCAGGAGGACCAAACCAAGCATTAAGAGACAGGAGTTCCCCACCACCAGCAAAACAATAATCTGGAATCATTATATCTTGGCGAAACTCTTGTATCTGTTAGTTAAACAAAACCATGGCAACATGAATCCAACCAATGAATTATATACCACAGTGCCAGAAGTCTACCCATTCTTTTACAGGAACAAAAGGAGGTACCTGATCAAATAATGGATGCTGAGCAAGATATGTCAAGTTACCAGAGCGTTCATTGGACCAAATCCTCTCGAGAAATTGAGAAAAAGTGATCAACTCTTGCTTCCACTCTGGGGAGAGATAATTCTTTCCAACCTGCAAATCTTGCAAAGCCACTAGGCTGCTATCAGTATACAAGTATACAACTTTTTTAAATTTTAAGATGTGACAACCCGAGTTCCTCCCCAAAAGGTACCTGTTGAGGAGGGGAGTAATTGGGTATATTAAGACAAGGATCCCCACTCCCATTACCGATGTGAGATTAAACCATGTGAGGCATGACCATCTCAACACCCCCCCTCACGCAGGATATGCGTGGCAAGGGCACAATCGGGCGGAGCTCCCGGAGCGGGTCCTAGCTCTGATACCATGTGACAACCCGAGTTCCTCCCCAAAAGGTACCTGTTGAGTAGGGGGGTAATCGGGTATATTAAGACAAGGATCCCCACTCCCATTACCGATGTGGGATTAAACCGTGTGAAGCATGACCATCTCAACATAAGAAAACATGCAAATTGAGACTAAGTCCTTTAACTTCTGAGTTCATTAACCATGTTTCCAGTAAATCAAAAAGAAGTAAATGGACCTAATATATCTCAACAAGCAAAGAGCAATAAAAAAGACAACTTAAAGATGATATGAAATCGCAATGAATAAATCCTGTGCAGCAATATTAATCTTGTTTGCTTACCTAAATGATAAAAATTATCAATTTATTTATGGAAATAAATTGCATCAAGAAGGGTCACATGAATCAAGGTCATGAACTCAATTCATCACTTACCTTTTAGGATGCCGAAAGAATGAGAAACCTATTTCTGGAAACAAAATCAAGAATAAGATAACATATGGCATCATCAACGTCAAATCTTACAAAATATAGATGATAATAGGTTATGGTTGTCTTGAACTTCTGATCCAAAAACTTTGTAGAAAAAAATTGTGGCAACCGTTCAATGCCACATATGATGACGATGCTACCTTTCATTATCACAACAATCATGAAGTTTGTTGCATTATTTCATCATAGAAATCTGCTGAATTTAGATCATAGACTTTATATCGAGTCATGATTCTTAGGCCTTTAACTCAATTTTTATGCACTATTGGATTCGTAGCAGTGACAACCTCTGACAAAATTAGGGTGATCGTCCATCTATATATATATATACACGAATGTGTGTGTGTATTTTGAGATGCCTCAATGAGACATCTTTCTAATGCGAAGTCATCAAACAACCTCGTTTTGACAAAGTTATCAAGGCTTGGAAGTGCAGAAGTGAGATCAGGGACGTAAGTGTTCTTTTTCTTTATTATATCCTGTGGTTTAATGCTTAATAGCTTGATTAAATCAAGAGTTCAAATTAGCTATAATTTACTTGGGATTAAAATTACTTTGCATGTTTCAGAGTGGGTTCACTTTTTTAGCATACTTGCTTGAGTATGATCTCGATAGAAATATAGAAGACTTGAGAAAAAAAAAACAAAAACTATTGAAGACGAGAAGGAAACTATAAATTGAAAGTTGATCAATCTGATCTGCAAATAAGAAGTTAAAAGCTGAAGCCTCTTTCTTTATAAATGAAATCAATATTATAGAAAAATAAGTTAAGATCAGACAGAGAAGACTATTAACTGTTATTGCAGAATTGAACACCGAAAATTCGTCACTTCAAGAAAAAGTTGAATCTTTGGAAGGTAAACACAATTGGAAGATGATAATTCATATAGAACTAGAATTGTAAATATTGACAAATAATTGCTTAAATCACAATCAACCATTCAACGATTAATCAAAGGAACTGCAAATTTGAACAAGATGTTAAATATGGAAAAGATGTTGGGGATAAACGATGTCTTTGATATGCTAATGGCATTGTCACACCCTCGTCATCCAAGATTAAATTTGTGCATGCTAGAAATTATCCTCCTAGTATTCCCACACCCTGGGCTGTTTCAGTCTATCATCATTGTTTGGTAAAGGTACAAAGTAGATCCATGTGTCATAAATTGAAGAAGGTTCCTGCTCTTGACCATCCTAGTTTCCATCATGCTAGAACTACCTATGTAGACTATTGCTCCACCCAGATTTTTCGTATTTGTCATCATTGTAGAGTCAGGGGGCATAGAAAACCTAACTGCCATCAGCTTGGAAGAAAAGTGCATTAGAAGAAATTCGCTAATAACGAACAAACGCTCCAAAAGAAGATTGTTAGTCGAATTAGAAAATCTGGGAAAAACAATAAAGACTAATTGGCATAATCCACCCAAAAACAACAATAAATCTGGATTTAAAACAAAACAGATTTAGGTGAGAAAGGATGAGTTGCAACGAATACTTGGGGAGGGGGTGTTCCCCTCGCCCCATAAGTCGATAAGCCCAAAATGATGAAGCAAATGCAGATAGGGATTCCGAGTCGGATCCAAATGAGGACAAACTTTCTCACACTGAAGCCAGGGAAAAGATTACGTGTTTGCACAGAAGTGTTAAGGAGGTTGGCAGAACCTCTAAGGCCCTTAGAAACAAAAAAAGCACGCCATAGGGAGAAAATAACCTAGGGAATTCATCTTTGAGGGAGTCCATTGATGTGTGCTCATTTGCAAGCTTGCTTGCATTCTAGATAGTACGATTGTATGCTCATATACAGTCTAGAATTTACTTGATTGCTTGATCATATGTCTGACTGTGTGTTAGTTTGTTTTTGCATGTTTATATTTAGTTTCCTTTTGTATGTTTGCGTTTATTTTGTTTGCACGCTTGACTTAATTTTCAATTGTGTGCTTGCACATGAACATATCATGCTTTACTACGTGCACATGGCCTGTTTAGTTGAAATTTATTCTCACAATTTTAAGAGCCATGATTGAGTTTATGACATTAGATCAAGTACAAATTGCTTGCATACATATTCTTCCTCAATTTTTGCCAGTTAGGAGGTTTTTGAATTGAATTGTACTATTTTTGCACATGTGCTCATGACAGAAACTGTACTAGGTGTAAAGCCATTTTAAAAGGTGTTGATCAATACACATGTAGAAGTAGAACACTAGAATGATTTTGCTTTGATTGAATGGAAATAAAAAAAAAAAATCCAAGTGAGGGGAGAAATTAAAAATTGAACACGAAATGAGTATAAATACTTGGAATAAGGAGTACAAGTGCTTGACATTATGTATTATATGGACAAAACTATATTTGAGTTCCCTACATTGGAAATTCAGAGATTTGTTTAGGTGTACGAAATGACACATATAAATCTAGTGTAAAACCTACCCAGTGTATGTTAGTTCACTTATATTAGTATATTCAATTGTAATATATCTATTGAAGGTGTTAATTGTTCTAGACCTACTTCAAGCTATTTATATCTATGTCCACCTGTCATATGTTCCGAGATCTAAGTATTATTTAGCTATGTGACTTAGACAAGTTGTGTTTTTTAAAATTTTTCATAAAACTTGTCTTTGCACTGATACGATGCATGCATGCTTATTTTCTTTACACATAGTATCATGTATTATACATTTATACTACATCACATATTCTCTCACTGGTCCTTAGCAATTGTTGTATATTTTGTGGAAAGAGAAAATTTTGTTTGCATGTGTATGCCGATCTTTTTATCTTATGCACGCTTGTATGCTTGATTGACAAACTACTTCTTTGTTCCTTATGTGTCCTTTGTTCGATTCATGAAAAAAAAGGGGGAGAGAAGATTTGACCGTTTTTAATTGCGGAGGGGGGGTAAGTAAATTCAGGGGGAGAATTGAAAAAGTTAAATATCGCACATTACATTGCATGGCATTTAACTTTATGCCGCTGCAATCTATTACAAATTATATTTTTAAACCAAATATGCTTCTAACTTAATCTTGCAATGCTCATAGTGTGCAGGTAATAGATTCAGCTGAAAGAATAGAGACAAAGCTACACTTAGTTTAGTATTTTCTTATTTTCTTTGAGCCCATGTCATGTAAAAAAATGTGTGCTATAATTTCTGGAAAGCGGTAGTAAGTTTTACATTTCTTGTGTGAGTTGTAGTTTTGTTAAGAATAGACCAAAGGGGTGAATGTTGGCACCTTTATGAGTGGTTTGTGTCAATTCTGTGTTTATCTTATGAGTGCCAAAACATGTATTGATGTAAATCTAAGTCAAGTCATGTGTTGGTGATAATGCCACGAACTGAAGACTAGAGATATGAGGAAGTGTCATCACATATAAAATGAAGATTTGTGCAGAGAATTAATTCACCTCAGTTCTGCTTAGAAAAGGTAAATTAGGTGGGACTGGATTAACTATGACTTTATTTATAAAGGTGGAAGTCATAAAAGATGGTATGTTTTTCAATGATAGAAATCAGAGCTTTAAAATAATTTTCTATATTCATATGTTTGAAAATTGTTATTTGTGTTTTAAAATGTAAAATTAATTTTTCTTGGATTTTTTGGGAATTTTCTGGTGAATTGCATTGACACCTTATTTTGAGAAGATGTGCACCATTGATGTGCACCATCTTTGTAGAAGATGTGCATCTCTGACAGGATTTGTGATCCAATCCGGTGGATTTTCTGGACAATGCGGCACACCGACGCAAGAGCAATATGCACCGTGTTCAAGGACATGGGGACCGTGTCATTCCGAAAACTGACTTTTGCCGACTTTTTAACCGACCTTGAGCTGGTTTTGAAGAGACTTATTTCTATGCACGTCTTATTCTTATAACGACTCTTTAGATAGCGGTTATGCCGGTTAGGGTTTTACAACTATATAATGCCTCTATACCTTCACAATAGATGACACTAGAATTTGTCTTTCATTCCTCACTCTTTTCTTCTTTGTTATCGTTGTTCAAGGCTTTTTGTACCCCTTCGGATACTTTGAGAGAGTTTGAAGGCCTTCTCGTGTTTCTTCTCCTCCTATGTTGAGAAGGTGCTCCGGTGGATTCTATAGTGGTGGTCTGCCAAGAAGTGTCTCAGTGAAGCGGCCAAAAGTGTGTTGGTCCGGTGGATTCCGGATAGTGTGCATTGATCAATATAGAAGAGCCTCATGGAATCGGATTGTAATCAGCAAATCCGGGCTCTAGAATTGCAGCATGAAGCGGTTAAGGATAGGTGGTACTTCATGTGGAAGGATCACATCATCAGTCATAGGTAACAAATTGTGGGAGCATGGAGTCTTCAATGGGCAACGTGTTGAACCTCTACAACTCCAAAGTCATATAGTGGATTAGCACACCTAGTCGAAAGTCTCGAGGGGGGAGTTTCCATGCAAAAAAACTCCTATGCATTATGCATTTTGCATTTTTTGTGGTTACTTTTTTTGGATTGTATACTTGGTTAAAATAGCATATCTTTTCTGTGATAATCGTCATATGCATAATTAAGCGTGAATATCTAAAACCCATCATAGAATTCACATTAGATATCAAAGCATTGTGTCCGATGATCCAGAAACTCACAAATACGAGCTACTATCATGGCTAATGTCTGCATTCTATGGTGACCGAGGATTGATTAAATCATGGCTCTAAAACCCTAGCTCCTTGGAAGGAGAAAGAGGGGAGCCTCTCTCAAGCTTGCCATCTGGTACCACGAAACTTGTGGAGCAAGCTGAATTCATATCATCATGGAATTAGCTCAAGGAATGTACACATATAGATAAGTGTGGTCACCAACGTGGAGAACATACCACACAACAAATTGTAAATAAAACAAAAACGTATACAAAGCCTATACATTTTACATCTTCTAACAATTTTCATTTCCAATCTTGCTCTAAGTTTGGGTCGTTGTAGCAAACATTTTTGATTCCTTGACTTTCATTGACCAAGCCATGCCATTTCAAACCATTTTTTTTCAAACATGGTGTTAAACAAGAAGCTAAATCAAGGCTTTAATACAAACTGAGTAGAAGCTCGACCTTGTCAATCCTGATTAAATAAATAGGAAACGAGAGAAATTAACAAACGGTAAATGAGACAAGATTGAATCATTTGAACAGTCTTCAAGGTATAAACAATTGGTATTGACATTCTTCTTTTCATCAAGTCAAGGTTACATCTATTGATCAAGAAATGAGTCCTCAAAATTTCTAGACTCTTTACACGAGTCCTCAAAACTTCCCTAGACTCTTACACAAATGTTCTTAGTGTTGATGGGTTTGTGAGAATTATAAAAATAATCTCTAATATCAAAAAATCAGAACTAAAAATATCCAAATTGCATGAATTTTTCTCTTCCTACCACAAATCATTTCGTCTTAAACTATAAAAATACATGATTTCAATCGCCCAAATCTGAGACATATTTTGCTCGGAAAACAGACGATGTGATATGAATGTGATTGAAATCAATGCCAAATAACACAAAGGGGAGGCTACTCACCTCAACGGGAACGGTTCGGTCTCCTGCGATTCTCTTCAAGTACTCGATGTCTTTCCACTTTGTTCGTGCAGGCCAGTGATCGATATAACCGCTGACTATAACCGGAGATCCCCGTAAAAAGTAATCACATACAAATCTCTCCAGAGAGAGCGAAGACCGTTTCTCGACCACCTTACACGATAGCGACCTCTTCGGTAAAACCCGAAGCACCTACGATACCAGGACCAGATACTAGTTGAGAGTACAAAATCTACTCTACATTACTTAACTGAATCCAAAAGTAAATATTTTCAGTATAGATCCTAGTAAATAAAGAAATTAACTTCCAGTAAATTCATTTATTTTTGCGAAAATAAATGAATTTGACACCACAACAGCATTAAATTAGCATTTGAGGGGTAGAAAATAGGATAATCGAAACTATTTTTTACCGCAAAAAATGGACTCCGTCTCCTCTCACCTCTGCCAAGTCCCAGACCTTGAAGAATTCCTTCCCCCACCTCCGCGCGAAATCCCCGCCGTCCGATCCCTCCGCCTCGCCCCCAGCAGGCTGCGCCATGATCCGCTTCACGGCGGCGTCGAGGTCGCAGCGGAGGAGCGGGCCGCCCATGATAAGCCCCATGTCGAGGGCCCGGAGCGCCTCGCAGTGGTCCCCAGCGCCGGCGCTGAGCTCCGCCACGTGGAGGCAGGCCATGGCGTAGGCGTCCCGCCAGGCCGGTCCCACCTCGTGCCATGGCCCGGAGTGGAGCTGCTCCCACGCCATCTCCCTCGCCGCCTCCGCCGCCCGGAGGTCCCCGCCTGCCGCCAGCTCCGCCAAGCTCACGTACGCGAAACCCCCTTCCTTCGTTACTCTCCGAAGAAGGCTCGCCCGCCGCCCCTCGTCCAAGACCGCCGCCGCCGGTGGCTCGTCGGCGCCGCCCCTCGGCACATCTTCCATCGGTACGGAGGAGAAACGGCAAAGCTGAAAAGCGCAACGAAAAGCGCAAAAGCGCATAGAGAGGATATTTCTCTGCGGTGGGTTCTGAGTTGCGTCACCTTCCGGTGAGCATACCCCATAACTATAGCTCCATTTGTACAGCTCCTCATTTATTGACTTAAAAACGTGAAGGTAAGCTCACGGGAATTGTGGTTCTGACCCTGACAACGTTGTTTCCAGATCAATGCTATTCAGCCGCCCGGGTGTCCATCCGAATGTGGCTATCCTGACGTGGACCTGACCAGAACCGTACCTTTGCCAGATCATACATCCGGCTGGTTATATGTGTGCAGGATCCAAACCTAAACCTACCAAACCAAAACAAGCCAAATCGAGCAATTTTGATCACTTTCGACATACGGCAATGGATTGGATTGGATTGGATTGGATTGGATAGATCGGATCGGATCGGATTTTAAAAAAACCAACATGATTGGATTGATTGACGGATTTATAAATTCAAAACCAACCTAAACCGAATCGAACCAGACTGACATATGTATATACACTAGAAATATCCGTGCCCGTCGGCACTTGGACGACCACCTTCGGCGGCCAAAAACTTTTTGCATGGGCACCCAAATTCGATGGGAGCCTCAAAATTCGTTTGACGGTCCCCCCATATTTGGTGGGGGTGCATACATTCGGTGTGGACGTCAAAATTCATTTATCAGCCACCATATTTGGCGGGGGCGTAAAAAATACATTCTCTCTCTCTCTCTCTCTCTCTCTCTCTCTCTCTCTCTCTCTCTCTCTCTCTCTCTCTCTCTCTCTCTCTCTCTCTCTCTCTCTCTCTCTCTCTCTCTCTCTCTCTCTCTCTCTCTCTGCCTGCATCAGCCCCCACAACATCAAGGGTTGTCCACGAGGTTGTTTTGTACCCAACTAGTGCAGCACACTCAACTCAAACCAGCAGACGAAAGGACAACTGTGATTAGGTGCAAGCAAACCAAAATTGATCATAGTTGTCCCTTTGACTGTCGGTTTGGGTTGAGCGTATAAAAAGAACCCTTAGCTCATTCCTCTTAGGATGAGGTAGGTTAAATCCCAAAACTGAATCACAATTGTTCATTACACCCAGTCTAATCGGTGAATTACACACAACCCCAAATTTCATGCAAAAGAGAATGCTATTTAGCTAGATGCATTTGTCTAGAATGATCAGTCCGATTGACATGGCATCTGATCACAGCGTCACTTTCCGTGACAGTCCGAGTTGAATATGATTCAGTTAAATGTTTCATGTTGTCATGAGACACCATCACAGCGTCACTTTGCCTGACAATTCGATGTGTGGCGGCTTTGATGTGTGTCGGGCCAACTCCCCATTTATAATGGCTCACGTCTTCCAAAATAAATATTAGACATCAACCCAAGAGCATTTTTGCCACTTCAAAGTTCAAACCGAGGGTATTTTCGCCACCTATTTCATTTGCTGCACTTCCTTTCGGTTCAATCATGGGTTGCCACATCATACAAAATAAAGAGTATAAAGGCTTCCACATCTTCCAAAACGAAGAGCATAATGGCTACGTAGAGTCAGTTGTAAGTGTAGTACCAATTATACCCTTTATTTTGTATGATGTGGCAACCCATGATTGGACCGAAAGGAAGTGCAACAAATGAAACGGGTGACAAAAATGCTCTTGGTTTGAACTTTGTAGTGGTTCTAGTATTTATTTACTTTTTTATTGGATAATTTACACTTTTGCTCTTCGAAATTTAGGTTAAAAACATTTAACCCCCTATAGTTACAAAATTACATTTTGCCATCTGAGATTCAATTTTTATCATGTAAAAATCAAAGCCTTGACTTAGTCACCCTGAAAGCGTGGTTCAGGGTCCGATCGTCGACATCTGTTATTCCCGCCCCTTTCGTCGATTCCAAATTGTTGAGATTTACAAAGCCACCGAGAGAACCCTAGGGGTTCCATCATAAGGGCCGGATGATCAAATGGGTGGGGATAGGTGTCAACACCTTCTATTCTCTCTCTCCTCTCCGGCAGGTGATGGTCACAGCCTGCGACAAAGGAGGGACTCGATCCCCCCTCCGACTCCTCTGTAACCCGCCACCACTCAGCCCGATGTCGTGTGGCTGTGATGCACGCCGTGTCCACCAACCGGGCCGACCGACTAAGATCTGAGCCTCAACCTCTCTCTCCCTCCTCTCTCAAAAAAAAAAAAACTATATATCTTGCCGCGAGAAGAGTACGATGGGTTTGATGGTGGATTGGAGGTCCGAACATGAGAGGAGGTACAAGAGGCTGACAGTGGGGTTTGCGGCCTCCTCCACCGGGCCTGCAACCACTACCACCCCTCGATCCGGCGGATCTCGTCGGATCCAGCCTCATGCTCCTCCTGCCTCGAGCCCTTATTCGTCGGCCTCGAGCCCTGCGTAGGGCTCCGCCTTGGCTTGGGCCTGCGGCGGTCGGGGTGGGGGTCATCGGCCACACACACATAGAGAGAGACATGGGCAGAGGGCGGCGGGCTCACCGGAGGTGGGAAAGTCGGGCTCGGGGTCATTGGAGGTGCGTGCGGTAAATGGGCGATAGGGAGAGGGGCTCACTGGAGGTGGGGAAGTCGGGCTTGGGGTCGTCAGGTGGTCGCCGACGATGAGCAGGGGAGGAGGAGCATCGGCAGGCGAGAGATGGATCGCTGGAGATCAGGAGGGTGATCGAGAGAGAGTGTAACATCCCGAAATTTTAAATAATTAAAATTAATATTTGTACAAATAAGAACTCAACTATATAGTTTTCAAATCAAAAATAAAAGTGCACCACTACGTCCGGATCGTCGTAATGGTTAAAAACCGTATATGAACTTTTTTGTTTCGACCACATATAAGACATTCTAAAAATCAAAAACAAAAAGGAACATATGAACGGATTTAAACCCTAAACCAACTAGATAGGTCATATCTTCTTATTTTCCCCTCTAAACACTAAATCGTTTTAATTTTTTATTAAAAATTGGGAAATAAAATATATAAAGCAGCAAGGGAGAATAGGATCAAGCCAACCGAAATAGTTGGATCTTTGGAGTTCTGATCTGACCATGAACCTTAGGTTCTCATTTGATCCAGCAGTAATACGATAATAATTTATCATTTTGCATTTATAATAAAATAATAATTTGTTGTTTTGCATTTAAGACCCCTGACTTTTGGAATTCTAAAAATAGACTATATAGCGCCCCCCCTACATTTTTCACTATACAAATCCCAAGGTTCCTCGGGATTCTTGCCAATCCCACTACCCAACCACCACCTCCAGTCACCGTCGTCGGCCATTACTTGCCACCGGCCACCGGTCACCCCGTCGTCAGTATCTAGTCCCTTTGACTGACGGTGGCGGATCACCCAACAGCCGCCAGTCACCACCTTCAGGTTAGTCGGATTCAGGTTTGGGTTTTAACCTATTGTTTTTGTTGCACCTTCAAAAACTTAAGAAAAATAACTAAATTCTGAATAGAAGCCATAACCCGCACAAACCTTAACATCATGCCTTTCATTCTAACCAATAGGTCATCACATACTTTATGTTTATGATCACGTACCAATAAATATATAGATTATAAAGGTATGCTATATTGATCATATTTTATATATACGAACTCCGAATTGAGCCCCGTAAGTGGCCTTGGACTCCTAATGTCAAAGCGCACCTGCTAAGACCATAAAAGGTCATTACCAACACTTCAAAAATAAATTTACCATTTTACCCCGCTAGGATAATTATGTCATAACTTTTCCATTAGGACTTGGAATTGAGTTCCATATACGACCAGATGCTTGTGGTTACGATATGGACCTACCGATATTATAAAATCCTAAAATCAGTGCCTTTAGGAAAAAAGACCGTTTTACCCTTATATCGCATATAGACCATAAGTTTATCAAGTGAACTCGGAATTTGATTCCGATTGCGGCCACATGCTTATGGCATCAAGCCCTATATTTTTGATTAAAAAATTATATGATATTATAATAAACATTAATGACTATATGAACCTACTCATTTATAAATAGTAAAACCAGACCCTAAAAGGTAAAATTAATATTTTACCCTTATTGGGTAATTAGACAATAACTTAATCATACGAACTCCGAATTCGGTTCTGTGTGCGATAACAGACTCAGGACAGAAAAACCTACCATATATAAAAAGATGAATATATTATAAAATGATCAAAATACCCGTATAGGGTAAAATGGCTCAAATAGATCAATCCTTCAATCATAGCTTAGGACTCTGACCTCGGAATTTGATTCTGTCAGTTACCCTAGGATCCATATATAATAGACTATAAAATTAAATAAGTAAAAACACCAATTAATAATTAGAAATATATACTGCTTTTCAGGTCGTAATCACATTAAGAGATCATCCGTCGAGGAAGGACATTTCAACCCATCAGGTAGGGGATCTAAACCTGGTAAATTCTAGTTAACATTTTGATATTAAAATAATAAATAAATATGCATGAACTGAGATAAGGTAAGAGAGATGCTGATCATTATGGGTGTGGGACTTGCCCTGGCTAAGGCCTAAAAGAAACCTAGGTGTGGGGCTAGCCTTGTCGAATAACAAAAAAAAAACGGGTATGGGGCTAGCCTTGTCTTTGTGACTAAAAAAAACCATGGTGTGAGGCTAGTCTTGTCTTGAGACAAAAAGTGACCCTGAGTAAGATTCCTACCCTAGCTTGAGCCAAATAGGGAATCAAGTGATTAATAACTCTTTTATAAATGCTTATGAACATATTTGTTATATATTCAATCCATTAAACTTATCTTGAATAAGTTAGGTTTATAGTGAATCAGTGGATTAGACTCATCCTCCTATATGTTTTATGCCTCCTATAGATACTAACCATGTAGAATTTGGTGAGGCGGAAGGTAAGGAGAATATCGAGAAGGAGTCGAAGGGAATAGAGGATCCACTTTATACCATTTTCTATGAGAAAGTGGGAGCGAATATCTGAAGAATCGGGGAATCTAGATATCGTTTTATTCTAGAATAAACCATATATAGAAATTTATATATATTGTACTATATGGTTTTTAATAAATAAAGAGGATCCAATCTTTTCCTTTCTAAATGAAAAGTGTTGTACCAAGTTTTTCTCTTAACATCCCAGTGTTATATGGGTTGCTAAATCCGTACCTAGACGTTGTAGAGAGTGAGAGAGAGAGAGGAGAGAAAGGAATATATGGGCAGGCCGATCGCGGGTAGGGGTGTGCATCGGTTCGAAACCGACCTATTTAGGCAAAACCCAAACCAATCCAACCTAGGTCGGTTTTGAGAATTTGCAATCCGATCCAAACCGATTGAGACTGGAATCTAATCCAATTAAAGTTGGTTTGGATTGGATTGGATGGTCAGTTTGGGCTTTGGCCCATATACTTACTAGTTTTTTTATTTATTTATTTGGACATAGTTTCAACTTTAAAATGATTATTTCAAAAATTATAAAATGATACTGCATTACTTACCAAAATACCAAGTTATCAACAACAATATCATTATGTCCACAATATTCATATTCATTAAATATTAAAAACTACAAAGTACAGTTTTAACAATTAAAAAATAGTTCACAACAATTACCACTAAATTAGTAAATTATAAACCGGAGTCCGGTTCGGTTCGGTTCGGTTTAGGTCGGTTTTTAATTGATAAATCCGATAACCGATCCAATCATATCGGTTTTGAGAAATCCTGATCCAATCTGATCCGTTGAGTGTGTCGAAATCGATCAAATTCGGTCGGTTTGGTTTGGTTTGGTTCGGTCGGTTTGGTTTGGATCCTGCACACCCCTAATCGCGGGCAACATAATATTACGGATGGAAACCAATGGCTGTGATGATCTCTCTCGATTATTTGCAACGGCTGATTATATCTCTCGGCTATTTTTGGTAATGCAACGATAGAAAATGGGCAACTGGACATGGAAGCGATTATGGTGGGGACCACGTATAGGTGGCAGCTATAGCATGAACAATCGGATCAATACCGAACATGTCCCTATTTTTTTTACATGAAGCCCTCCAAATGATTATTAATTTTTTTTTACAATCAGGTCCTTCACTAATTTATTAATTCCTCCATTTAATTTCACCCCCACTTTTCAACTTGATTCAATCTTAGTTGTTCCCCTCTCCCTAGATGATTCTCACTCGCCCTAACATCAATTTATCTCATCCCCTCTTTTTATCCCCCTTCCAAAGATAGATCACGACCGTTCTTTGTACCCCCAATAAAACCTTCCATTGTATTATAGATATAATATTTTATTAAATGTACCATATATCCTCATATACTCTTGCTACCAACAACCATTGTCATACTGTAGGATGACTCAAAATCAATTAAAAATCTTGTTTAGGTCTAGTGATTTGATAACAATTATTATTTTTTAAGTTTGAACTAGGTCCAAATAGAAGGGGGGAGCCCAATAAGAACATGGTCCAAAGCCTAAACCGACTATCCAATCCAATCCAAACCGACTTTAATTGGATTGGATTGGATTCCAATCTTAGTTCGGTTTGGATCGGATTGAAAATCCTCAAAATCAACCAAGGTTGGATCGATTTGTGTTTTGCCTAAATTAACCGATACACACCCTTACGGCTAGGTGCAATAAATGGCTGTGATTAATACCACATCAGGATGGCCCGATCCGGATGGAAACCAGGATGGCTAAACAACATTTTCCTTTCGGATAGCATTTTCAGTTTATGTCGGTTCTGCTCAGCTTTTGGGTGGCACATACCAAGTGGTTTGGTTCTTTGATGGGACCAAGACCAATCAACCAAATTGACCAATCCATGTTTTAGGCAAGGACCATGTGTGACTGAGCCAACTACGGTGGAACATCACAAGTGGACTCGGGTCTCTGATATGCTGATTGAATTTGGTGATGCAACCAGCCTGCGTTGGGTCAATTTCTAAGAGACTCAACCAAATCAAATTGGACCAAAACATTTGCACCCGTTGGTCAAAGATGTGCACGTACAAAGTGCAAAGTGCGCCTCTCATGCACTTGATGCTTCAATTGCACATGCGGAGAGACCTGACCCCCCTAAAACCTTCGGGCGGACCAGGTTAGGGTTGAAAATCGAGGTCTGACTAATCCGTGAAAAACCTAGGCTAGATTAAGATCGACCCATGTCTGCCCCTACATGAAAGCTGGCGGCTAGTAAATAGACTAGTCACGTGCCTGTTGGCACTCGGACGGTCGCCTTCGGTGGCAACACACCCTCAGCCGCCTTCGGTACTGCAGTGGCTGTCTTTGGTGGCAGAGCACATTCGGTGGCGGGGGGTAGGGAGCAAAATTCCGCCGGCACTATGGTAGCCGTCTTCAGAGGCAAAGCACATTCGGTAGGGGTAGCAAAATACGTTGACGACACCTACAACGACATCAAATGACCATTGAGGGCGGGCAAAAAAGTTGGGTGGCAATATTTTGTGGCGATCAGATTTTATTCATATCGAAATAATAGTGATTAGTAATCAATAAAATACCTTGCACTACATATTTTCTTGAACTCTCATTTGAAGACCTGGTCCATTAAAATGATCTTCTTCATCATACCCACAATAACTTTACTGCACATTTTCTTGCACTCTCAAAAATCACATCACGTCATTACAATAGGTGGAGAGAGGTGGCTATCACCCGATAAAAATTAGGAAAAATTAAGTACAAGTTATGTAGATAGCATCAAGAAAAAGGGCATGCCAACTATTGATTTCATCTAAGACTAGGTCCATGGAATCAAAATAGTTTTTAAGAGTGATCCTCTCCCACGGTTTTGCACAGAATAGGTCCTTTACCAACCGCTTTTTGATAAAGTATTTTTTTAAATACCAAAAATGCACAGAGAATCTTCCTACATTAATTAACAACATGTGATTTAGAAATATTTTTTTTTTTTACAAAAATAGTGGCACGGGTTGCTACAGTGATTTTCATCGTAATTTTTAAAAAGACTTTCCTAAAGTAAAATCATTGTAGCAATGCTACTCAATTTTATGCAAATAATACTCAATTTAATTGAGTATTATTTGTATATTTAAATACCAATTACAACCACTATAGCTGCTACAATTATTTTTATCGTAACTCCTTGCTTATAGACTTCCTACAGTGAAATCATTGTAGCAATGATACTCAATTATATGCAAGTAACACTCAATCTAATTGAGTATTTTTTTTGGTATATTTGAGTATCATTTAAAACTATTATAGAAATTTTGAGTACCTTTTTGTATAGGTGAGTACAAGTTCAATTAATAGTTAATTATATGAAATTGATACATAATGCTACTATGATTTAATTGTAGAAAATTGAGTATCATTTTCATATAATTGAGTATCATTTTAAATAAATATAGCAACTATAGTGAAATTATTGCTATACTATAATAAAATCAGTTAATTATATAAAATTATATTCAACGCTTCAGTGATTTTAAAATAAAAAGTTAAATATTATTTGCATAGAATTGAGTACCATTGCTACAGTGATGTCACTGTAGCAAAGTATTTTTAGCAGTCATGAATAAAATCACTATAGTTGCTATAATAATTTTACTGTAGCGCTATAATGAAATTACTATAGCAAATATAGTGATCCCGCTATTGTTTTTAAAATTGGAATTTTATGGGGATTAGATGTGATTTATAGATTGTGACAATTTAATAAATTCAGTAAGTTATTCTTAATATTTTAGTTTTTTAGCAATTAATTAATCTGTTGCAATTGAAACAGTTAAACATGGACCTAGGCTTAAAAGGAATTGTAGTCGGGAACCTATCCTAAAATGAAACAGTTAAAAATGACTGACTAATATCCGCCCCTAAAAATAAACAAAATATCCATAAAAATCAAAAATAGCAAAAACGCAAGGAACATATAGGATAGTCATGCTAGTTTTTTTAGCAAATCTCCAACATAGCCATTAGTAAATCTATATTATGGAATATCAACGCTAATGATATCGCCACGCCTGCTAAAATGCAATGCTAATGGTTTCTATATTTATTTTTTCTCTACAAATAAACATAATTCTTAACAAAATATATTTTTATTATAATTTGAGGGTATAGCTCTCTAAAGGATATATAGATTTCTATAACCAAATGAATCTTTAGTCCGGATTTAGTATTTAATGTTTTCACATAAATAATATTCAATAGACTGTTTCTATATAGAGCATATCAAAATACTATGAGAAGTATTATATTGGATGTAAAATTAACATTTTAAATAGATCAATTTATAAATTCTCAGGTCTATAATAGAAAATATAATATTCAATCCTCAAAATTCATTTGACTTAATGATTGTACAAATAAAAAACAAAACTTGATGAAACATAGAAAATGTAACTTGATTCTAAAAAAAAAAAAACATATAACATGTAACTCTTTCACTTAATTGACATTATCTAGGAGCTCTACTAACATGAGAAGCCAAATCCAATATTATATTATGCATGTTCCTATATGTTTACTCAGTTGTAAACAATATATTGAAGTCAAATGGATCAAAAGTGAGCCCTTGAACCTAAAATATTGAGTACACATGGTCGTTATACCAAAACTATATTTATTTCTTTACTCATGACAATATAGTTTATCCTATTCTAATACATAGGTGCTAGTTAGTAAAATATTGATTCTACAATAACAGTCAAATATTAAAGATCAAAATATTTAGGTCATGAATCTAACAGTACACAATATTTTTTTCACATAAAAATGATTTTTCAAGACCTATCAGTACTATCAAATTAGAAATCAACAAAATCTTTTCCACACAAAAGAAAGAAAAATCAATTCGATGTCATATTTTTATATCAAAATCATTTATCTCGTGATTCAAATCAAAGTTTAATGAAAATCCAAAAGAATAGACACAAAGAGACTTTTATATCTAAGCAGCATCGTATACTAAAGCATCGATTATAGTCTTGTCCATCAGGTAAAGCCAACCCTTTGGAGAAGACGAGTCATTGTCCTTGATGCAGTACCTGTTAAAAACAAACATGTGTGAAATATATTTTTTATAATATATAAATTGAACTAAGAAAATAGTTGTGAGGTTTCCTTACGTGTGGGCGGTATAGTCACACAGGCAGCAGGTCCTCAGGCATTCCACTCGTCTGCTGTCGTGGCAGATGAGCCACTCATGAAATATAAATATGTATATACTTAATTAGCAAACACACTATCACAAAGAATGATTTTAAAAAATTTGCTTGTGCATCAAAATTCCTACATTTGAGTTACATCAAGACCTCTGGGTAGACAATATTTATTGTGTTGTTTGGACTATCTTTCTAGAGTATGATAATGATGGATTCAAAATCCATGAAACATGAGAGTTTCATGGATTCAAAATCCATGAAACATGAGAGTTTCATGTACAATTGTCCATGAGTGAATACTGCGGTACGTAGATCGACGTCGACAACTGACATAGATTGTCCATGAGATTTGTTGATTGTCACAGTGTACGCTAGTCGTATAGGGACCTGACGTCTTGTCATATTGATTGGGATCTCTGAATTTGACAGGGTCAAGGATATCCCTGGGATAAACACCAAGTTGCCAATTTTTTTGCCAATTAGAATCCTTGCTTTGATGATCTGTATCGAGCATTAGGCCACTATGAGTCGTGTGCCATTACAAATACTATCTTTTAAAGCGATATTTCTGAGAAGTATGACCGGACTGCCTACTATGAGCTTCAGCTTGAATGATGGTAACCCTAAGGGGTTTAATGAGTTCAAGAACTCATGGGGGTACCACCCTCTGTAATCGAGTCTGCTGAGAAGTAACACTTGGACTTATGAAAAATATAATTCACCAATGGAGAGCAAATCATTAATGGATATGCATATGATTCCACCCAAAGCCCAATTAGTTCCTATACTTATTTTCATTCACTCATTTGAAAATATTTCAGAAAGAGATAGGAGAAGGCTTACTTGTGGAGGGCAAATCATGAATGGCATAAATAAAATTCCATATTTAGTTAAAATTTTAAAACTATACGCATACTAATATTTTTTTCATAATTAGAGCGATTCACAAATGATGAACGATTTAACTAAAGGGCTATTGAATCACTCACCAACATATTTAGTTGAATTCTTAAAACTTTACGCATAATAATTTTTTTCCATAATTAGAGTGATTCATGAATGGAAAGGGATTTAACTAAAGAGCAATTAATCGCTCACCAACATATTTAGTTGAATTTTTACTGCTTTACGCATACTATTTTTTTTTTCCATAATTAAAGCGATTCACGAATAGAGAGCAAATCATGAATGAACATAAATATGATTCCATATTTAAATAAATTTTTAAAACTTTATGCATACTAATATTTTTTTCATAATTAGAGTATCTCCAACGGCCTCCGAACTAGGAGCACCTCCTAAGGACCGTGGGGCCCATTTTAGCTGCCACTTTATGAAAATCTCCTAGTTGAGAGGTGTCAGCTCCAACGGCCTCCGAACAAGGATATCCGAGCTACATTTGCACCAAACACCCCACATATTTACAACTTATCCAAACCCTCCAAATTTACACCAAACCCTTCACACCTAAATTTATTTTCCACGCATCGATTTAAATATTAAAAAAAATTATGAATAACTTATTAAAAAATATATATAATATTTTTAACGGTTATATTTATATTCGTTGGGCATAATCCGCGATGCGGCTCACATTTCCACCATCAAAAGCTATATTTTATCTTTTGGGCACGATTTACGAATTGACACATATTTCAAAAGCCAAACAGATAGATTTCTATCTGTTGGACACGATCTGCAAGGTGACACGTATTTCAAGAGCCAAACTTATAAATTTTTATTCGTTGGGCACGATATAAGAGGTGGCTCATATTTTAAGAGTCAAACTAATAGATTTCTATCTGTTGGGCATGATATGCGAGGTGGCATGCACGACCATCACCAACAGATAGATATCTATTCGTTGGAATTTTTCTATATAAAGATATTGCTTCTCTCATCACACCATCACTTCTTCATACCTTATCCAAACCATCCACGCTTTAGACACCATGTCCGGTTTGAGCCCAACCGATAGCACGTCGAGCAGCAACGACGATAGCTCTACCCTTAGAATGTTATTTCTTCTAGGAGACACCGTGTGCGAGAAAGAGCAGTAAGTTGAAAGTTCACGCCATCGTAGAAGATGCGGCTCCGTACCAGGCCACGCCGTACTTGATCGTAGTAGACTGGAAGACCATAATCGGCTATTCCAAGATTACTTTATCGATCAGCCGACTTACCTTTCTTACCAGTTTCGGCAGAGATTCGGGATGAGTTGTCCTCTTTTCCTGTGGATCCACGATGCAATCATGGACCATGACAACTACTTCGTCCAAAAGAGAGACAATGCTAGAATATTGGGATTATCTAGTCTTCAAAAGATTACCGCCGTTATACGGATGCTCGCGTATGGAGCATCTGTCGATTCCGTGGATCACTATATTCGGATCGAAGAAAGTACTTCGATCGAGAGCATGCAGAGGTTTGTTCGAGCGGTCATCAACGTCTTTGGGGAGGAGTATCTTCGTTCATCCAATAATGAAGATGTTGTACGCCTTTCTCGTAGAAGGTGAACAATGAGGGTTTTCAGGCATGCTCGGAAGCATTGATTGCATACACTGGAAATGGAATAACTGACCAACAACCTAGCAAGGTATATACACTGGCCATATTCATGAGCCAACAATTATTTTAGAGGTTGTAGCTAGCAAAGATCTATGGATCTGACACTCCTTATTCAAGCTACCAGGGTCATATACTGACATCAACGTCCTCGATCGTTCACCAGTCTTCATGCAACTTGCGGAGGAAAGAGCTACCCCATATAATTTTATAATCAACGACCATGACTATAATATGGGGTACTATCTCGCCGATGGGATTTACCCCTCATGGCCAATATTAGTGAAGACCATCCCAGTATCTCAAGAAAACAAGAATAAGTACTTTGCTCAACAGCAAGAGAGAACAAGGAAGGATGTCGAGTGAGCTTTTTAAGTGTTGTAAGCCCGATTTACGATAGTAAAAGAGCTGGCATATTTTTGGCAGTCGAATGTACTTATGGATATCATGACAGCCTGCATTATAATGTATAATATGATCGTTGAAGATGAATGAGATTTTCACCATGATCTCAACTCTGACGCCCCCAATATAACGCCAACTATAGAAGCTTCTCACGACATATGGTGCATCTGATGGAGTTTATCCAGAACCATTATCGGATAAGGAGCAAAGAAACCCATGAACAACTTCAAAATGATTTGATCGAGCATTTATAACAACTCAAGGGATCTCTACTTTAAAATTATATATTTTTATTTTAATATAATTACCTCGAACTTATTTGAGTTCTTGTATATGCTTTCAATTTCAATAATAAAAGTACTTTTATTGAATGCCAAAAGAGTTCAACACCTAATACAATCTACTGAAAGTTACATAATTCAAGTAATTCAAGGAAATCACAACCCTAATTAAAATTACTATATATTATAATTCAAAGAAAATATAACCCTTTTCGAGCTCTAATATCAGCCTTGCGCAGTTCGAAGTATTCTCGTTCTGCTTGTGAGAGCCCCGTGAGATCCTTCATCATGATCACATTATCCAATTTTTGTTGATTTTGTGCTTTCTTTTGAGACTCAGTTTGTACTTATAACTTTACAACTTTGACTATAGTTGCGTTTTCGGTATTCTTATCCCTTCTATCTTTTCTCTTCTTCCTGGATTGTTTATTATCTATTTTTATCCATACGAATGCCTCCTTGAACAGGTCGGAGATGGATTTGCTACTTCCTCCATCGATTACCACCTGACCCTTACGTTTCCTTTGCCGACTTTGTTGCCTTCTTCCTCTCTGGCCTTTGCATCTCGGTAGGGCCGTTATCTTCATCCTCGAGGCTCATACTGAGATTACTGGAGAGGAGGTATTT
This sequence comes from Chamaelirium japonicum, assembly GCA_947650365.1. NCBI lineage: Eukaryota > Viridiplantae > Streptophyta > Magnoliopsida > Liliales > Melanthiaceae > Chamaelirium > Chamaelirium japonicum. The sequence goes on along the minus strand of OX393555.1, from coordinate 12,550,878 downwards.
GGTGAGGAATCGAACTCCCATCTTCTCCTCGACTCTATCCGTACTTGTGAAATGATTGTGTTTGCTGCATCCATTTTTGCTGATATCGTAGTTCCACCCAACAATGCTCGAATTTGAATGCCTCGTGATAGAGATCGTTGTAAAGAAGTTTTGCATATGTTAGCTATATAAATAATTTAAAATAAATTAAAACCATAGATGATATAATTATTTAAACAAAATCACTCGCTAAGTATTTACTTGGTCAATAACTCCGGTTCCGGATCTCGGTTGTCCTTCGATTTGGCTAACGCACCCACAAAATTTGTTGACCGATATTTGAATGGCCGACCATCGATACATCATTTGGCTTTGAGTCAATTCGATCATACAGTGGGTATTGTACTTGGTGTAATATTCAAAAATTTTTGCCCAAAAATAAAGTCGTGGTTGGCTGGTACTTTGGATTGCATCTTGGCTTGTGTTGAGCCATGCGGACACAAGCAATCTATCCTCTAGGATGGTCTAATTTCCTCCATGCTTGTAAGACTTCTACTTCCCCAAGATCAATGCTTGTTTAGACGATGCCTCTCTTTGTGTCGTTCCCTCCTTCTCTGGAATCAAGAACATCGGGTTCCCATCGACTCGACCGTTACTCATATATGCGTTGGAGGCCGATTCATCACCGGTAAGAAATTGTAAGTAGGAAAATTTTTTATACAGATCAATATACTTGTAGGTGGGTGGGAGAAGCCATAATTTATTTTGAAGTTGGGTGGGAGAATGAAGAATAGTGGGAGAATGAAGAATTGTGGGTAGAAGGAGGTATTCATAGATTTTTAAAAATATTTATATATTTTTTAGAATTTTTTTAACCTATTTTAATTTAATTTTAAAACAGTCACAAACATCCAAATTGGAGGCAACAGTCCAAAATGTAGCCGTTGCCCCTCAAACGGGCAAAAAGTAGTTGTTATACAATGCATGCAATATTTGATATATAAAAAATAATTTGAAAAAGTATAGGAGGTTTTTTATAAAAATATATAATTTTTAATTCCTTCGGAGCCTCCAAAGGACTTCCGTTGTATGTGGAGCTGTTCAGAAGTCCTGAGCACATAAAGCACCACGTAAGCCATAAGATACCGCTTCGGAGCCGATTGGAGCGGTGGCTTTTGGAGCGGAGTGCCACGTAGTCCTTCAGAGGCCTCTTCGAAGACCGTTGGAGATGCTATTAGAATAATTTACAAATTGAAAGCGATTAAATAAAGATTGATTGAATCGGGACTAACATACTTAGTTAAATTCTTAAATTTTTATGCATACTAAATGATTTTCCATAATTAAAGTGATTCATGAATGGAAAGCAAATCATGAATGGACAAAAATATGATTCAACCTAAGGCGATTTAACTAAAAAGTGATTGAATTGCTCACCAACATATTTAGTTAAATTTTTAAAACTTTACGCATACTAATATTTTTTTTCATAATTATAGTGATTTATGTAAAATTTTTCAAAGAGAGAGAGAGGGTGTACGTGTGTATGTGTCACGCCCCGAATTTTCATTAATCGTCGAAAACCCTGGGTGTAAGATTTGACTTCCAATTTTTTTTTAAAAAAAGGAAAGAGTTTTAAGTTTAGTTTATTCTTCCTTACTCGGACCAATCCAATGCATAAAGACACTAGAACACTCAAGACACCTATCCTCGCAAGAAAGATAAAAAAATAATTTTGTGAAAGATAAGTACTGCTCGACTATTTGAGCGCATACTTTTGGAAAGATGAAGATCGATAGTTTCCTAAACTCTTCTAAGAGTTTTACTCTTGTAGAAGCATGAGACTTGAGCCCAAAAGATGAGTCATTCCTCATATTATTCAGAATTAGCCTTAAGAGGATCCTCACACTCATCATTGTTATTATTAAGATTAATAAAAATAGTTTGTATCCCGAGCCAAAATAATATACCACCAGAAGCAAATTTTTTATATATTTGAACAATCATTACATCTTATTATTAGAATATAATGATTACAATATCTTGCTGATCTAAATAAGATCAGTTTTAAAATCTAAGATTCATGCTCCAGCTCCAGCGCTCCACAACAACTCCACAGCTACTGTATAGCTCCTAGCTCCCGCTACTTCATCAACCACATATGTTTTTCTAATCGAGAACTTTAATTTCTTCTTATACTTGAGTTTGTGCCTAACAAAAAAAATACACACACAAACCCTAAGTCACTTAGTCTTGACTCAGTAAGCCATACTAATTTCTATCAAAAGAAACTGATAAAAAGTATGAATGCTGCTTTAATCGATGTCATCATCCGTTGTTCAACCCAAATTAAATCATTCCTCTATAGCACCGTATCTCGAGTTATTATTATACCTCTAATAATTTCTTGACATAAATTATATTATTTTCGACTAATATCAATTCTCAATCATATTTCTATCAATATTATTCCTTAAATATTTTTAATGTTATAAGAATATCGTTATTCGAATAATATCGAATCTCAAATAATATCTTACCTCTTGTACTCTTAATGCTATAAGAATATCGTTATTCGAATAATATCGAATCATATGTAAAGTCATATCTCGAAGAATATCGAGTCTTGATTTATCCTAAGACCTTTATCATTAATGTTAACACTGTTAAACTCATTATGATCTAGCATAGACTTTTACAACCGAAGTCTATTATAGAATTAATTTCATAATTTTAACCATTAGGTTTAGGGTACTAAAAAGTGACAACCACCAACAAAAAGGCTCATCTGACCTCTAGGTCAGATTTGTGTACGAGTCAACCATACCAACCAAAACGGTCAAGCATAACACCTTAAATCTCAACCCCATATAAAGAATCGTCATGAAGGGTGAAATGATGAATATTATAAGTCTCTATTCTCCTAAACTATGACTATTATAATACATCTAATAACTAGTTTATGGCTAATATTATAACTCAAATAACTAATTTAGGGTACTCAAAAAAAGATTATCACCACCCAAAGACTTATCCATGATCTATGGGACAGAGCTTTTCGAGTCAAAAATCGCCAACCAAATCGGTTTGATGCTGCCAATGTATATCTCAACCCCACACCAAGACAATGTCAAGAGTTAGATGACGATTATAATGTCATAATTTTTCCTAAACTAGGGCATGGACCCCGAACACACATCTAAGTGTCTGAGGCGATTAATATGGAGATTAAGGAATGACCCTACCTATAAACCATCATGCGAGCCTAAGCTTAATCCATTCTTAGTTTTTAAATGGTAGGTTCTGCCCTCGCATACGACGATGTGATCACCTACTGCGTGTGATATGAGTCTACCCCTATCCATACGCTTGGTCCTCGCATGCAAGGCTAGAACCTACCACGAAATAAAACAACTCCTACCTTATTAACACAAGTCAAACTCAAAAAACCAACTCTAACTAGAAGGTTTGGTCACCCACCATGGTATAGCCACTCAAGGCAAATTCAATCATTCATACAATACAAGACTACATATGTTGCTCGCATAATACCGTACTACCTTTGACAAGATAGATGACATGTCTTCCAACCAAATCCGAATAAGAGACACATCCCCTAATTATATCAGGTAATACGCTATCCATGCTAAGTAATTTCTATCCTACCCAAACATTGATTCTACTTCTTATATACTCACTAGTAATGCCCTTGTCTATTGGCACGTAAAAGATTTTAAGGACGGAGATAATATTTTGAGAAATGTGATAATATTTCAAAAGTGGCAACAAACATTTTGAGTACAGCGATAAAATTTTAAAGGAGATAATCATATTTCGAGGGTGATAACAATATTTTCTGAGCGGTGATAATATTTTGAGGAAGGTGAAAATATTTCAAGAGCGATGATAATGCTCGTGTCTGTCGGTATTCGAACGAAGTGGCAAAATTGGTTCGATAATGCCCACAATCTCCTAGGACACCCACATTCAACTGAGGCCGGAGTGTTCGCACTTGGAGACACAAAGAACCAGCAAAACCAGGGTGGGTTTCATAATGAGTTTGGAATTTTCAATCGATAAGCTAGGTTATTGTTTTTTGATTTTGGATTTGCTAGTTGTATCTTGGCATTGTGGCCATTTGTACTTAGAACGTGAAGAATATTCATATAGTTTTACTATGGTAAGCTATAGTGCACGAATAATACTTAAACATTATTAATCAGTGTAATATAAAAAGCAAGTCATAATAAATATTGCAAGAGCTATAGTCCAACTAACTTGCAACATTATAAATTAAAAGCTATAGATATAGTCCAACTAAACATGCTATAGTGGCACACAAGTAGCTATTATTTTGAAAACTATATTGCAAGAGCTATAGTCCAACTAAACATACGACAAAAGAAAAAAAAGAAAGAAGAATACCTCACCAATGACAATTGCAACCTCACCCCCTTCTATGCTAGAAGATGCTTGGTTTGGATCAATCTATTAAGAGATTGGATCATGCAAAAAAATCAAAATTAAAAGAGATTAAAGCAAGAGAAGTAAAAAAAAATAAAACTGATACCAACCATGGTAATAATGAAATATCAAATATATTAAGAGAAACATATAGTCCAACTAAACGTACAACAACAAAAAAAATATCTTCAACGACAATTATAGCCTCTCCCCCTTCTATGCTGGAAGATACTTGGTTTGCATCAATCTATTAAGCGATTGGATTATGCAAAAAAATCAAAATTAAAAAAGATTGAAGAAAGGGAAGTCAAAAATATAAAACTAATATCAACCATGGTAATAATGTGATCATCCCTCTTTATATTGATATCCATCGCAACCTTCTGAAACATGAATCAATGGATGTTAATGTTATAAAGAAAAAGAGAGGGGACATTAATGCCAAATAGAAAGAGGGAGAGAGTTGTTCACAACCTGATTGAAATGATGTTTGAATTCCTGTAGCCCCATTACCTCATTGTTGACATCATCATTCTTTTCCATGTGAATGTCTATTGCAACCTCTTAAACGCAAATAAGGGGACACCAATGCCATCATTCATGGAATTAATGTGCAATCAACAAAAACCAAGTAGAATTTAAGAAAATATACCTCAAAAAAATGGACCACTGTCAAATTCGACACCAAGAAGAAGAAAAATATTTGAAAATGAAAAACAAAAAGAAGAAAATAATTGAATGGCTAAAGAGAGAAAAAAATGAAAAGAAGCAAAAAATTAAAAGAAGAAAAAAAAACAAAAAGAAGAAAAAAACCTTGATCAATTGCCACATTAAGAACTAAAAACGAATAAGTTCTAATCTCGTATGCAAGCACCAAAAAAAGCTTTAAAAAAGCCCAGCCATCACCCAAAATCCTAACTAAAACCTATTGAGTGATCAGTGATATTGAGTGATCTCTGTTGATTGATGACAATGACCAAAGATCACTTATTCAAATTAATCTGAAGGCACAAAAATAAACATTAAGTGATCTTCCTATTCAAATTAATCTGAAGGCACAAAAATAAATTTTTACTGTCCGTGGCAGACAGTAAGAATGAAGGTACAACTATGAACTCATGAAGGCACAAAAAAAAGCTTTTTTTTTTGTGGTCTTTGGTAATTGATATCAATAAACTAAAGCAGTCATGAAGACACAAAAGCTAATAAAAGAACTAAAAGAAAACTTTGAGTGATCAGATCCCTCATGAAGGAACAAAAAAATAACTTTTTTTTTGTGATCTCTGGTGATTGATGCCAATAAACAAAAATAATCATGAAGACACAAAAGCTAAAAAAAAAACTTAAAAAAAACTTTGAGTAATCAGATTCCTAATGAAAGAACAAAAAAAAAAGCTAATTTTTTTTTGATACCATGAAAGAACCTATTAAGAGTCATACAGTTTGGTCATCATTCTCTTTGTGTTCTCTTTCTCTTTATTTCAACGATGGATATTTGAGACGGCTATGTGGGATCTAAAATTTTAGAGGATTTGCCATGAAGTGAAAATTTATAAGGATTTTTTTTGGATGGGATTTGGGCGATTTCGAGTAGGATTTGGGGTCCGCGGATAAGGGGCACGAGGTACGAACATGGAAGAGGGAAGGGGAGAGGAGAGTGGGATTTGTTCACGATTAGTGGGATTTTGAGCAGGATTTGGGGTTAGCGGATAAGGGGCTAAAAGATTTGCTCGATGAGGGGGGCGATCAGCGGGGGTCCACAGATGAGGGGCGAGGGTGCGATCAGGGAAGAGGAGAGGGGGCAGGGAGGGTGGGATTTGCTCGAAGAGGGAGGTGACTAGCAGGGCGTGTAGATGAGGGAAGAGGAAAGAGGTGCGAAGGGGGGCAATCAGCGGGGCGCGATCATCGGAGGGCAGAGGATGTGCGATCAGTTAGGACTGGGACTGAGGTATAGAGTTTTTTTTTTTTGAGGTGTCATGATCGTATGGTTGAGAGTGGATTATAAGAAGCAGAAGAAGCATTCCTCTAACCAAATAAGCACATGGGATACAACTCTTACATCACGATAATGGTATAGTTATCACGCAAGAATTTCCCTATACTACTTATAAATTTTGACTATCCTAGATCACCTACGTGACCATGTATTATCGTCAGTGAGCAGAAGATACATCCCTCAAACCAAATAAGAATAGGGTACATGACTTCACAGCATAATAGTAATACAGCAGACACGCTAGGTATTACCTATACTACTTTATAATCCGTCTACCATAACTTAACAACTAGATAATGCATCGCTCACAGTGAGTAGACGATACAATATCCTTTAACCACAATACGGTAGATGATACATTCTCTATACGTAGTAGAGATACCTTAATTCTAACTATTTATTCTATAAGAAAAGTCATTATGATGCTAAGCACAGCTAGTTTAGGGTACTTAAGGAACCATCACCACCTATAAGACTCATTCCTGCTCAAAGGGTTATGAGAAGTTTTGAGTCAAATGCACTAACCATGCAAGTTCGATGTAACTTAGTCCACCCTTACACTACGCGACAAATGATATTATGAGTTAGACTTAACTGAACTGATATGAGGTCATTACTTTTCTTAAACTAGGGCTAACATTTGGATCACTTATATAATTATCCTGAAAGGTCTAAACGATAATTAGGAACTAACCCTAACTTTGGTGAACTTAGATGAGTCTAGAAAATTAATTTAATATAAACTAGAAAAACGGGCATAGCTTTTGTCCCCTTTTCAGCATATTGAAATGTTCCCTGATTTGAAGGTTGTTTCTCGGTTGTGGTCAGACCACACTTATCCTTAGAACATATAAGGTGTTAATTAATTACTTAAATCAATTATTAATTATTAATTATTTAATTATAAAATTATTTACTTTATAAATTATTTGTTTAAATATTTATTTAATTTTTATCTTTCATATGAACCATTACTATTTATTTCTATATAATCAACAAAATCAAAAATATGGAAATCATCTAAAAGTTCAAGAACATTAATAACACAAAATAAAGAAAAAATTTAGATGTTCATGCATTTTGGATAAAATCTAAAAATCAAATCAATTTTTGATCTAAATGAATATTATTGCGCTATATATTTGATACAACTTTCATTCAATACAAAATTCCATTTAAGCAAGTTGACAGTACAAAAATTTCAGAATTATGGACTGCTGATAGCAAGCCATAAAACTAAGAAAATCCTTCTTTTTGAGCATGATGTAAACCTTAAATCAAATTTTATTCTAAATAAACTTTGTAGGAACATAAGTCCTTAAAAACTCTCATGTTTTATGGGATTTTATTTGAACAATATTTATGGGCTAATTTCATACTATAATCAAGACTTCACAATAAAAACAAGTATTAGTTTTTCATTTTCCAAGAAGAACACCTAACATATTGTAAAGTTATGATCCTAAAACCTTAAGAAAACCTAACCTAACTATTGTAGCTTACCTTTAGAGGAAGATGAAGTTCTACAAAGTTTTGGCCCCTTTTTTTTTTCTTCTTCTTCTCCTTCTCCTTCTTCACGTTTTTGCAAAAATAAAAATTACAGAGCTAAATCCCTTAATTATGTGATGCCGAACAGTGAATGACTAATGTCTATATGATAATCAAGAGATTAATGGCTAATATTCAATGACAATAGCAATTATAAAACTTAGTTAATTCAATTTTCAATTATAAGATTTTCTCAGTAAGTGATTAAAGATGGTCTAGCAACCTAATTACTTGCACGTAATTCCTAGTCCGACAAGGGTCTAAGTGTTGGATCATCTGGGAGTCAAATGATCCCAGATATTAGAAAACAGGCTTCAATATATATCAAAACTTAATACCAATCAAAAGGATTTAAATTAATGGTTTCAGCCTCAAATTGTTTTCAATAGGATAATGACTAATTTAATGTTGGTAATATTCTATTCAAAGCTAGCAGTATTTAATCAAAGAATGAATTCTAAATATTGCAGGAATCACGGGGTTGAAAAGATCTAACCGATTCAGGAGATTCAATTGTGGTTGCTAGCAAACGAACAATTATGCAGTACAGGAATGACGAGACCGACTTTTCAGTCCAGAGAACACACGCTCCATGATCTCCGGATGACAGCAAATCAGCACCAATGATGGTCTTTGATTTTCAAATGAAAGTGTGGGTGGGTGCCTTCAATGCTCAAACACAATAATGCTATTTTGTCTTTATATTTGGGTTGTGGCAGGCCAACACAGCTATGTGTTCAATCACTATCAAAGATCACAAGAGATGAGGTCTTGACTTTGATTCATACTATTACAGAAAGGGGTACGAGGCTTCTTCTCGGGCTGCAGTGAAGAAAACCAGGCCACATGGTGGTATGGTAAGGGAAAGAAGGAAGCTGTGGCATGGATCGGTGGCGATGCGATGACGGGCAGGTGGGATCGGCGGCGTAGGTGGCTACAGATCGAGACGGCAGGGGGTGGCATGGCAGGGTGGTGCGGGTGGGGTTGGGAGGTCGTGAGGCACTGGATCGAGGCCGAAAGGCAGCAGATCATACCGATCTCCTGTGATCGGGTTTCTCCTCCCTCTTCTCTCTCTTCTTTGTTGTTCTGTAATGGATGTAAAAGGAGGTGCAAGGTATGAAGGTGGTGGTGATGAATATGGTGGGTGAAGATGGAACGGGGTATGGGGCTCGCCGGCGTCGCACCGACGAGTTCCGACTTCACACCGGCGGGTCTCGCACCCTCTTCTCCTTCGCAGAAAAGCAATCGATATCTCACGATTTTCGCAATCCAAAAAATTTCATTCATTAACTAACTAAAATAAAAATCTGCTGGGCTTTATGTAGCCTTACACAAGATAACCAATCCCAAAACAAATAAGATCACAATCCTAACTGAAACTAATCCTAATTAACAATATTTTTATCCATCCAAAATTAACTAAATAAATAGCAACATAAAAATACTTTTGGTTCACGAGCCCATTTCATGGTGGGCTAATTCATAGCTACTCGAACCAAATCTGAAGCTGTCAGGCTATCTTCTTTCGGCGTCAGCTGTAGACACGTGTCGTCGGCGGACTAGCACCGGTGTCCCCACCACTATGGTTGGAGCTAAGAGCTTTTGGAAAGGAGGAGGGGCTTTTAAGGGAGTAATATGATCATTTAAGGAAGAGGAGAAAAGTAACTTTGATGAAGAAATGAAGGGATCGGTGAGAGGGAGTAAAACAAAAGGGTTTTTGTCCCCTTTGAAAATGCTAACCACACCCTCCTTCCTTTACTTATTTGCTTTCCATTTGGAAAGCACATGAGTGTATGTATGTATGTGTGTGTGTGTGTGAAAATAAGATCATGTGGGCCCCACCTAATGGCCATCCAAATCCCTTAGAGTTTTGGTTAGTGTTAATCAAATTTAGAACCTAATTAATCTAGTTTAGTAGCCTAGATTGTGGCTAATTAATATCCGATTTTGGATAACTTTACTTTCCATATGGAAACCACATGGGGATGGGATGATGTCATCAAGGACCCAACTTGATGGCCATCCACTCCCCTTTCGGTTAGGTTTAGTATTAAACGTGATTAGGACTAATTAAATGCGTTAAGAGATAATATTAGGGTTTACTAATCCAAAAATTAGGGTTTAGTAATAAAAAACCAAAAAATAATGTTAATTAGTAAAACATCCATTTTCAATTATATTTTGGTTTAAAATAACTTTTTATAAATTTATGAAAAAGTTTATTTTTTAAAAATAACCATTTTGTCTTTTATATGCAAATGGGGCCCTATCTCTTTGTACGTGAGCCCAGACCCTAGACGAAATGAAAATGCACCTAGAGAAAATATTTTCTTCTTTAAAATGCACCTAGAGAAAATATTTTCTTCCCCCAAGGCGATGCTAAAGTGTTGAGTTTCGAAGTTAGGGCATAACAGCTCCGTTCGGACAAAAAATATGTATTTTTCTATGCGCAACCTCTGTACACTGTCTCTCTGATTTGATCCCTGTGCACTTATGTCCCCGTAAGTGCCACAGGATATCTCATTTGATAGTTAACATAAATTTAAAATAATATATTTGAATTATTTAATTATAGAAAAAATCAAGCATTTACAGAGAGAGAAAGAGTAGAAGCTTACTTATGGAGTTGCTCGGTGGTAAGGTGTTTTGAGCACAAGAAGTGGTTTGAATGTGGCAAATAATTTATAGAAGAAACTACAAGGGTATGACAATGATCAAACATAGATGAAAGAAATACTTGGATAAAATAGAGTTTAGTTGAATCAAACACAGATGAAAGAAATACTTGGATAAAACAAAGTTTAGTTGAATCAAACACGAATGAAAAAAATAACTATATATTTATATATAGATAGAAACACCTGGAGATGAAGATATGAGTACTTCTCGATCTCCTATTATAACTGAATCGAAAGTTAAAAAGTTACAGCAAATGCGAATAAAAGCAAATGAATATGAAAGTACAAGAGAAAGAGCACTAAAAGAGAAAAAACAGAGTTCCTATACTTATTTTTCTTCACTCATGTTAATAAAATAAACCATAACAAATTTAGTTGGATTAAACAAAGATTATTTGGTTGAAACACAGACAGGGGCCTTACCTAGCAATAAAGATTTCATAGAGAGAGAGAGAGAAGTAGTCTTACCTGTGTAGGTCCTCGGTCGTCTCGATAGAACTACCGAGCGCAGAAAGGGGTCCGGACAGGGCTAGTGTCGCCGGTCCTATCTCCCTTTTTCTTTCTCTTCAGAGCGAGTGAACGTTGTCGTTAATCGTGAGGTGGATGATCCTCCCTATCTTCATATGGCTGGATGCAATCATCAGAAAAGGAATTCGGCATATTAGGAAAGAAATTTTGGTAAGAAATATTTTGAAACATACTAAAAACTTCTGAAAATATTGGCTAGTTAATTTTGGGAAGAAATTGGAGTGTAAGAAATCAGAGTATTGGGGAGATCGGAGAGTATGTGAAAAAATTGCCAAGAGGGAGCGCAAGGGAGGCCAAGATTTTAGACATGGGGGAGGGTTTTAGGCCGGGATTTAGGCTATGGGTTGCAAAGATTTTTGCCGATATAGGGATAAAAAGGAGGGACGTCGTGATTTTAGGCGATTTGCACTGATAGGGGGAGGCCCGGATTTTAGGTCCTTTTGAAATCGGACATAAAAATAGAACGATCCGCCACAAGATAGCTGTTCATTTCAAATAAGCTGTGTAATCGGGATGGAATCGATGGGATCGTTGTTTTTGGTGGACTAAATTTAGAGTTGTGATAATCTCCTACCAAAAAAAAGTGACAAAATAATCGGAGAGGGGCGTTTGGAGATGAAATCACAACAATCATGGTTGTTCTTTACTCTTTTATCTTTTTTTTTTGGAATCACATGGAAATAGAAGTAGATGAAATCGTAGCAGTTATAGATGAAATCGCAGTAATTATATGAATCTCGAGTGACAAAACCATAGCTGTCCTTTGCTTTTTTATTTCACTCGTTATCATGGTTGTTCCTTTATTGCCACCACTAAAAATCCGAACAAATCCAAACCACACCTCTCTCTCTCTCTCTCTCTCTCTCTCTCTCTCTCTCTCTCTCTCTCTATCACAACGATCCCTTAGTTCCCACCTCTAAACTTGAACAACTCCCAACCGTACATGCCTTATGTCCGCATTCATTGTGTATAGTTGTTACCTCACACCATTGATCCCGAGAGACCTTGATAACATATAGTTTTTTTTTTCCATATTCATTGTGGTTAGATGACACATGGCTAGATGCTACGGTTAAACCGAGACTCCCTTCTCTCTTTCTATTCCGTCTCTTTATATCATGATCGACTGTGGGATAAAAAAAAAATGTCATCAAGATCTCTTTCTATTCCATCTCTTCATATCATGATCGACGGTCGGATATACCCCGTTCCTTTTTGTGGTAAAGTTGTAACTAACGCAAACTCCCTTAGCATGTTATATAGATATCATTATGTCAGGGTCCAAATCAAAACATAAATACTACTTTTTGTAGCAGGAATTTTTTTTTTTCACATTGCTTCTCTTAAAATCTATCTAGTCTTTCAAGCCTTTTTGGATTTCCTTTTAGAAGTTACAAGAATTTTTTTTTTAAAAAAAGATCTTCAATCTGTATTCGTATATAGATAAAGCCCTCTCTCTAATGTGAGTTTCTATTTGCACACCAAGTTTTGCTCTGCATACACCCTTTTAATATTTTATTATAATTTTACCCCTATGCAAAATTACCATAATGCCTATTTATAGCAATACACTAGCCCCGCTATTTTCTTCACAATATTCTATCAAACCTTTTCCCTTCTCTCATCATTCCCCTGACCCTAGCCCATCATTCCCCAAACCCTCACATATTTTGAGCAATAAACAAACAACACATTGTCTTCGAGGATGCTAGCATGGACAAGCAACTGATCATCCAGAAGGAAGCTAGTATGGAGGTGGTAAAACATCATTTTTTCCTCTGATTCGCGACCTGTTATGTCGACATGGTTCGAACAGGTACCAGTACGTTCGACCAGCAATGACATAACAATCAATAGTATGTTCTGCGGACCACGACAAAACTAATAACGATGTCTTATGCCATTGCTAGCCAAACAAAAGCTTTCAGTTCTAGGGCGTCGGGGGTGTAGAGGAGCTTGGCATTGGTGTTGCCGAGGGAGACGTCGGGGGCAGAGAGGAGTTCATCATTGGCTTAGGGAGGATGCTAGGGCGTCAATGGTGGAGAGAAGCTCGACAATGGTGTTACTAGGGGAGGATCCTATAAGATCGGGGTCTGAGAGGAGCTCGCCGGTGGCTAGGAAGGATGATAGGGAATCAGGGGCGGAGAGGAGAAATGGGGAAGGGATTAGAGTTACAACTTGTTTGGTTTGCTGTAGTTGGTACTCACTTAGTCATCACTCTGGGTTTCGGCCTCTTTGGTTCGGTGTAGTTGCCAAAACTACCAAAGTTGCAAACCCCCCCCTGTAGCTTCTTATAGAAAATGGAAGATTTCGGTGTAGTTGGAACATGCGGCCTTTTGAGGCTTGTTCCAACTACAACGGTTGCCGCCCCGCTACACGCATGGGTTCCAACTATAACCAATCAAACAAGTTGTTAGGGGTCAGAGAAGGAAGGGAGAAGAAGAAAAGGGTGAAATGTATTAAAAAAGATGCAACAATTTTTTAAAAACGGATTAAAAAATAATTTATTTGGAAGGAACGGATCCAAAACTTTTAATTTAGCAGCAACAGATTTATACGGCAGTTCAACTGTCGTATAAGAAAAAAATAGCCACTTCTCGCGATACTATCCGTTAGCTTTTATACGGCAGTCCGACTGCCGTATAAAATCAAGACTAGTTGTTGGGGTCTTTATACAACAGTCAGATTGTCGTATAAATAGTCGTTGGTCTTTATAAGATAGTCAAACTGTCGTATAAGATTAGACTACAAACAAATTGTCGTATAAGGTTATACAACAGTCAAACCTCCGTATATCGGGATATGCATCAATTAAACTGCCTATATGGCAATTGGAATTGCTGTATAATTCCGTTGTTGATAAATTAAAAGTTTTGGTCCGTTCTTTTCAAATAAAATATTTTTTATTTTGATTTTTAAAAATTGTTAAAAAAGATGGAGGATATCTTAGAGTGATAATTTTTTTTAAAAATTTGGGACGGAGTGAATTGAGAAACCGGTGCGTGTATCAACTAGTGTGTGGAAAGAGAAGCTCTCGTCTCTAACGTGCGCTGTTTCTGAAAGAGGAGAGGTGAAGACCCTACCCGACTGCGACTGGTGCTGGAGCGCCCGTTTCGTTGTTGGAAGCATGCAAGACCCCGCGGAGATCCGGAACCTCCCGATCGACATCGCATTCGCTCGTCTTGGAGGTACTCAGATCCCCATATCAATCCATTCCAACACTTTTTTCGATCTTATTTTTTTCGGAGCATGCCATCGATCTGATTAGTTCTTCATGCTAATTTTGACAAATTTTTTTGGTGATTTAAACGTTGGAAGAATGGCTGGTGGATCGGAAGAAGATACCGCACGATTGGAGGAAGCGGCTGAGCTCGGCGAGATCCCGGATCTCCTCAGCCTTCTCCTCATTGCCCAGGGATCTCGATCCATTCCTCCAAACCCTAGATCCCGAAGGTAATCTGTCTGCTCGAATAATTTAAATTTTTGATCTAGCCGAATCGACTTTTAGGATTATTTGCAGAATTTTTATCTACTTCGTCAGATCTTTCCAAACCCTAGATTACTTTTGAACTGAGAATGAAATGCCATGATGCCTTGCTCTGGAGATTAGAAGATGGTAGCTGTAACTGAGATAAACATAATTAAATACATAGGAAAGTTATGGTTTCTCTGAGAGAAGCCGTGATGATAGCATTTGGATGGTTAGTGCTGATTAATGTCCGAGATTATATGGAACTTCTAAAAGAAAATTGTTTTGCGGTGCATGGGACTATTCGTCAACACATCCGTTTGCTTAAAAATCTTAAAGGGCTTGTCTGGATGTTGCGTATATATTACGTGTGTTTCTTTACATATGTATTGTTGTAATGCATATGTAAAGAAACACATGTTCATAGTTGTATTTGTTTATATGTTTTTGTCATTTATACATATTTGTGTATGTGTTTGTGTCTAAAGTGGGGACCATATGTGCAAATAAGTGATGAGTTTTTATTTGTTTATTGGGTGAGATGAATTCTCAAAAGATCAGCTAGCGGTACATATTTGAACGTCTACAACCGATTGCACATCTAAAAAACCAACAACCAAACATAAAATTTTCTTTGTACCTGTGCAAATAGAAACACACCTTATTTGAACAGGATCCAAATAATACCAAAGATTTGTCAGTCTTTCAATCATTTGGACTTAATTATAGTTTATAGAGAAGTCATTCTCCAAGGTTTTGAGAGCATCTTCAACAATCGGCACCCTACACTACCGGTTTTGCCAGCTGTAGGAGCTAAACATGCCTTTTAGTGCTCCAACCAACTACCTATTTCGCTTTTTGATTTAGAAGGAGGATTTCGGCTCCTCACACTTAGAGCATCTCCAACTAACTCCTACCATTTTCTCCCTATCTTGTGACATCAGCATTGTAGGAAGTAGAGAGGAAACCCCTTTTAAACCGACTCCTACATGCCTAAATACCAAATTTGTCCATACCCTTTCATACAATTTACAATACTCATAAATTCAAATAATAATAAAAAATGTGTCAAAAATTCTTTATAATTAAAAATAATTCAAATAAAATGTTAAAAAATGACAAATAATGTTAAAAACTTAGAAATAATATCAAAAAATTACAAATAGTAATAACGTGCATAATTATGTTCTTTGGGCACGCATTCCGAGACGACACACCTACTCAACGGGCATGTTTATGTTCGTTGAGCACGTATTAAGAGGCAGTACACATTTACTCGACTGATTATTTTTGTGCCCGATGAGCACCCATTCCAATACAACACAAACTTTCACCAACTGTCATATTTATATATGGTGGGCATGCATTTCAAGACGACACACATTTACATGAACGATTATATTTGTGCTCGTTGGGCACCCAATTTCACCAACGGTCATATTCTTGTTCTATATATATAGAGGCATCTCTATCTCTCTCAATAACACAAAGCCCTCAACTCTCTCTCCTCCCCCTTTCTTCTTGTGTGTGTGTCCACTGGGCTCCATTCAAACGTCACCATGTCGCTCAATTATCTGAGGGATGTGCCTTGACGACTCCAGCTCCGAAGATGAAGAGATCATGATGGTGGCCAATGCTGCGTTTGAGGAAGATTAACGAGCTTGAGATTATGTGCAAGTTCATGTCGAGGATCCGTTGAAGGTCACGCACTCATCTGACGTGATCGACCTCTAGGCCACCAGAGGCTCTTCCAACGCCACTTTGTAGAAAATTTGACCTACCCTCATTAGATTCCGTATGAGCTGCTCTCTATTCCTCCGGATTCAAGCCGCAGTGGTGGAGTACGACGATTACTTTGTCCAAAAGATAGATCATTGTCGAAAATTGGGGCTATCAAGGCTTAAGAAGATCACCGTCGTGATGAGGATGCTCTCCTACGGAGCATTGTGGAAAATTGGGGGTGTCGAGGCTTCAGAAGATCATCGTCGTGATGAGGATGCTCTCGTACGAAGCATTGATAGACTCTGTTGGAATGTGATATTGTTGCTTGCTTGTTTTATTTAGATTGAGATAAACAAGGAAATTTTAGGTACTTTTAGGATTTGGAAGGGATTATTGAGAAAATTAGAATCCTCTTCAATATCCGATCCTTTACTTTAGCCAAAATCAATGATGCAATAAAAAGCAATGAAACTTGCAATATGGTTGATGCGCTCTATCGCCATTGCTTGTTTGGTGGCTGTTTATGCAATTGTTTATGCCATTCCTTTCAAGTACCTTGAAGCACATTGGATGTGCTTTTATTTCTGTTTTTTTTCTCCCATACTTGTTTCTTGTACTTGGATTTTAGCATATGTCGTGTGTGGACGAAAGAATTTGTATTTCTTTGGTTGCACACATCATTCAATCATTCATTTGGACTACCAAACTATGTTATTGTGACAATATTAATGTAAGTGGAATGAGCATTGATTGCAAATATATATATATATATATATATATATATATATATATATATATATATATATATATATGTCGCAAAAAAATTGAAGCTTTCTCCATCCTAGGATAAATATCAACGTCATGAAGAAAATGATTATATATTTGTATGTGTTTGTATGCATGTCATATTTCTCCATCTTTTGGAATACCATTTCCTTTCATATCTTGTTTCTAGCATTCCTTTTATTTACAATATGTTTCTACTAATTCTCCAGAAAAGTGAATTTGTTAGGGTTTATGATTAATTGACTATATAGTTGTGTTTATTTGGATGCATGTCTGTATGTATGTATTATGTACCTACATCTGCATTGATCACTTCTCTCAGGCAAATTGCGTATTCTTTTCAGTTATTGGGTACAATGAAGCAAAGCAAATATAGAACATTCTCTTGAATTAATTGTGTGGAAGCCTGGAAGGTGTTTTAGGAACACGACCCCCACCCTCAGAGCCGACAACTCATCCAAGGAGCAACGACTTGGTACTCCTTCCTTCTCCTAGCCTTGGGCCAGTGCTGTGAGCGCTGAGTGGGCTAGTGGGGACGATCGCTCCTTTTGAGGAGCGAGCATCCACCAAACACCTTTTACCCTGACCTCCTATTCTAGGAAGGATTTGGAGCCCCTAAAGTGGGTGCCCCCAGAATGTTCTTCCCGTTCTAACTATGCTATGAGAGAGAGAGAGATTAGAAGAGGAATTAAAAGATAGAGGGGGGAGTATGGGCTACGAAAGTTCTTTCATTAAAATAGCAATATTCTGTACTTACATACAATAAGCAAAGATTTCCCTCCCCCCATTCCTCTATCCCCCGGCTCCCCTTTTATAGTGGGAGCTGAAAGAGGAAAGCCTTACATTGTTGGACATGTGCCCCACGTGTTGCTATGACATTGGTTCGAGATAGTAGCCTGTCGTGTGTTGATAGGTGTTTTGCTCTTGTTGGTGCATTGGCTTGTGCCACGGATTTCTCCATGTGGCGTTGTTTGGCCTTAACGTTTTGTGCTTGTCGGTGAGCGTACGAACCTTCCACATATCTTTGTCTTTGCTGTGCTACTCTGGGACCCTTCTGCGGTCTTTGGGCTAGTAGCTTCTTTGGGGCTGATGAGGGCTAGTAGCTACTCCTGGCTTAGGACAAGTACTAGCACTATGCGATTGTCTTCACCACAAGCTCTTTGAACTGCTTCACTTCCTCGGATACTCCGGTCTTGCGTCGATGGCCTTCGTTGCGCTAGCCTGTCTTTGTCCATTGTCCCATAGGGGACTGAGCGGGGGTGAGTATTTTATGTACCCGCATTAATCAACATAAAGCAATAATATTTTTGGATGTTTATTAGTCTCTAATGTTAGATTTGTGGAACCCTTATTGCCACTGTTGGTTGAATGTTGTGAGTCAAGTTTGATATTTCATATTCGGTTTCGTGTTTGGCTTGGGCTCTGTTAATGTATAGAGATGGGTCGGGTTACATGTACAGTCGGGTCGGGTTGTATGGGTATACATGTACATATATATTGGGCTTGAGTCCCTTAATGAAGAGCATACCATTCTCTCCAAACCCTAGCCTCCATCTACTAACATGGTATCAGAGCTCCGGGTTCTCTCGCGGTGACGATGACGGCGACGAAGGCGATCCTCTCTGGCAGCCCCCCTTTCTCCGGCCTCTGAACTCCTTCCCCGACCTCCTTCGGCCACCTTGCAGCCCCCCTGCCTCCTCCGACAACCCAGTAGCCCCCCCTGTCTCCTCCGACCACCCCGCAGCTCCCCCTGCCCTCCTTCGGCTACACCGCAGCCCCCCTGCCTCCTCCGACCACCCCACAGCCCCCCCTGCCCTCCTCCGACTACACTGCAGCCCCCCCTGCCTCCTCCGACAACCCCGCAGCCCCCCTGCCTCCTTCGACCACCCCGCAACCCCCCTTGCCTCCTCCGACAACCCCGCAGCTCCCCCCTGCCTCCTCCTACCACCCCACAGCCCCCCCTACCTCCTCCGACAACCCATCAGCCCCCCCTGCCTCCTCCGACCACCCCACAGCCCCCCCTGCCCTCCTCCGACTACACCGCAGCCCCCCCTGCCTCCTCCGCTAACCCCGCAGCCCCCCTTGACCCCTCCCCTCCACCCGCCCGGCCCTCCCGAACTCTTCCCTCTACCCGGCCGGCCCTCTCGACCCCCCCTTCCATCCGCCCGGCCTACCTCGACCTCTCCTCCGCCCGCTCGACCCCCCGACCTCTCCCCTTCTTCCGATAGCCTCTCCCGGATCCTCCTTCATGGCCTCTCCTACCGTGTCGTCCGTCGTTGCGATCTCTCCACCGCTGAAGGCGGTCGCCTTTCAGTTGTCCTCGGCAAGCGACTGGCCTGATTGGTCGCTTTCCGTCGAGGTCGCGCTCTCCAGTCGTGATCTGTGGGGTCACATCACCGGTGATGATCCTCCTCCAGCTGCTCTCTTCGGTTCCTCCTCTGTCACCAGCAGTGCCACGTCTTCTGCTGCGATTGCTACCGTCACGACTACTCCCACGGCAGCCACGCTCTCACGTGGCGTCATCACGGGGGCCTATCTTTTGGACTATGTTGCACGTCCGCTCTTTGCTCCCATCGGCCGCCTTCCTACAGCGCGCGCGATGTGGGAGTATCTTCGGGACCGGTTTCTTCCGCGCGGCGGCGCACGCCGGCATCAGCTTATTTGTGACTCGCAGTCTGCCCGTCAGGGGGAGCGTACAATTCAGGACTTCTTTAGTCTGATGAGTGCATACTGGCATGAGCTGAACTCCCTGATCCCGGAGCGGTGTGCTTGCCCCCGCTCTCGGGATTTCCAGCGCTACCTCGATGAGGGCCACTTGCACCAGTTCTTGGCAGCGATTCGGCCGGACTTTGCTCTCATCGCTGCTCAGCTCCTGCACCGTGAGCCACTCCCTCGGCTAGAGGATGCTCTGCTCGCCTTGGTCGATGAGGAGACCCGCCTTCAGACTCAGGGCACTCGTCCTCCTCCACTTGCTCCTAGCTTCGAGCCTTCGACACCGTCCTGGCGGCCGGGTTTTCCGATAAGGCTGTCTTTTGTCACTACTGCAAGGAGTCCGGACATATGAAGCGTGAATGTCCTACACGTCCTCCACGCAACCCCTGCTGGGGTCCGGATGAGAGAGCCGCATGTTGGGCTTCTGCTTCCCAAGACGATCGACGCGACGGTCGAGGTGGACGGAACCGTGGACGTGGTTCGTCCTCCTTCCGCCACTTTGGTGGTACAGCGGCTACCGTAGAGACCTCGACGCTCCCCACTGCTCCTCCTTCGCCACTTAGCCTCCACCGGTTCCGCGACTGCTCACGGCTTGTCTGCCACCTCTGGTACTACTGCTCCATGGATCTTCGATTCGGGTGCCTCCTGTCACCTCACCTTTGACTCCACTGTACTCACTGACTGTTCTCCCACTCCCACTCACCAGGAGGTTCGCACTGCGGATGGGACTTTCGTCCCTATTCCGCAATGTGGATCCATCACTACTACCTCTGACCCTTCTGGTCGCCTGACCTTACCCCATGTCCATCATGCCCCCCGTCTTAACATTAATCTGATTTCTATCAGTTCTCTTTGCGACTCTGGCCTGATTGTTACCTTCACCCCTTCTGTTTGTGTTGTGCAGGACTCGCGGACGGGTCAGAGGATTAGGCTGGGCCGTAGAGCAGGAGGACTTTACCACCTGGACCATCTATATGTGTCTTCTGTTTCTGTTGCGTCTGTCATGTCTGTTACCTCTGATGCCGATCTGTGGCACAGAAGGTTAGGTCATATATCGAGTGATCGACTCAAAAGCGTATTCCGTTCGGGCGCTTTGGGTCGAGCGTCCTTCTCCCCTCTCTGTTTGTACGGGTTGTCGACTGGCAAAGCATCTAGCTCTTCCCTTCTCTGCTAGTGCTTCCCAATCTGATGCTTTATTTGATTTAGTACATTCGGACATTTGGGGTCCTGCACCTGTTGCATCTATTTATGATTTCATGTATTATGTGTGTTTTATCGATGACTATTCTAGGTGCACCTGGGTTTATCTTATGTGTCACCGGTCTGAAGTCCCTCATATCTTTAGGAGATTCACCACTATGATACATACTCAGTTTGGTCGGCGCATCAAGACATTTCGGTCTGATTGTGCCAAGGAGTATCTCTCCTCTAAGATGCGTGAGATTCTTCAATCTCACGGCACTCTTCACCAACAGTCATGTCCCCACACCCATGAGCAGAACGGAGTCGCCGAGCCATGTCCTTGAGACCGCACGAGCCTTGCTTATCTCTGCGTCTGTTTCTCACTCCTACTGGGCTGAAGCTGTTATGACGGCTGTCCACCTTATCAATATCACTCCGTCCTCTGCTCTGTCCGGTGCCACCCCATATGAGCGTCTTCACTCCAGCCCACCTGACTACTCTCTTCTTCGCACGTTTGGTTGTACGTGCTTTGTTCTTCTTCCTCCCCATGAGCGCACCAAACTCTCTGCGAGGTCTGTTAGGTGTGTTCACTTGGGGCTCAGTCGGGAGCACAAGGGGTATCGTTGCTACGATCCCTTGGCTCGCCGGATCCGTGTCTCTCGTCACGTTTCCTTTGTTGAGGATGTCCCGTACTTTTCCCCTAAGTCTCGGGATCTTTTCTTCCCTCCTGCGTCACCCTCCTCGCCCTCATCACTTCTCCACATACCCGTTCTACCTCCGTACTCTGCTTCCCCACCCACGCCTCCTCCACCTCCATCTTTCCCACCACCTACACCACCACCACCACCACCACCTACACCACCACCACCACCACCTCCTCCTCCGCCTCCCCTGCCACCTACACCACCCCGACCATCTGTCACGCGTGTCTACGTTCGTCGCTCTACCGTTCCTCCCTCTGAGTTGGGTTCCGCTGGTACCTCCTCTCCACCTGCAGCTGCTCCCCCCTGTCCGGTCGCGGATTCTGACCCTGTTCGGCGATACCCTACGCGCGAACATCAGCCTCCTACTCGCTATGACTACTCTCCTGACAGGTTTGGCTACTCTGTGTTTACTCCTGATTCTCCTTACCCTTCTGGACACTCTGCTATTGTCTCCTACTCTCCGTCCTATCAGGCTTTTCTTACAACCCTTCACATCCACCGGGAGCCCCAGTTGTACCGTAAGGCAGTTGTTCACCCAGAGTGGCGACAAGCCATGACAATCGAGCTTGAGGCCTTTCAGCGGACCCAGACGTGGGATTTGGTTCCTTGTCCCACGGGCGTGGTTCCTGTCAGTTGCAAATGGATCTTCAAGATCAAGACTCGACCTGATGGGTCCATTGAGCGGCATAAGGCGCGCCTTGTTGCTCGTGGTTTCTCTCAGGAGTATGGGATTGACTACGAGGAGACGTTTGCTCCAGTGGCTCGGATGACTACCGTTCGCACCCTCTTAGCTGTGGCAGCTGCTAGAGGGTGGCCTCTACATCAGATGGATGTGACCAATGCTTTTCTCCACGGTGATCCCTCAGAAGAGGTATACATGGCTCCTCCACCGGGCATCCCTGCTCCTTCAGGTCACGTTTGTCGTTTGCGCCGAGCCATCTATGGGCTCAAGCAGGCCCCTCGTGCCTGGTTTGAGCGATTTCGCAGTGCAGTCCTGGCCGCCGGGTTTATTGAGCGTCACTCTGACTATGCCCTGTTCACTCGCTCCTCCAGTCAGGGTATTGCAGTTCTTCTTCTCAATGTGGATGATATGATATCACCGGGGATGACAGTGCCACCATAGCATCCCTTCAGCGTCACCTCCAGAGTCAGTTTGAGATGAAAGATCTGGACTCTCTTTGCTACTTTTTGGGTCTCGAGATTGCCCGGTCAGCTCGTGGTCTGTTGGTCTCCCAGCAAAAGTACATCTCCGACATCTTTGCTGATGCTGCTCTTACTGACTCTCGCACTGCTGACACACCCATGGAGCTTAATTTGAACCTTCTTGCTACAGATGGTGAGCCGCTCTAGGATGTCTCCCGCTACCAGAGCTGGTTGGGATGCTCGTCTACCTCACTATGATCCGGCCAGACATTGCCCATGTTGTTGGCATTGTCAGTCAGTTTGTTCAGGCTCCACGTTCAGTTCACTATGCAGCAGTCCTTCGGATTATCCGCTACCTCCGAGGCACCATCACTCGTTCACTATTTTTGCCCTCCACCTCTCTGTTGGTCCTGCGTGCCTACTCCGATGCAGATTGGGCAGGAGATGTAGCCACTCGCCGTTCTACTACCGGATACTGTGTGTTTCTTGGTGATTCTCTTATTTCTTGGCAAAGCAAGAAACAGGAGTCTGTTGCTCGCTCCAGCACCGAAATCGAATACAAGGCTATATCTTCCACCACCGCAGAGATTGTCTGGCTTCGTCGTCTTCTACTCAACCTGGGAGTTGTGATATCCAGGCCCACGCCTCTCTTCTGTGACAACTGGAGTGCTATTTAGATTGCTAGCAACCCGGTCTTCCACGAGCGAACAAAACACATTGAGATTGATTGTCAATACGTTCGCCAAGAGTTTCTCGACCATACCATCTCCTTGCCATTCATTCCATCATCGGAGCGGACTGCTGATTTTCTGACGAAGCCCTTACGATTGCTCGCTTCCGACATTTTATCGGCAAATTCTCGGTCCATGATCCACCGTGAGTTTGAGGGGGAGTGTTAATGTATAGAGATGGGTCGGGTTACATGTACAAGTGGGTCGGGTTGTATGGGTATACATGTACAGATATATTGGGCTTGAGTCCCTCAATGAAGATCATACCATTCTTTCCAAACCCTAGCCTCCATCTTCTAACAGGCTCAAAACGAAACATTTCAGTTGTTTGGGTCGTTTTGGGCCAAAATCATAAAAAAGTAAAAAGAAAAATATTTAGAAGTTCCAAAAAAATTCGTAAAGAAGAGCTAGAGCTAAAAATATTTGAAAAATATTATGTAATTTTGTGCTGCATATAAGGAGTAATATGCTTTTCTAGTTTTTACTTTTTACGAATGTTAAATCAATAGAAGTGGTGAAGCATAACAACCGACTGTCAAATGCTAGCAATATATCTTAGTAGTATTGTTAATAATCAATTAACCATCACTAGAAAGTAGAAACTATAAGGTCATAGTTCGAACCCTAGAAACTATAGGGTCATAGTTCGAACGTGGTAACTACTATATATAAAGGATGCCATACATCACCAATGGTGTGCAAAACGCTTAGATGTATATCACAATTCTTGCACTGGTATTATGATGTTGCTGATAGTTAATTTGAGAATAGTCAAAAGAGGGGATGGTTACTTCGATATACTATCTCAGTGAGGAATCAGTTCAGGATGTGGTTTAGTTTGACTAGGCTAAAATCCGTACCATTTGGGACGATTTGGTTCGGCCCTTTGGGTTTGGCCGAATCCCGTCAGACTGTATGTATTATGTATTAGGTACTGTACATACACATTATCTCCTCTCTCTAACAAACTGCATTATGTTTTCAGTGATTGGGTACATGGAAGCAAAGCAAATATACAACATTCTTTTGAATTCATCTACAGAAAATCGTAATATATTTGGGCGCTTATCAGGTTCTGCTGTAAGATTTGTGAAACACACTATTCCCATTTTTTGGTTGAATGTTTTGAGTTCTTTCATTAAATCATATTCATGATCCATCTTTTATTCCGGCAGGGTGAATGGGAGTCTATTGTGAGGTCTCTCGAGAAGGATCATATTTTTCTTGGAGAGGCTGCTCAGATAATGGTTCAAAATGTTAACTATGAAATGTATGTGACTTGTTACATAGAATTTCTCACCAGAGTCTAGACAAGTTGATATTGTAATAAGTGTGTTGTAACTAATTTAACTGATTATCACGCTGGTGAAGTCCCTACCTAAAAAAACAGGTGCAAAAGTTTCAGCAACAATTAGCAGAACTAGAACGCAAGGAGTCTGATATTAAAAGAAACGCTGCTCTATCTGCAGCAAAATATTCTGAAATTTGCCAGGAACTAGGTTTGCAGGTCAGTATTTCTGTTTAAAGATATGACACCTATCATTTTGGTGCCTCTCCTGTTTAGACCTGCCAATGGTTATCATGTTGTTTGTTCTGCAATAAGCCATACTCTGTTACTGGATGTTGACAATCAATTTGAAACCTCATAGTTTTTTTTAATGTAGGGAAAAAATGTGAGACTAGAACTTTTAGAAACGGCAAAATCTCTTCCTTCCACATTCAGCAAAATTTTGCAAGTCCTAAATGATGACTCCATGTTACGAGCCATGGAATATTATACAAACTTTGTCAGAGATGCTCATACAGAGAAAGAGGTATGTCTACCAATTGTTGAAATATGATTTATTAATTCTTTAATTATTAAAGACAAATTATCTATTTCGCCACATGTTCAGAGAACTGTAAATATCGTAGATTAGTAGTTACCTTGCAGGTTGTGATTGGACCTGTTATGCACATTTAACTCTCTATAATGGTGCCTGCAGAAAAGTCCTGGTGTAGTGCTACTAAGTCTAAGACACCTTCAAGAAAATCCTCCCTCTCTGAATGTGTTGGTTTGTCCTGGGGTTCAAAATTCTTCCAAAGAACTGTCAAAACCAGGCTCGTCTGATACTATGACTGGCGGACAACAACCTGATACTGATGTCTCTATGGTTGGTATTGACTGGAATATATCTGTAGATGATACCCAAATTGACTGGGATATAGGTGCTGTAGAACATGCTGAAGGATCGGGAGATTGCTTTGGTTCCTATGAAATGATTGATTCGAATATAGACTTGAAGGATTCTGAAAATGGTAGCGGAGTGGTATGTGATAACACGCCGTTAAATAGCGCAGAGGAGGTTATTGTCTCGGGAACTTCGGATTCAGAGATATGCTGGGATATAAGCATTGAAAATCCTCAAGTGGGTGCACTTCAAGATGTTCTGCATGATGAAGGCCTAGAAACTCAACTGTTGAGTTCAAATGAATCAGTACAACCGCAGAATTTAGAGGAAAGAAGTCAACTTTTGGATACAGACTACAGGAATAAGATACTTGATGATTTGTTTGAGGTATTTTGTGATTACTAGTTATTTTTCCTTATATATGTCTCAAATTTCTTTTATCACCTTTTTTGTTATATCCCATTCTTTTGTGTTTTAGTCGATCAATTATCCATTTTATCATATAATACTGAATTGTTGTAATGTGTAGCTGTTTCCGATATCTTAATCTGTCGAATTGTGAGATCTTATTGACGCTAGTACGAGTAAAATACAGGGTAGATCTTGTAAATGTTTTTGTTATTAGGCAGTATATATTATGAAATATTATGAGGCAATGGCTATATGATTCAACGACTCCAGATTAAAGTGAAGGGTCTATAGAAAACAAATCAAGTAGTAAACCAAAGACCAAGTTCTCAAGGCTGCATCCTTTGGACAATTGGACTCCTTATTTCAATTGAATGAACTGATGTTTGATGATGGCCTTTTTGTTAAAGAAAATGAAATTTAAGCTCTTCTTAATGAAGAATTATCCATGTACTTAATCACAATCTTGATATATGTGTTTAACAAGGACCCAATACGACAGATCTGATGGGAAAAATAGAACTTGCTGTTTGTAAGTGGAATTTTTGTTCTTAGATAGCTACAGGAAATATTTTGGTACATAATATAAGAACGGGGGTGCCTTAGGTGATTTTTAATTTTCCCGTTGAGAAGCAAACAATCAAAATTGCTCAGTTTATCCTTTGAGTTTTGTAATTATCAATCCCTTAAGTGCTCTAGGATTATGACATATCTCTTCTCCAGTTTTGTTATATAGATTATTGACTTCAGGACTTTTATTTTTGCTGCTTTACCTATATTTTTCCACATATTGAGAAAATATAGATCCTTCTAAATTCAAGCGCCATTTGAGGGCAGTTATTATTGTTTGCTTGTTATTCCTTTCGCCATTCTTTTGCTTCAGACTGCTAAAGTGACTCCTTTTATCATTCTTGTGGTGAAAAATAATAATTGCATTGCAGACAACTATGACTAGTTTTACAGACTATTTACTTAAATTTCTGACCTATTTTTTTGAATTAGGATGTAGGGATTCGGTATGGTCTGATACCAACTAATGCCAGACTTGATCTAGTTGAGATGGATCAATCAATAAACCAACCACAAAAATGCAATAGGGAGAAATAAAGAGAGAAGGGCAAACTGGGCTTAGCAAAGTGCTGAGATTTCAAAAAAAAAAGGCAGAAATTCAATGTGCTGGAATTTTCTTTTGATTGATAAAAATACTGGCTTAAGTACGTACACCCTCCTTATATAGATGCAAACCCTCCAGCAAAATAAAACAGTAACAGAACTCGATACAAAAAACTAGTGCTAAAATGGAATTAGGATAGGACTCGTACCGTATTTCTGAAACTTTGCGTTTTTCCGGACATTTACGCTGGACTCTACTTGTAGGTTTTCAGGAGATTTCTACTTAAACAACACAAATGAAGAGAAAAAAAATCTTTTAGAGTCCGTATATGGAACCCTAATAGACTACTGACCCCTTTTGGCTTCTAGAAGCCATCCACTAGTGGGTCAACCTGCCCCCGCACGCGCGCGCGCGCCGGAGTGGGGCCCATGAGTAAGTAGCTCCAATTTCCTTTCCCGTGGTAGCAAGGACTAGGAGTCTAGACCCCTAAAATGGATTTGTTTTAAAATAGGTCTTGATTTGGTGTTGAAGGCAATCGGAGCCCAGAGGATATAGATTGGAGCCATTTGGCGAAGAACCGTTAAATGCATCACGAAAGATGAGCCTGTAGCATCTTTTGATCAGAGTTAGAGAGCTTTAAGTTTATTTTGGGGCCTTAATCCTGATCTTGTTAACCCACATGTAAGGGCCACTGAGTTAGCCCACATGTAAGGGCCACTAAGTTTGTGATTAGGATTGTTCCACATGGCAATTGGTAAGTCATGGTCATTTGTTAAATAGTTGCCATGAAAGCTATATTTTAAGTCATAGGTAAGATGGCTACCATGTATGCAATGTGTTTAAGTTATGACTTAGACGAATGCCATTTAAGCTTTAATTATAAAGGTATTTTGGGAAGATCAGATGAATGGGGAAAAGAGAGAGTGGGAGATGTGCCGACGGTTGAGAGATCTCCCTGTGGCGTGTGATGTACAAGTCCTGCATGCTATGCAGTCAAAGTCGGTAGTCGGGACTAGTCGGGATTGATTCGGGACTAGTCGGCCAAAACTTATTCTAACCCCTCCCCCCCTCCCTAAACATATATGATATATAAACTAGCATAAATGTCAATAAGTATATGATATTAGTCAGTTAATAACAATACATACCTTCACACTTCACAGCATGGGTATAAATACATAAGTACAGTCTAACAGAACACAGTTGTATTGGCTTCATGCCCATGTCAGAAGACTCAGAACTAAGAATTCATCACAATATTTGTTTGATGATGTTTAATCTATGAACAACCCCAATTTTGATTATAGGGTTATATGGATATCAACAAATAAACTAATTATTTGTCTATGTTTTTATCTATGATTCTCAGGTGCTCAACAGATGATTACAGGGAAGAGTCATAGTTGTGAGTTTTGCGACTCAAGAATTTGAGCCAATGTAAAAAAATCCAAACAAAATTGCTTGCAAAGACTCCTTTCAAAAATAAAATTTACTTGCAGAATGCTGTCTGGGGACTAGTCGGCAGTCGCTAGTCGGGGACTAGTCGGGTCTAGTCTGGGACTAGTCGGGATTCCACCCAGCAATAACAGAATCGGAATTAATCGGTCGGCAAAATGCCGCCTGGGGACTAGTCGGGGACTAGTCCCGACTTTGATAGCATAGCCTGCATGGACTTTTCTTTGTGTCGTAGGTACTGGGCCTCCTCTTCTTTCCATCCGTGGGTTATACATATGGGTCTAGGGTTCTCTTTTATGTTTTATCCCATGTGTTTTCAGCTATCGAGAAAGAAAATTCCGGTTCTTTGCTTTCTCATGTGATTTGAGATTTTCGTGGAGGGATCCATTGACACGGAGCGAGTCCGGTGAGGTGCTGGGCTTGACTCATCTACTTTCTTCTTCTCTCTCTTCTATTGTTTATTTTTGTTTCTGTACAAATACCTATAAATGAACCTATTTTGACCTTAATCTCTGCCAAAACCTAGTCCAAAGTCTTCAAAAGCCTATTCAATCGAATTCCCATCCATCCCTTAATGATCCTACACCTAAAGCCCCAATTTGTAAGCCCTAATTCCTTGTCAATTGAACAAAAATCAAATAAGGACAATAAAAGTCCAGATGTAATACTCCCTTTTGAAAACTCTAATATGTGCTCTAAACAGCATAAAAGCGTAATCCTAAATATCTTATTTATGGCTTCAAACATAGACCTAGCCTAGAAGCCTGTTCTGCATCAAATATCTTATTTATAGCTTCAAACATCTGCATCAAATGAACCTTGCAACCTGCTGAATTTAAATTTTGCATGCTACCTTGAGGCATCAAACATTGAGAACAAAGATGCTTTGCATTTGAGATTTTTAGCACCAATTCCAATCAATTGACCCTAGACTGAGAGGTGGTTGTAATAACTCGAAGTCTCGAACGCATATGGATTAAACCAGTGTTCTAAAAAGCAGTCTAGGCGGCCGCCTAGGCGGCGCCTAGGCGCTAGGCAGCCCCCCACCGCCTCGCATAGGCCCTAGGCGCTCCAGAAAAGCGGCCAAGCTCCCAGGCGGAGCTAGGCGGCCTCCTAGGCGGTGTAGGCGGGGCAAGGCGGCCGCCTAGGCGGTCTAGGCGGGCTGAGGCTGGCCAGGCGGACCAGGCTGACCAGGTGAGCTGAGGCTGACCAGGCGGGCCAGGCGGGTTGAGGCTGGTCAGGCGAACTAGGCGGGCTAGGCGAGCTGAGGCTGGCCAGGCGGACCATGTTTGCTTTTGTTCTTGTTAATCACTCAATCTTGAATTATGGTTATATACTTGTTCTTTAAAATAATGGTTTGGGATAATCTTGAACTTATATTAATTTTTAAACACACATATATATATATAATATAATATCAAAATAATAATTAAAATAATTAAAAAAAATGTAAAACGCCTAGGCGCCGCCTAGGCCGCCTAGGCGCCGCCTAGGCCGCCTAGGCGCTAGGCGGCTCCCCACCGCCCGACTAGCGCCTAGCGCTTTTTAGAACCTTGGATTAAACTTCTGACTTCAGGCTGGAGGTGCTGTAATAACTCAAACCTATATGGATTAGACTTTGATCCTAAAATCCAACCATTGATAAATAGATAACACATGCTGGTTAAGGAACTAGGCTCGTTTCAATTTAAAGCTAGTATCTCTCTTGAAGCAATTCTTCCCATGTTATTTAACATGTCCCCATAATGTCTCTATATTGATATGTGTGTGGGCACAAAAAGATGGTTTATCTTTATTGCTAGGAACCTCACAAGATTACGGTCGCTCCCGGGCCTTGGGGGTGGTGAGTCGGGGCGGTGAAGATGTTATCAGGAGATTGTGGGAGATATTCTTTGTAGGGTCCCTTCGATCATTTTCTTCACGGATATTCATACGATATTTCGAATGGGTTGCCCAAGATAGAGGTCTTAGAGGATTTTTAGCCTTGTTTTTGTCCCTTCTGTGCTTTGAGCGTCAATCGGATAGGGGGCGTTGACGTCGTTCATTGATCTTTGTATCTCCCTTAACTCTTGCTCGACCTCAGTGTTCTTGATCGTTGATCTTCGACTTCGATCTTGCTTTTGGCGTTGCTCTGGCTTTTGCTTTGCTTTGGCACTTGCACTTGAACTTAGAAGAAGAGAGGCTTGCGTTGCTTTTGCTTGTCGTTCTTCGTAGTTCGTTAGCTTTGACCCTTGTGTTGCTTTGGCACGGGCTTTGGCTTGGCTTTGGTGTGATCTTGCTTCGGACGACAATGGCGATGCCTCCAGATCTTCTTATTCTTTGGGCTTCCCCCTTTTGTGGAGTTTTGATGATGACGGTTGTAGCGACGACTTTGGCCTCCTTCTCCAAGCGAAATCTTTGTGGATGGAGCAGAACTTTCGATGACGACGGGAATAGCGCCGACTTTGGTTTTGAAGACGACGGTGTAGCACCTACTTCTGGTCTCTTTCTGCAAGCTTTCTTCCTTTGTGAATGGAACAGAGCCTTTGATCTTCAAGTGTGAGGCTTCACGTTGATGAGGACTTCTTGTGGCCTAAGCGATTCCTTAAGGGGTGTGCTTGCTCGTGCCTCGTGAAGCCTCCGATCTTCGAGCCTAGGAGCCTCCTTGCATGCAGAGCCTCTGCGTCCCTATCTTTCGACCTCTTGTGCCTTCCCCCAGCCCCTTTATTGATAGGTGAAGGGAAGGGGGTGGGAGATATATGGTAGAATTTTTTGATTCCTTTGAATATCTCTCCCCATAACTACCTAGGATTTTATCCTTGAATTTACTTGGAGATTTGATCATATCGCTTTTCTTTTTGTCTCAAGTATCTATGGGCTAGATTTAGGCTCTATCGTTTCATGATTTGAGCCCGATTTGCAGTTTGATAAATGACAACCCAGTGTTGTGTTTTGACGGTTGGATCAGTATGGATCCACGCATGTGTAGACTTCGGCACTACCACCCTTGATTTTCTTTCCTTTTTTTTTTGTTTTTTCTTTTTCTTTCCCCCCCTTTTTTTTTTCTTTCTGGCCGGCCACACCTCCCTAAGGGGAGGGGGCCGTGCGTCTTGACGGAGGGGTTGGTGGGCCCCATTTGCGGGTGGGCCCACCCCGGACCTCTTTTGAGAGGGGGCCGTGAGCCTATGAGAGGGGCCGGTGGGTCCACTCGACCCTCTTTGAGTCGGGTTCGAGCTCCGTTCGTGGTGGGTTTTCATGCGGGCTCTTAGATTTGAGGGTGACTTTATCATCAGTGGGACGGGCCTCCTCATGCGGGTTTTGGATGATGATTTTTTCATTGTCTACAATGTGATACCTTTTCCTTAATTTCCATCAATATTTCACCTCCTTTCTGCTTCATCGAGTACTTCGAAGTCGGTAGGAAGGATAGTAAATCTTTCTTCAACTTTTCCACCACTTGTTTGAGTAAGAAAGCATGACAAGTTTAAGTTAGTTTTCTGAGATTTTATTGCGTGTAATTATTATATGGTTAGTTTTCTGAGATTTTATTGCGTGTAATTATTATATAACCATCTTAAATCCTGGCATAAACCATGGGAATGTCTTCGTTATATTTACATGATGGTCGAATTTTAGGATTCACGGGCCTATTTGCATGTTCATTCTCTAATGCACGATGTTCCTCTTCATCAGGTAAAATCATTTTTAAATCAACGTTTAGTGGAGATGAAGAATGAAGAGACTTCCTCTTTACAACATCAAGTTCAGGCAGTAGCTCCTTTTGTACTGCAACAACATGCTTCGGATGCAGTCCAAGTGATGCTATCTGAGGTATTTTTGGCCATTTCCATGCTTACAAACAGGAAGACGCGCGACTTGATTATGATTCTCAACTCTAAAAGGTAATCTTTGATGCACTTGCTTTACTAATTTTGCATTTTTTTTCCCTGCTTGCCTTTGTCGTTATTCACGACAATTGCATTTGCCACACTTTTGCACTGTGGATTGAGTCCATTGGGAAGTTTCTCTTTTCTGAACACTTTATTTTTTGCTTCGAAGTTCTAAAAAAAGATTCTAGTTAAATTCTCACTCTTTCGGGGTTTCAGATTTCTCGACAGATTGGTTTCTACCGTGGAAGAAAAGAAGAACCATGAAGTGAAACTAAGAGAGAGTTTGAACGATTTGTCAGTGAGACGCATGGAGCTGCACAATGCTTTATCCTCGGTCTGGCCGAAACAAGTGAGGATCTTCCCCATTCCATTTACTATTAATGTTTCGTAACAGAAGTTGCTGATGCATTAATGTTTCTTTCTTAAAGCCCAAGTTCTATGATCCATTAATGTTTTCATTTTCTCTTATTGCTTTTTAAGTGATATTTTTTTAATGTTATTAAACACTGATGATCTTTGCTAATATGTTAGGAGACAGCGATTGCGAAAACGAGGGATCTAAAGAAGCTCTGCGAGACAACGTTGTCGTCTATGTTCGATGGGAGGCCAGTCAATATAATCGGAGAGGTTAACGCATTGTGAGTACCGATGTTGGTGCATAAATATTATGATGTTTTTTTAGGAATACGAGGTCATATTATAAAGTACGTTGTGTTTTGTTTTTGATCGATTCATGTACTAGTAGTAGTATATGGTCTAACATACAGTTCAAAATTTGTTCCATTGTGATTTTGTACCTTAGGGCTTGATTACTAAAAACATAAACGACTTGTAGACTTAGTAATAATATTATGGAAAATGATTCTCGTCTCACCTTCAATAGGTAGGGCGGCAACTTGGGTCGGGTTGGGGGTCAACGCAAGTATTAAAACTCCTAACCCTAACCCTAACCCAACCCCACCCAACCTCCAACCCGAGATGCCCAGCCCAAGCCCAACCTGAGCAAAAAATTCTATGCTTGGGTTGGGCTCGGGTTAGCCCAAGTTGGTTGGACGGGTCGGATTGTGCAGGTTCGGATATACTTATTATTTAAAATTTTACCCGATCAAAATCTAAAATTTTTTTATACATGCTAACACTACCATAGAATTTTTTTTTGCATTTTTATTCATGCAATTTACTAGATCATTAGATAATGTCTTTATTTTATAAGCAAGAAACAAATAAATAATATAGGGCTGGGTAAAACTGATGACTATGATAACGACCCCTTAATATATGAGTACTCGGGATGGTTGTCATTGTTACCTATATATAATAGACTCATAGATATACATGAGTACTCGGGTTCGGTTTGGGTCGGGTTACCTGACCTCTCAACCCGAGCCCGACCCAAATTCAACTAGGGTTCTATTTTTTTAACCCTAACCCAACCCAATCTTTAAATACATCAACCCAAACCCACCCAAAGTTCGGGTTGGGTTGGGGCCAACCTGCCCAAGTTGTAGCCCTATCTATAGGTTCCAACAAAGCCCCTTGACGTGGCAATTCAAACCGGATCCTTATACCCTTGGTTTGTCTTACCTTCAGCTTTTTAAAAGATTACAGAATGAGATTACAGAATGAGTTGTTTGTTTTATTTGTGAGTTGTGTTTTTTATTTAAAAAAAACATAATTTATTGTATACTTATCGAAATTATGAAAAATTTATATTTTTGGAATCTACTAATCAAGCTTTACAAAACTAGATACATATTGCCTATGAAATTCTAAGAAAAGAATTTGGATATAAGACTACACTAAGATTGTAAAAAAGCCCATCGGCCCGAACTCGTGAGTCTAGCCCAGCGCGATCAATGGCCCGACCCGGCTCGGCCCAAACACATCATGGGCCGGGCTTGAGCTGCTATCTTGAGCCCGCAGTCCGATCGCCCCGCCCAATTGTTATAAAAAACTGAAAAATGTCACTTTTGAAATCTTGATTTTTCAGAAGTGACATTTATGAACGAGCAGCGGAGGTGACAGCGGCATTATCAGAACATTGGGTTGCAGAATACAGCCAATCAATGTGATGAAGCGAGTAGCTACGTTTCATTTCATTACCAAAAAAAGAATGAAAATTGCATTATCAGAACATTGAGTTGCAGAATACTAGATTGACATGATGAATGATGATGATACAACGGGAGCATCCATGGACAAGGCCGCATAAGAATGGATGACGACCCTTTTTATCTTCGAAGGAATTTGCGGAACCAAATTGCGGAGCTTTTCGGATATCTCGTCAATCCATCTTTGTAATCCACGTAGTTGATGCCGAATCGCACTGTGTACCCAGACGACCATTCGAAATTATCCAGTAACGACCACGCAAAGTATCCTCTCACGTCCACTCCTTCCCTGAAATAAAAAAAAAAAATCAAATTTGTTCGCATTAAAGATGTCTTAATATATGATTAATTGTTGCGATACTAGAAATAATTTGCATCGATCTTATGGGTTGGATTTTATAACATGAGGGCACATATATAGTCTAAGCTCATCACACCTTATAGCTCTTTGAAGGTATTGTAGATGTCTCTTATGGTAGTCTATTCTCGCATCGTCCTTTAGGGCTTCCTCAAGCGATAATGTTCCATTGTTGACCTCATCGACCCCTGCAAGATTAGGTTCAGTACGAGACCAACGTACTCCATCATCGCGTACGTATTGCTATGGAAGAGGAGGCAGAGCGTAGAAGCCTGTAAGGACATCTTACCATTCTCTGTAATGTAGATGACCGGGTGGTTGTACTTGGCCTTTGCGTATATCAGAAAGTCTCTTATACCTTGAGGGTAGATGTAGAGCCAACTCGAAGCAGCCTAAAATACATCCCCATTCGATGAGTCATTGGCGTACGAGGGTGATCTTTAGAAATACATTATGTCAATGTATTTTCTACGTAAATATACGCATGTATCACATGCACGTATGGATGTTTATATAAGGATGATCTTTAGAAAAACTCTCTCTCTCTCTCTCTCTCTCTCTCTCTCTCTCTCTCTCTCTCTCTCTCTCTCTCTCTCTCTCTCTCTCTCTCTCTCTCTCTCTCTCTCTCTCTCTCTTGTTCTATAAAAGCATGCTTCGTGTTCACATACATATAAGCAATGAATGTGGGGGTTCTTGCCATAGGATGTACGTGCTGACTGGCTAGCAAGGGAGGCTAGGATGCACGGTAGAGAAGGTTTTTGAGAATCAGATTTCCCTCGTATTTTGCTTGGTCTCGTGTGGGAGGACCTTAAGGTCATGATGTAATGACCATCTTTGGTTTACCAAAAAAAAAAAGAATGTGGGGGTTCTTACCATAGGACCGATCGGGATTCCATTACGTACCCCTGTTGCACGAAAATACACCGTCAAGGTTTGAAGATAGATGCAAATCATGAAGGACTAAACCAAGATTTATGCATTATTGCCTGTCATTAAAGTGTATGAATCCGTAATGACGCTTTTGTTAACGTTATTAGTGAATGAAAGGCTAGAAATATAGTTAGTGGTGTAGTAATTAAGCCCGATGAAATCGAAAGCCCCCTCGATGCTTCTGGATTGCTGCTTAGTGAATTTCGGTAGGCAATCTCCGACGAGTGCTCGCATATTAAGCGGGTAGTCCCCTCGGGTTAAGGGATCCATAAACCTATACAAGTCATGAGAAAAAAAAAGAAGCAACATTATAGTTTAAAAAACGATAATCTTAGCTTATTAAGCACATGCACACCGTCATTAGCGGTAGGGGTAGGGATGTAATTGCCTCACCATCCAAAGCTGAAATCTAGGGCTCGCTCCCTTGCATCACTGTTGGATTTGGTATCCGAGAACGGCATAACCCATTGGGCATTTAGGCTTATACCTATCTTGCCCTTCTGAAATGCCTGCATATTCACCAATTCGTGAAGGTTAGGGGTGAACTACGGGCTTGCAGCATCCAAACCAAACCGACCAAACCAAACCAAACCAAACCGATCCATTTTGATCGGTTTTGACACATGCACTCAATGGATCGGATCAGATTGGGTTTTTAAAAAACCGACATGATTGGATTGGTTGACATATTTGTAAATTTAAAACCGATCTAAACCGAACAGAACCGACATATGTATATACATATATTATTTTATTAAATATACCATATGTCCTCATATATCCTTGCTACCAACAACCATTGCAATACTGTAGGATGACTCAAAATCAGTTAAAAATCTTATTTAGGCCTAATGATTTGATAACAATTATTATTTTTCAAATTTGAACATGGTCCAAAGCCTAAACCGACCATCCAATCCAATCAAATCCAAACCGACTTCAATTGGATTGGATTCCAATTTTAGTTTGGTTTCGATCGGATTGAAAACCCTCAAAACCGACCAATGTTGGATCGGTTTGGGTTTTGCCTAAATAGGTCGGTTTGGAACCGATGCACACGCCTAGGGTGAACCATGTCGCAACCTAAGACTCCTACAGATTAGTTATTCAATGAAGGCAGGATTTGATCCCAGGTACAACCACCAAGAGACTTTACTGGTTGAAGTAGCTATCACCATGGCTCAATCAATGACAGAGTTGTCTTCTCACCTGGTACTTGTTCCTGTATAGCTTCCAGGTGGCCGCATGAGCCAGCAGCTGGTGATGGGCGACGATGTAGGGCTCCCTCCCCGAGTCCCCCGTGCTGCAATTCAGGGCGCCACCGGGGGTACACCTCCCCGGAGCGAACGTGCTTAGCGCGTACCCGCCAATCGAGAAGATGTATGGTTCATTGAAGGTGATCCAGTGCTTCACTCGATCGCCAAACTCTCTGAAGCAAACTTCGACGTAATCGCTGAAATCCTCCCTGTGATGAAAAGCTGTATTAGCCTTTTTTTTTGGTGTAGCTCCAACTACAGTAAAATGAGTCTTGGTTCAGTCAAAACTACATAAGTTGACTACAGTATAACGAACTAAGCCTGTGTAAAACAGTCTGTAGTTCCAACTGCAGTAGTTTTTTTTTTTTTTATGGACCGGCCAGGCGGTCAGAGGATAGGGCGCTAGCGCATCAGCTCAAATAGGTCCGAAGATTGAAACAGGGAAAGCTGGATTAACTTTATTAAATTTCATAATCCCGTAAACATGACATCAACGGTCAGGATTTGCACGCACAAACAAGATAGGCAACAATGGCCTTGAGGCAAAGTTCGCTCCACGATGTCCTTACCGGGAGTCGAACAAGGAACCTCTCCAACAAGGGAGAGAGGAAGTATTGTTGGGTTTAGCCCCACATCAGTTATGGGTAGGGCTAGTGTCTTCATATACCCTCTGCGGACTTTCCCTTATAACCAGGGTTTTGGGGCGTGAGGGTATGTATAAGTGGTATCAAAATGCGGTTACTCCTAGCCAGGCTTTAGTCGGACCAAGGTGTGGCCAGGTTGTGCCCTAGATGTGCCTCTACCCCTGTGTCAGCACATGATAAGGGGGTCTATCAGGTGTTCAGCTCGGCCTAGTCTCGTGTGAAGGGGGGGGGGGGGGGGGGGGGGGGGGATTGTTGGGTTTAGTCCCACATCAACTAGATGTTGTGCGGAGGTCTCTTCATATCTACAAGTACCAGTCCAGACAACAGCCCCATGGTCAAATTGCGGTAGTTGGAACTTTATATAAATATGCAAACCAAGAACAAAAAAAAAACATAAAAATAAAATAAAAAATCTGCCCTTGTGTATGAGGACTTCCGGGTTATAATGTAATAACCAACCAGTCCGATGTATATATATAAAAAAAAAAAGACAGCAAAAAATGTATGAGCTACTTACACGATGAGGGGACTTAAGAAGCCACCATATTTGTCTTCTAGGCCTTGAGGAGAGTCCCAATGAAAGAGAGTCACAAAAGGCTGCAAACCTGCACATTTTATAACTAAGGAGAGAGAGAGAGAGAGAAAGAGAGAGAGAGAGAGAGAGAGAGAGAGAGAGAGAACCATTGGATACAAGCTCGTCCAGTAGGTTGTTGTAATACTTGACACCTTCTTTGTTGAGTCCCCCACTTAGGCTTCCATCTGTCATTACATTTGTTATGTTATGCATGAACCCTATCAAAGCACAGGGCTTCTAAAGAATTTTTTATTACCAACGAGGGGAAAAAAAAGGTTTTTTTTGACTTTACCTCACACTTAATTGGGGTAACTAAAAAGTACCTCCTCTATTCTTAATTTTTGAATCTTACCCCCAAAAAACAGCTCGTCCATTGCAAAAGGCCATATGGATTTACCTTTAACAAGGATGTAAGATTAAAAAATTAAGACCAGAGGGGGTACTTCTTTAATTACCCCAATTATCTGGGGGGCAAGATTAAAAAAACCAATTAGTAGCTTTTCTTACGGGGTAGTATTCTGGACCAAGAGATGGAAAATCTGTACGCATCCATACCCAT
Source organism: Chamaelirium japonicum (assembly GCA_947650365.1). Classification (NCBI taxonomy): domain Eukaryota; kingdom Viridiplantae; phylum Streptophyta; class Magnoliopsida; order Liliales; family Melanthiaceae; genus Chamaelirium; species Chamaelirium japonicum. The sequence goes on along the minus strand of OX393555.1, from coordinate 12,511,787 downwards.
ATCCTTCATGATTTTTACGTCTTCCTGGTTTTCCATCAAATAAAAAATAATAATTATGAGAGAGAGAGAGAGAGAGAGAGAGAGAGAGAGAGAGAGAGAGAGAGAGAGAGAGAGAGAGAGAGAGAGAGAGAGAGAGAGAGATGTCGAAATGGAAATAATAAAAAACTTTTTGAAATATGGGTGGAGTACATGAGTTACCTTGTAACGATGGTAAGAATCTATTGCTATGTCCCCATTGCTTCGATCGGCTATCTTATCTGAATAACAAATACTAAGGTTGAATAAAATGTTGTTATTATTATTATATGTGCTTTTGTGTTTGAAACCTTAATACATATATAAGCATTTTTGCATATCTATAATACATGGCAGGGAGGATATGTCAAAAAAATTACAAGTGTGCTACTATCTCGGACATATCTAATCGTCCAAACTATAAAGAGGGGTCAAGATATTAATAGAGATGGGATGGCGAAAGTAGATAGAGGAGATTAACAAAAAGGGTTTTTATGTAAAAAAAAATTATAAATTAAAAAATGTTGAGCGGTTTTATGTAAGAAATGGGGGATAAGTTTGGTAATAGGGTCATTGTTCATACGTTTTTCAATTGGGGTTTAAAACCGATGGGCCAATTGAAACATGCCATGTTGCCCTCCTAAATCTCTCTTTTATTACTCTCACAAGGTACTGGCACAGTTGTCCTCTTATGTCTTATGTCAATGTCAAAAGAAGAGAGAGAGAGAGAGAGAGAGAGAGAGAGAGAGAGAGAGAGAGAGAGAGAGAGAGAGAGAGAGAGAGAGAGAGAGAGAGAGAGAGAGAGAGAGAGAGAGAGAGAGTATGGCTATCTGATTATAAAGAAGATGGTTTGAAACAGTGAAGGAAAAACTGAAAGAAAACTACGTGGACAAAGCTCTACTAGCTCTGATCAAGCTTCATGTCATTCAACTTCAAATCCTATTTTAAATCGGGTTTGACTTGGGGGATGCGAGGTATTACAACAGGTTTTCAATTATCATTTATAAAGAATTTGGTAAGTGAATGACAATCGAGTGGGAATCGGGACATGTCTACAGATTTTTGGGGTATGTATAAAATTTTCCTTTACCGTATAGTAGAAAGCTTTTATTTTAATTGGGATCTTAAAACTCTATTTTATATAGAACTGGTATGACCCCTCGGGCAAGGCTCTGGTTTCGCTCAGCTCTCTAATGAGAAGCACATGGCCCCCAACATCTGCATTTGAGTCTCTCCCTAGAGAAAACCGAATAAAAAACAAATGAATGAGAAAGACATGGCCCTAATGATTTGCTCCCTAGAGAAAACCAAATAAACAATAAATGAATTCTGCACAAGGTTTAAGGTCCAGGCTTCACTTAGCCCTTTGATGAGAAACACATGGCCCTCAACAGTCGCATGTGAGTCATTCCTTAGAGAAAACCAAATAAAAATAAATAAATGCTACTAATGAATGCAAAGTTTAATGGGATCGTAATCTACGCGTTCACACTGAAGGGTAAAGGTTCTACATTTTCGAGGCCCGGGCCGCATGTAAGTTGCTCCTAAGTGAAAGTCAAATAAAAGACAAACGAATGCTACCAATGAATGTATCACTTAAAGTTCAGGCTTCGCTTAGCCCTTTGATGAGAAACACATAGCCCCCAACAACCGCATGTGAGTCTGTACTTAGAGAAACACAAATAAAAAGTAAATCAAATGTTATTAATTGATGCAACGTTTAAGACCCGAGCTTCGTTCAGTCTTGCGATGAGAAACACATGGCCCCCAATAGTCGCATGTGAGTCGCTTCTTAGAGAAAACCGAATAAAAAACAAATGAATGCAGCGGTTAATGGGATCGTAATTTCTATATGTTCACACTGATGTTCTATCTCCTTATGAGGTTTCTATTTTTGTATTGTACTGGTAAGAAACCCATGCAATGCCCGAATAAACTTGATGCGTGCCACTTAGTATAGACGACATCACAACCGTTCAAAGAAGTATACAATCTGGAGTAATTGCGATTTACTCGTCCAAGTATGATTCGCTTGTTCGAGAGATAGTAGTTATGATTTTTCTAATTAACATCAAATAATCATTAAATGCTATTGAATGGATATTTATCATCTTTATTGTAGGTTTTTAATAGGGTTTATAAGAAAAAGATCACAGGAGAAGGATTATGGCTCTTCAAAAGTGGTCCACGTGTCACAACACATGAGAGATTGCTCCATTTTAGTATTATACTATTAGATTAAATTTTAGGTTACTTAAGTGGGCTTGTGGCTTTCGTTTTATATGGGGTCTTAGACTATTTAAATGCTTTTGGGTCTCAAAGATCTTTTGTTCATGTGGGGCCTTAGTCGACCGCCTTATTAGTATTATGGTCATGCCGGCCCTACTTATATGGCCTCCATATTTTATGGAAAAAAAGTGCGACACAAGTTGTCTCGCGGAATTGAGTGGTGATGGACGGTTATGGTGGGATCTTGTGAGATCCACCAATGATGGGATTGGTCTAACAAATTTTTAACGGCAGATGTCCCGAAACCTTTTGGGCAATGGCTCACATTGGACTCGGACTTGGACTTATCCCTCCAAAAGTGAAGCCCCATCCACTCGGAATTTCTCATTGCAGTCCTAGGTAAATAGAGGGGGGAGGAGTCAAAAGCACAACCTCCTCACCCAAGCACCAGTTTCTTACCAACTCTCCTGTCCCCGGGTGGGTGAGGGACTCGTCTTGCATTGGGGTCAAGGGTGAGGGACTCGACTTTGCTCTAGTAGTAGCACCAGAGAGCGCATGCAATGAGGAATCAACGGCCATGATAGATTCGCTGGCTGCTAGTAATGAAAATACCATTAGTGAGTGGCTAACAAGGAGGGAGATCATGGGTTCAAACCAGATGATTTACCAATTTTGGACAAATAAATAAATTTGTGCCTACGCGGCGAGTTGCTGTGCGATGGGCGATGCGATGCGTGTGCGATTGGGCATTTAGAGGCACACTTAGCATGACACCTCGTTGCTTGAGGAGACTTTCTTTTAAGATAGGTCAGTCCAGTTGGGCTAACTTGGATCCAAACCGAGTTGGTACGGCGGTTACAGTTTGGAAGTTTGAGTGGTTAGATCCAAAGGATGCCAGGGGTGTCGGTTGGGTCCAAAGGGTGGCAGAAACACCTTTTTGGGTTGGCGGTTATGAATTGTCCGCCTGAGCAAATGCAACGATCCGAACGGGCTAGGACACCTGCCTGGGCAGTTGCAATCATCCGCCTAGGTGGATTGGTACCTGTTGACCTCCGAACCGTTGCACCTATTGGCTATCAAGGGGTGCCTCGAGCCCTGTATAACCAGGCCCGTTTCAGCCCTATTGGGCACTCCGAATCCTATCCAAAATTTATCTTTTCTTCTTTTCTCTCTGCTAGAGAAACCCGTGTCGCAGATTCCTAATAGTGAGTTCTTCACCATTGATGGGTGCAGTCTCACAAAGGCTGACGTGTCATGGCAGTGATTCGCGAGAGACATGACATCAATAAGTGGGTGCAAATAATGCTTTAAAAAATGCAGATTATTCGTGTTTCAGTGTTTGATTAATATTATTTTCTCTGTCTCCATGATCCCAGTCCATAAGTTGTCTAACAATCTTAAAGCGTCATCTCTAATGGAGACTGATGCTAATGCTGCCACCATCAAAGTCATGAACTAAGATCTCATTCGTCTCGATCGATTCGATGGTATGAACTTCACTCATTAGCAAGACAAGTTGAAGTTTCTTCTTACGACGTTGAAGGTGTTCTACATCCTTGATCCTGTCCTTCCTGCTATTCCGGAATAGGAATAAAGAGAACTTAAAGAGTGTGTTAGCTGCTGAAAGAAAGTAGCGACAAGAAGAATTTATGTGTCGAAGACATATCCTCAATGCTCTCACTGATTGTTTGTATGATCTCTACACCGACAATCCATTTACAAAAAAGATATAAAGATATTGGAATTCAAATACAAGGCAGAAGAAGAAAGCACGAAGAAATTTCTTATCTTTCGCTACTTTGACTTATATATGGAAGATAATAAGCATATTCTTTCTCAAGTGAATGAATTACAAATTCTTTTTAACAAAATGATGAAAGCAGTGAAGATTAAGATACATGAGTTATTCTAAGTAGAAGCAATCGTTGCTAAATCACTACCGAGTTGGAAAGACTACGGAAGAGAATACTGTATAAAACGCATGATTTTACTTTGGAGCAAATCCAGAAATATCTTCGTATAGAAGAATATTCTCAATCTAGAGACCATTAAGAAGATTACTTCAATGCTAATGAAGTTACAAAGCAGTATCATCCAAAAAGAAAGGTAAAAATAATTATTTGGGTCCTAAGAAAGATCAAGAAAAGTTCAAGAAGAATCAGACAAAATTAAAAAAAAAAAATCCCAAAGGTATTTATTTTGTCTGCGGTAAAAAGGGGTATTATGCATGTGATTGCTAAAATCGTGCCAAAGAGAAGGACATGACCAAAACAGTTGAAGAGAAAATAATCATTGCTATGGTGAGCGAGATCAATGCAGTATAAGGTAAAGTACAAGGTTGGTGAACACCTGTGCGACGGTCTACGTCTGCTTTGATATGACTGAATTTAAGTCCTATGAAGAGATAGATGGATATGAGATATAAATGGGCAATGAAGGACGTTCCAAGATAGTTGGAAAAGAAATAGTAGATATATTATTCACTTCTAGTAAGAAAGTGACCATCAGCAATATTCTTTATATTCCCGATATGACGAGGAACCTATCAAGTAGAGATCTCATGTGTAAACCTGGAATCAAAACTATATATAAGGTAAGAAAATTAATCTTGATCAAGAATTATATTTTTGCTGGAAAGGAATATTCCTGCGATGGGATGATCAAGCTTATACTAAGTCTGATATTAATAAAATCTTATCTTCTGCTTATATTTTATGTTCTTTATCATTTTGGCATAATAGGCTTGCACATATTGATATTAGCACTATTAACAATATGATTAAATATGATTTAATTAATTATGATGTTTTTAAGTTTGATAAATGTGAAGTATGTATAAAGTTAAAAATGGTTAAGAAATCATTTCTTAGAGTTGGGAGAACTTCAAACTTTTTAGACTTAATACACACCGACATTTATGAACTTAATACTGTTATTACTAGATGTGAAAAGCGTTATTTCATTACTTTTATCGATGATTGCTCAAGATTCACTTATATTTATCTACTGAAACATAAAAATAAAGCTTTTAATATATTTATATTATTTAATAAGGTTAAGATATTGCAAAGTGATAGAGGAAGATATATATTTTTTAATAATTTATCTACTTTCTGTAAAGATGATGGTATTATTCATCAGTGTACTGCATCGTACCCACACATCAAAATGTCTAGCCGAAAGAAAAATTATACACTTGTGAAAATGATTAATGCTATGTTAGTTGTCTTTAAATTACCTTTAAATCTTTGGCATGAAACTTTTTTGACTATATGACATATCTTTAATATGATATATTTTAAGATGACTAAGTCTCTCCATATAAGGTATATAAAGGAAGAAAGCATAATTTTGGTTATCATAGAGTGTTGGGCTATTTAGCATATTGCAGGGCTTCTTAATCTAAGTGGACCAAACTAGGTCCTAGAGCTATTAAGAGAACCCAACCTAACTCTAGTAAACCACTAGATCTTAGGTTCAAAAGGTAAAAACAAGTCACTGATAAGTGGATAGTTTTAAGCATTAATTTGCTTTGAGAACCCCATTTAGGATTAATAGTGCTGGTTGTTACAGAATTTGAAGGTTGAGTTTTCAAACTCTTGATGAGATTCAGTCTTAAATATAGATAAGTGTTCATATATATAATAAAAACACCGAAAGAACTTTACCTATATAAACGTAGAGGTGATGCTGCCACTCATGGTAGTTTAGAATTCTCTCAGGGAGTAATCATAAAACTAAGATACGCATAGGACTATTAATGGTACTAAGTAAGATATGTAAATATGAATCGTTGATATGATCGTGATTATGTATGTAGTATTTTCAGTACTATCACATAGGGATAGCTGGTTCAAAGTTGCGGCTACCAGAATTTTGATAAAACTTTGAGATAATTACACTAAGAATATGTTTAAATCGAGAGATACCTATCTTTATACACAATTACATTATGGTAGAGAATCTTGTTTTAAGAACTACGAATGCTCGATTCCGAGAAGGTATGTAGGCTACCACTTTGTGGTGCAGCCTATGTTTTTAAAATAAAATTTTATTTATTTTTTTATGGTGTATTTTGAAAATGATGGAGGAATATTGAAGATTTTTAAAATTATTTAATATTTAACTATTTTAATTGGGATTCTTTTAACAAAGTTGTTGAGACTTCTTAGTTAGTGAGTGACTAACAAGAAGGGAGATCATGGGTTCAAACCGGATGATATGTTAATTTTGGACAAATAAATAAACTTGTACCTATGTGGTGAGGTACAACACACCGAACGTGAGGTGCTGTGCGATTGACAATGCAGTATGTGTGCGATCGGGCATTTAAAGACACACTTTGCACTTAGCATGACACTTGGTTGGGTCCAAAGGGTGCTAGAAACACCTTTTTGGGTTGGCGGTTATGAACCGTCCACCTGAGTGGATGCAACGATCCGAACATGCGGGTCACTCGCCTAGGCGGTTGCAACTATCCGCATGTGCAGATTGACACCCGTTGACCTACGAACCATTGCACATGTTGGCTATCAAGGGGTATCTCGAGCCCTATATAACCAGGCCTGTGTCAGCCCTATTGGGTACTCTGAATCCTATCCAAATTTTCTCTTTTCTCTCTGCTAGAGAAATCCGTGTCGTAAATTTCTGATAGTGAGTTTTTCACCATTGCTGGGTGCAGTCTCACAAAGGCTGACGTATCATGGGAGCGATTCATGAGAGTCCCGACAGCAACAAGTGGGCGTGAATAACGTTTTAAGGAGAACGAATTATATGTGCTTCAGTCTTTGATTAATATTGGTTTCTCTGTCTCAATAATCCCGGTCCACAAGTTGTCCAACAAACGATGGGACCCACAACATTCAGTGGACTAGCATGTTAGATGAGTTCAGATCTCCTCTAGTCGGCTAGCCCCGGGAGGTGGGCCCGACGCAAATCACAGTCACACGCCATCACTGGAGTGTTATTCACTTTTGGGTCGCAAGCTATTGTACGGCTGTGATGCGCAGTGGGTCCACCGACCGGGCTGATAATCTTTTTTCCTTCTTTAAGTCGGTGCAACCAAACATACCTTAAGGGTGAAAGTCCTATATTAGGGTGAAACATACCTTAAGGCTGAAGATCAATTTCGAGAGAGCTTTCAACCAGATTAGGTGGGACTTCTTGCTCGATCTTTTGAAGGCAAAGGGATTTTCAGAGGGTTGGATTGGCTGGATTAGAGAGATCCTGGTGTCCTCGAAGCTTTCCTGCCTCATTAACGGGGAACAGGGCAGAGACTTCAAGGTTTATAAGGGGCTGAAGCAAGGTTGCCCTCTGTCCCCTTACCTCTTTATCCTGGTGGTTGATGCCTTCGATGCAGCTGTCCGGAAGGCGAATGCTGAGGGCTTGGTCCGGGGGGTTGGAGGGAGTGGCTGGACAACTTCGAACTTGCACTACGCAGATGATTCTCTCCTTTTCGCAGCGGCATGCCCGTTCCAGTTAGTCTCACTCAAGATCCTCCTCTACGGGTTGGAGCTGACCTCGGGCCTTAGAATTAACTTCCAAAAGACCTGTCTGTACTACATCGGATCGGGAGACGCAGGGGAAGGTTTGGCCAAGCTTTTGAATTGCAAAGAGGCAAGACTTCCAATGAAGTATCTTGGGCTCCCTATTAGTGACAAAGCGCTTCGTCGGGAGGATTGGGAGCAGCTTATCCTAAAGGTCGAGCGGAGACTGGAGGGATGGAAGGGCCAGTTTCTTTCTTCGGGAGGCAGGCTTGTGCTGGTCAACTCGGTCCTATCTTCGATCCCCTCTTACTACTTGTCCTTTTACTACCTGCCGTCCTGGGTGGTGGAGAGGATAGATAAGATTCGGCGTTCCTTCCTCTGGCACGGTGTGGGGGAGAATGCGGGTGGTTACAATCTGATGAGATGGGATCAGGTTTGTCTCCCAAAGAAGATGGGCGGTTTGGGGGTTCTGGATTTACGCAGATTCAATATCTCAATGCTAGGGAAATGGTGGTGGCGACTTCAGCAGAATTCTGGTGGGTCCTGGAGGGACGTCATCCTAGCGAGATACTTTAAGAGATTCTCGCCTTTGCAGGCCCGGGATAGAGTTTCAGGCAAAATCTCTTACTTCTGGAGGGGCATTCTGAAGGTCAGAGATCTCTATAGGGGGGCAACTTCACTTGTTCTCGGTGACGGGCGGTCTATCAGATTCTGGAGGGACCCGTGGATCGCTGACAGACCGTTGGAGCAGCTCTTCCCATGCCTCTACTCCCTGGCTAGGAACAAGGGAGCTTCGGTTCGCTCTCAGACATTTCGGAGAAGGGGAAGCATCAGGTGGCGGGTGAAACTTGGTGCTCCTTTGGATCAGGATGGTCGGAGGGAGTGGTCTGATCTTCTGCCTATTTTGCGGTCGGCAACCTTCAGAATATCCCGGGATGAGGTCCTCTGGAGTGCCTCGTCTTCGGGAGTCTTCTCCGTCAGCTCCTTCTACAGCCACCTTCTCCCTACAGACCAACGCCACGGACCTTCAAGAGCTATCTGGAAGTCGAAGGCCCCCTCCAAGGTGCAGATCTTTTCTCTACTTGCCTCCCGGAACAGAATTCTCACCAAGTCGGCTCTTTTGCGTAGACACCACCCGCATGTGTCGGATGCCCTGTGCACCTTCTGTGGCTCCGAGGAGGAGACAGTCTCGCATCTGCTACTAGGGTGCCCTTTTGTCAGGCCTCTGTGGGACCTTTTTGAAAGTAGATCGGGTCTTTCTTCTCACCCGAGGACTCTCAAGGCGCTATGGACTACTTGGAGGAGGAGGCATATTCCGATGTCGATCCGGAAACCGTGGGACGTTCTGGTCATGGCTATTGTATGGGTCATCTGGCTAGAACGGAACAATCGGGTTTTCAATGCCAAGTCAGCAGGGCAGGATAAGTTGAAGCAGTCTATCATCTCCCTCTTCAACGCTTGGGTTGTTCCTTGGCGTGATAAGCTAGGGGTGGAGGCGAACATCTTCTGTAACACTGTGCTTTCTTAGTTTTTAATAGCTTCTGGTTGGGGTCCGCCAAACCCTCCCTCCTCTGAGGAGGGGTTCTCAAAAAAAAGAAAGTCCTATATTTACTCTAATATTTACGTCCTCTTTTAGCTTAGGTTGTGTATGGCTTAGCTTCTGAGCGTCATTGCCATTAAACTAAGTGGGTAGCTCCTAAACGTGTTTGCCAAAGCAATGGGGAGTTGTCACCGGCTCGGAACTACAAGCCGCCAAAAAAACCCTGAGTATCTCCTAAGGACTAGCTAAAGGTAGGGGGTGGCAATGGGTAGTGTCGGGGGTCGGGTTCGTGTCGTGTCTAGTTTCATGTCGGGTCCAAAACCCCTAGACCCGAACCCAACCCGTTTAACTAATCGTGTCTAGATCCTAAATCCGTACCCGACCCGTTATAAACGGGTAGACCCGATAAGACCCGTTAGATCCGTTAACTACACGGGTTTATTCAGTTGACCCGATCCGACCCAATCCGACTCGACCTGACATAACCCGATAGATCCGTTGATACTATATATTACAGTATCGGATTGAGGGTAGACCCGACCAGACCCGTTGAATTTTAAACGGGTCTTCCCGATTCTACCGTGTCCAGACCCTAAATCCGGACCCGACCCGTTTATTAAACGGGTCTATCGTGTCGACCCGTTTACAATCCGAATCCGTTTAGTCCTGACCCAGTAACTTCGTGTTGTGTCGTGTCGGGTCCGAAATTGCCAGCCCTAGCCAAATGATCGCCTTTCTCAAAATACTCGATCAGCCTAAAAAAAACCTCCTCCAAAAGACTTGGGATCATATTTTCCAAATTTGGGGATAACGATCTTGCTAGCTAAATTTAGTTAGTAGAATCTGTTACCTAAATTGTGGGGCCCGTCCATGTGAACCGCCACCTCAGCCACTACATGCTAGAAATTTTGGGTATTGTAGAAGCTATAGTACCAAGAAATCTTTTTGGACTATTTTTAGAAAAGAAAATAAGGAGCCTCTCCAAGTAGGGGTGTTCATCGGTTCGGGTTGACCCATCAAACCGAGCCAAACAGGTCTATTTGGTTCGGTTTGGATCGGGTATTTTTGGCCGTTCGGTTTGGTTCGGTTCCAAAAAAAAAAAAAACCGTTATCATCGGTTCTGCTCCGAGTTGTGAGTTTTTTTAACCCGAGCCAACCCAACCCGAACCATTGGTACTATAACCTCAGTAGTTACTACTATATAGTGTACAATCTCACTAATATTGTACATTACATGGCGGTGACCCCAATTACCATCATTCGGTGCATTCAAAACTTTCAAATGTTCAACGGTGTGACGAAATTGAAAAGTGAAGGGTGTTACCCACATAATTACTAGCACCCCCAAACCCCAACTTATGAAATATCTCAAAGTGAAAAATTAAGGGTGTTATTAGTAATTTTATAGGTGCAAATAGCAGCATTCAAAGTTAAAGGCTTAAAAATGAAATTTGAATCAACTCAGCGGCTCAACCATTCACGCCTCACGGTGTGATGACGAGAGATTTGAAAGACCCGCAGAGCCGAACCGAACCAAACCGAATTTTTCCGGTTTGGTTTGGTTCGGTTTTTACCAAGGAATGGTTTGGTTCGGTTCCATTTTCTAGAGAACCGATTAACTTCGGTTCGGTTCCAAATTTATCAAAAAACCGAACCATGAACACCCCTATCTCCAAGGGACTCCTCCGCCGTCCCTCTTCACTATAAAACGTGCTCCAAGGGACTCCGATACCACTCACTATAATAGTTCCCTACTCCGCTCGCCACAAGTAGTGGTGAGCCTCTTCTCTATTCATGGGCCCCACACAGATTTGACATAGAGTGGAGCACGCACAAAACCTTTTTATTAAAAAAATGGCACTTACAAAGCCGTTGCATTAAAAAAAATAGAAACATGGGACTTTTGGCAGATATAAAATAAAGGTAGTGCTTGAGGAGCCTCTTGGGGTTGCTTCCAAAATTTGGCTTCCTATTTTAGATAAAAGGTCAAATAACCCACTAAAATAGGGAGAGGAGGCTTTAGGAGCTCCTTGGAGATTCTCTTATCTAATAGTATCTAATCTAATCTAATAGTATCTACCTAATCTAATACATCTATACTAAAACTGAGCCCTCTCTCCCGTGTTTCGCGACATGAACCCCTATTGAAGATAGGAAATAAAATATTTATTATCTATAAGTAGCCAGACCCTATTGAAGAACGGATCTCTCTCTCATCCAATATGTGAATGTGATTGCAAAAGCGAAATGACAAAGCCTTAGAATGCTTACAAAAAATTAAACAGCTTCCCACGAGACAGCCAATAAAATGCTCCCCAAATACAAAACAACAAAAGTGAAGGCACCACATGGTGCCCTATGAAACACTCGGCATAAATGAAACGCCAGATGTAATTAAACATCACACCATGCATCTTTATAAACCTCACCCCACCTTCCCCTCTTCTCTCTCACTCTTTCTTGTCGTCGTCGCCTCGGCTACGGCTAGCAGCGGAGATGAGAGGTGGGAGGCAGACATTTTACGGGTTTGGGTCGAAGTAGGTTTAAGTTTAATAGGATTAGGTATAGGGTTCATCCTATGGCCTATAGATCTTAAGGTTTAAGATTCGGTTTAGTTTAGAAAGAAAAAACATGAAATAAAAATTCGAATAGCAGTAGGATATTTTTGTCATGGAAATTGGTTGTCCTTTAGGCTGTTGATCAACGACCTATTGCTAAGTTCCCTTTTATTAATGTTCTTTAATGGGAAAAGGTTTGCCCGATCCATCAGAGCCATCCAATGGCGAGTAGTTAACCTAGCAGGTAAATTGTACTTAGCCTGGACTGATGGCAATAGATGTATCATTCCCATCACATTACGGTACGGAACTTCTTATGGCGTCAGTATTCTTTTGTTCATTTGGATGAAAAATTCTATGGTTCCAACTTTGGTACCGCGCAGGGTTCACCCCATGGCTCCGCGAATAATGCTCCCACCACTAGGATGCAAGAAAAATGATATGGATGGCGGAGATGGGTTCGGTATGGTATCGAATTTTGCAATTCCGTACCGAATTGGAACCCTTGGGTAAAACGATACCTGGATGACGATGAGTGTAGGTGTCCCATATGCTCGGCCCTCTCCCTCCTTCACTTGCTGCACCTTCGTACTGCAGATGGAAACAAGAAACCTACATAAGATGCCATAGAAACATCTTCCAGAATCTTCCAGAAGGTTCCAGGAATGGACGTACCTGGTAGGCCGAGGACGCGGTCCCGAAGATGAAGTTGGCAGGGAAGCCGCTCCTGTTGAGCGACAGCCCGCCGTCGAGTGCCGTAGATGGCTTCAATACGATCACAAGCAGGAGCAAGAGTGGAGAGATTGAGCTCGAAAGCCCCATCAGAGGGGAAGAAGAGAAAGATGGGGCGCGCAAAGCGAGACACAAAAAGTTCATAATATAAAGACCTCAGTTAGCTTGAGGGATTAAATTACATAAACCACTCCATTCCATAGCCGACATTGCTGTGCTACCCGAACAGGCTACTTGATTATCCACAAACAGGGCTCCGACAAATCATGAAATGTAGGTGGGGCCCATGATGCTGGAAATGTTTTAGGCGAAACAGTTTGATACTCTCAAAACGATCTGTATTGCTTTTGAACGACGACCGCATGCACGTAAAAAAAAAAGGATTTTTGCATATAGCCCACTGAATGCTAGGCTAATTGCATATCAACCTCTGAAAACTTTATAGCTGCACATCGACTCCTAAAAATTCAGTTTATTGTGCAAATTAATCCCTCAAGTTTAGGGGTGGCAATCCTTGACCCGACCCGCCAACCCGACCCGAAGTTAGCGGGTTTGGGTTTGGTCTAAACTGGTTCAGGTCATAAACAGGTCGACCCGATTGACCCGTTTATTTAATGGGCCGGGTTCGGGTTTGTACTTATAACCCGATTGACCCGTTTACCAAATGGGTTGTGTCAACCCGACCCGATCAAACTCGGCCCAATCCGACTTGACTTGACCCAACTCGACCTGTTTACATGGGTTCTGTTGACCCAACCTGAGCCGACTCGACTCGACCCGTTTAGTAAACGGGTTAAACGGGTCGAGTCGGGTCAACCCATTAATTAGGCGGGTCGGGTTTGGGTTTAAGTTTTTGACCCGTTTATTAAACGGGTCGGATTCGGATCGGATGTTTTGCCGTTATACCTATGTCTCAACCCGACCCGACCCATTGCCACCCCTACTCAAGTTAGCTGGCGTCTAATTGTGGGGAATAATTCAGAAATATTCATAGTTTTTCTTCATCCATCGTTACTTGATGGAATTTAGCCATAGTAACTCTTTAAGCCGAGGTCTCAAATGATCATTTTACACTCAAAATTAGAGTTAACCAGACTTCATTGCTCTTAGTAAAACCGTGGTATGAAACTGACGACCAAACCATAAATATACCTAGCATATTCCTCTCCAAATAGATGCCCCCACTTGGCACGAGGGATTTATTTGCACAATTAACTTAGGTTTTAGGGGTTGATATATATCTATAAAGTTTTCTGGGGTTAATATAAAATAAGTATAGTTCTTGGGGACTATGTACAAAAATCCCAAAAAAAGGGGTTAATTAGTCATAAATCCCTCCAGAAGTCGTTATTTAAGCTAAAGGATACAAGTTGTTAGGATATTAGCTAAAGTACCTCCCAATGATATGTCCGTGCTAAGAGTTACTGCACCATACCAAGCTCATGTTTGAGATGGAGGTGTCTATAGGGTCTGGAAAAGGGGTCATCCGATCCTCACCCTATATATATATATATATATATATATATATATATATATATATATATATATATATATATATATATATATATATATATATATATATATATATATATATATATATATATATATATATATATATATATATATATATATATATATATATATATATATATATATATATATATATATATATATATATATTGAATAAACTGCCACTCCAGCAAGAGTATCCATTTGTTTCCAGTAAGAGTAAGAGTATCTATTCATCTTTGGCATGAGTATCCATTCGCCGATTAATACTATACATGTAGCGATTGCTACAATGATTTCAATGTAGCTACTATAGCAAAAACATTGTAGCAAGAATATACATTCGTCTCCGAAAAGAGTATCCATTCGTCATCAACGAGAGAATCTATTCATCGGGCGACAGTGCATGTTGCGGTTGTTACAGTGATTTCACTGTAGCAAGAGTATCCATTCGACAAATTGATACTCTTGCTAAAGTGAAACCATTGTAGCAATCACCTAGTGAACCACCTCTTAGAACCTATATCCCTAGAGCCCCATATCCTCAAAGGCTAGAGCCAGCAAAGAAGAAAATGCAAATGGACAATATGTTAGAAATTTTCAAACAAGTTAAAATCAACATTCCACTCTTAGATGCAATCCAACAAATACCTACATACGCTAAATTCTTAAAGGATCTTTGCACTTTTAAGAGAGCAACTAATGTACCCAAGAGAGCATTTCTGGCTCAGCAAGCTAGTTCGGTTATTTCATGCTCAACCCCTATCAAATATAAGGACCCTGGTTGTCCTACTATTTCCTGTGAAATAGGGGAATATCACATTGAGAAAGCCTTGCTCGACTTAGGTGCGAGTGTCAACCTCCTTCCATATTCCATATATGAAGAACTAGGTCTGGGGGAGTTAAAACCCACTAGATTGACCCTCCAGCTAGCTGATGCTTCAATTCGATATCCTAAAGGGATAGTGGAAGATGTCCTCATCAAAGTGGGAGAGTTTGTATTCCCTGTTGACTTTGTGGTCCTGGATACAAAACCACCAACTGAATTTACTAATCGAGTACCGGTAATCTTAGGGCGACCTTTCCTAGCAACATCGAATGCACTAATTAACTGTCGGAATGGTGTTATGAATATTTATTTCGGTAACATGACAATACAAGTGAATATATTTAATGTGAGCAAACAACCGAGAGATGAAAGTGATGAAGTAGAAGAGGTCAACTACTTGCAAGAACAAGAAGAAAGTTTAGTATCGCAAGTAAACTATGATGACCCACTGGAAGCCTGCCTTGCACATTTTGGAAAAGATTTTGATATTGATGATCATATCAATGAAATCAATGCACTACTAGAAGCTACCCCTTCTTTCGAAATGAACAAATGGCAGCCTAAGCCAGAAATCCTCACACCTTCTCTGACACCACCTGTACCTTCAATAATAAAGCCCCCGAAGTTAGAACTAAAACCATTACCAGAAAATCTTAAATATGTATTTTTAGGATCTGCTGAAACCCTTCCGGTCATAATAGCTTCAGACCTAGACGAAAATCAAGAGAAACAACTTGTTGAAATCCTTAAGGATCATAAAGAAGCTATAGGATGGTCAATAGCCGATATAAAGGGCATAAGCCCCTCTGTGGTTCAACATAGAATCTATCTCGAGGAAGAAACTAAAACAAGTCGAGAACCGCAAAGGCGGCTAAACCCTGCAATGAAGGAAGTGGTTAGGACAGAAGTACTAAAACTTTTGGATACCGGAGTGATTTACCCGATTTCAGATAGCTCCTGGGTGAGCCCTGTCCAAGTAGTTCCAAAGAAATCGGGTATCACAGTGGTGATAAATGAAGGTAATGAGTTGGTGCCTACAAAAGTGCAAACTGGATGGAGAGTATGTATTGACTATAGGAAGTTAAACTCTGCTACACGAAAAGATCACTTTCCACTCCCTTTCATAGATCAAATGCTCGAGCGGTTAGCCGGACATGCTTACTACTGTTTTTTAAATGGTTATTCCGGTTATAACCAAATTCCTATAGCACCAGAGGATCAAGAGAAGACTACATTCACTTGTCCATTTGGAACGTTCGCCTATAGACGCATGCCCTTTGGGTTATGCAATGCACCTGCTACATTTCAGCGGTGTATGACTAGTATCTTCTCTGATATGGTTGAACGCTTTCTTGAAGTATTTATGGATGACTTTTCAGTCTTTGGATCCAATTATCAAGAGTGCTTGCAACACTTAGAACTAGTGCTTATAAGATGCAAAGAGAAAAATCTAGTGCTAAATTGGGAAAAATGTCATTTTATGGTGAAAAAAGAAATAGTCTTGGGGCATGTCATCTCTGATAAAGGGATTGAGGTAGACAAAGCAAAGATTGATCTAATCTCTAACCTTCCACCCCCACGATCGGTTAAAGATATAAGATCATTCTTAGGCCATGCTGGGTTTTATAGGCGATTCATTAAAGATTTTAGTAAAATTTCAAGACCGTTATGCAATTTACTTTCCAAAGATGTACCTTTTACCTTTGATGAATCCTGTCTAGAAGCTTTCGAGCGATTAAAAAAAGAACTTACCTCTGCCCCCATCATCCAGCCTCCTAACTGGTCCATCCCATTTGAAATCATGTGTGACGCATCAGATCATGCCATTGGAGCCGTTTTGGGTCAAAGAGTAGATAAGCTGCCCCATGTAATCTATTATACGAGTCGTACTCTAAATGATGCACAGCTAAACTACACTACAACTGAAAATGAATTGTTAGCTGTAGTCTTTGCCCTAGAAAAATTTAGACCTTATTTGATAGGATCTAAGGTCATCGTGTATACAGATCATGCGGCTTTACGGTACCTTCTCTCAAAAAAAGATACCAAAGCTCGATTGATTCGATGGATCCTTCTATTACAAGAATATGATCTAGAAATTCGGGACAAAAAGGGCAGCGAAAATGTAGTCGCAGATCATCTCTCTAGGTTAAACTTAGATTCCTTTAGTAAGGAACTTCCTCTACATGAAAGTTTTCCCGATGAGCAGTTGCTACAAATCTCTAAACTCCCATGGTTTGTAGATATAGTAAACTACCGAGTCACTGAGGAGATGCCTAGTCATTGGTCGAAACAAGATAAATCTAAATTTTTATCTGAGGTAAAATATTTCTTTTGGGATGACCCCTACCTTTTTAAATATTGTCCCGACCAAATCATTCGAAGATGTGTCCCTGATCATGAGCATAACAGTGTGATAGCATTTTGCCATGACTATGCTTGTGACGGCCATTTTAGTGCTAAAAAGACAGCTGCCAAGATTCTGCAATGTGGCTTCTACTGGCCCACGATGTTTAAAGATTGTCATGCATTCTGTGTAAGTTGTGAACGATGTCAAAAGCTTGGCAAAATAACCAATCGAAATATGATGCCCCTAAATCCTATTTTGATAGTTGAAATTTTTGACGTTTGGGGTATAGATTTTATGGGGCCATTTCCAAGCTCTTTCGGAAATTTATATATCTTGCTTGCAGTTGATTATGTTTCAAAATGGGTTGAGGCAATACCGACCAAGACCAATGATAGCCAAGTAGTGATCAAGTTTGTAAAAGATTATATTTTTAGTCGGTTCGGTACACCTAGGGCGATCATAAGTGATGGCGGAAGCCATTTTTGTAATAGCACCTTCGATAGATTAATGAAGAAATATTCGGTCACCCATAAGGTTGCTACACCCTATCATCCACAAACAAGTGGCCAAGTGGAAGTCTCGAATAGGCAGATCAAGCAAATTCTCGAGAAAACCGTCAATCCGAATCGAAAAGACTGGTCGGTACGGTTGATAGATGCGTTATGGGCCTATCGAACTGCTTATAAAACTCCACTAGGAATGTCCCCATATAGGCTTGTGTATGGTAAGGCTTGCCACTTGCCAGTTGAATTAGAACATAGGGCCTACTGGGCAATTAAGACATTCAATTTTGATTTACCCTCAGCCGGTAACCTTCGCAAGCTACAACTGAATGAGCTTGATGAAATACGAAATGATGCATATGAAAATGCAAAAATCTATAAAGAGCGGATGAAAGCAACACATGATAAATCCATCCTAAGAAAATCATTCGAACCGGGTATGAAAGTTCTCTTGTACAATTCCAGATTAAATTTATTTCCCGGAAAATTAAGATCTCGTTGGTCTGGCCCCTTTATAGTTCGTGTAGTTCATTATCATGGGGCCATAGAAATTGAGAACCCCCAGAATGGTGATATTTTCAAGGTAAATGGGCAAAGGCTAAAGCCATTTTTAGAACTAAAAGATAAGGTTGTAGAGGAGATTCTCTTACAAGATCCTCTTTACACTGACTAATCCCATAAGAACCATGTCGGGCTGACGACACTAAACTTAGCACTTACTGGGAGGTAACCCAGATTGCATGATGCATATATTTCTAAACTTTCGAAAAAAAAAAAATATATCTATATAAAAAAATTATAAAAAAATAAAATTTATGTGTACATGTTTTTTTTTCTTCATTTTTATATTAGCATTTTTGTTTTCTGATTTCTATATGACAAAAATTGGTATTATCTTTTCCTTTTCAGGACAGACTTAGTTCATTCAGAATCTATCTCACGAGGAGTGCACCCCTGCATCTTCACTACAACAAGACAATCTATATATCAAGGAAGGTTTGCTAGTAAACACTTGCATTCATGTCTACATCTGATAATCTTGTCTTATCATTTTCACACCTAGAAATAGAGACTGATGTTGATGACCATTTTGAAAGATCAAATGTGTTTGAAACCATTGGATGCCTTATGGATTTTGCTCTATCTGTTACTATTTTAGTGGATAGCGGTAGCTGCAATAATTTAATTTCTAAATCTTTTACTGATGTCCTCGATATAGAACATATCCCCATCAAAGAACCATATTCATTAGCATGGCTGTTTAAGGCTCCCACAATAGATGTCACACATAGGGTTTACCCCGCCATATCAATTCAGGATTACTCTGATGTAATCCCTCTGGACATAGCACTCATGGATTCTTATGATATAGTTCTCGGTCGACCTTGGTTATATGACCGCCACGTGCTGTACGACGGGCGACTTAACACTATGAACTTTCTCTTTCAGCACAAATATTTCACACTCTGGCCTCAACGCCCGTTATTCCATAATATCATATCCCTACCACCGATCGCGAACATTGAGGACAATGTCTAATTTAGGTTTGGGGGTGATTTTCATAGCTTGCATCGGGCGTTTTAATTTAGTACGTATTGATATATTTTATTTTATTTTATTTTTTTTTATAATAAATTTTATTTTTCTTTTTTTAAAAAATAAAAAAAATAAAATAAAATAAAATATATCAATACGTACTAAATTAAAACGCCCGATGCAAGCTATGAAAATCACCCCCAAACCTAAATTAGAGGGTATTCTGAGCTAATAGTTTCATCGTTTCCTCTAGAGAATTGAAGGGTATTCTGAGCTAATAGTTTCATCGTTTCCTCTAGAGAATTGATTCTTTGATTATCTGGGTTAGGGGTGGCATTTTGTATAGGTGGCTTTGGAAATCCTGGAGGTGGTACAGGCTGAGATGGGCCACCTTGGTATGGACCTTTAGTCCATGAGAAATTTGGATGATTCTTCCATCCTTCATTGTAAGTGTTTGAATATGGATTATACCTTTGTTGATTATCAAAACGATTGTTTTGATACAGAGCATTGATTTTTTCCATATTATTTTCTTGTCCCCCTAACATCGGGCATCGATGATCCGCATGGGTAGGCTCACTACAAATTGAACAAATAGGAAAGCTAGGCTCATTATTGCAACTCATAGTTTGATTAAGGCTTAGTGCTTCTAAGGTATTCGGAGCGGGAGTCCTATTTCCTTGATTCATTTCTAGAGCCTCTAAGCGTCTCATTACTGTGGCTAATTTAGCTTCTGCTTCGAATTTAGGTTCCACTTTATAGAGCCCACCTTGCGCAGTAGGGAGAGGTTTCCTAGATTCTTCATTGATTGGTTCCCACTGTAGTGTGTTCTCGGCAATTTCTTCTAAGTAGGTCCAGGCTTGATCTGCTGTCTTTTTGGTGAACTCACCATTACAACACGATTCTACCATGGTCTTAGATGGGTAGTTCAACCCTTCATAAAGGATTTGGACTAGTCTAATTTTTTCAAAGCCATGGTGTGGACAGTGCAGAAGTAGGTCCTTAAATCTTTCTATGTATTTATAGAGAGCTTCACCTTCCAGTTGGTGAAACACATTCAAGGCCTGACGAATCGAGGCCGTCTTTTGTTTAGAATAGAATTTTCTATAAAAGAGCTCGAGTAGGCCTACCCAAGTAGTTATGGATCCAGCTTGTAAGGCATAAAGCCATGCTTTAGCCTTTTCTTTTAGCGAGAAGGGAAATAACCTAAGTTTGAGGTTTTCTTCGGACATATTATCGAATTTCATTGTTCCACATATGTCCTCAAATTCCCTCACATGTTGATATGGATTTTCCTGCTCCATTCCCCGAAAGACGGGAAGCATTTGGATTAAGCCAGATTTTAATTCAAATTTTGCATTAGTATTGGGTAAGGTTATGCAAGAAGGTTGTGTAGCCCTAGTGGGATACATATAATCCCCTAAGGTGATTGCTTGCGGCTGTTCCGCCATTTCTAAGATGTTATTGTAATCAACTCTAACTAATCTTTTTCCTACACGTGCCCAAACTGTGGACTGTGTGTCCAGATTAATGTGCCAATTAAGTAATAGTAGTTCAACGAATATAACGCTACGCTAGTAAAGAAAACAGAGTACGTACTTTAGTAGGATAACTATGCAAATAGAGAGTGCTATTATGCAATGCAACACCCTAGCAAATGGTTTCTATCGATGCAAGGTTGAGTGTACACCTCAGACTGAGACACACATACAACTATAAGAGGTGTATGTGCCGAGCTGGCGACAACCTTACAAAGTTGCGATGCAATTCGATTATTTGATCTACGGTGAAAGTTTGCACATTAGCCGGTTACCCTAATTACTACGGTTGTTGAATCAGCAGGAGTAAACAATAGGAGTACGTAATCAAACCCACTGACTGGAGAGGCGTGGGTAAGGATTTGAGTACTTACCTTTGCGATGCTTATGCACGTTTTCCGTTGAGCGTGTAAATACCTGAAAAGTTAAACAGAAGATAATAAGTACGAAAGAGACAAAATACGAAAATAGAATAACTAAGAATACTAATACTGAATTTTTTTTTTTTTTTTTTAAAGCAAATAAAAACTAAACTTTAATAGTTTTCAAACTCAAGTCCCCGGCAACGGCGCCAAAAACTTGTTGTGATTTTAAATTGTTATACCGCAAGTGCACGGCGTCTATCTGATAGACAGTGGCAAATACGGGTCGATCCCACAGAGACTTGGATGAAAACTCATTAAAGGAAAGTTAAAGCTAATTAATTTTATATCTTAGTTTAAAAAGGTTGATTTTTTTGTGAAATTGTTTTATAACGGGAAATACGGAACGCAAAACTGAAAGCTAATTAAGATTGAGGGTGTAGTCTATATGGATGGATATTCTAAGCTCTAGAATCCGCACAAGTAGCGATCTAAACTATACTTTTAGATGATTTTGAAGATGTTCACGGAGATACGAAGTTAATCTATCTCCGTGGATGATATTCAATGGAGCACTATTATGATCACGAATGTAGTGATCTTCCTCGCTTTAATGGAATAAGCCAGAAATAATTCTCCGTAAAATTCGGAGTAATAACAGAAGCTAACACTATGTAATGATTCTCCGTAAAACTACTCGTAATGACGAAGAATAAAACTATGAGATAAACCTCTGTAGAACTCTGATAATAACGGAGAATAAAACTAACTTATTACAGAAATTTTAATCAAGCATGAATGAGCAAAGATCACTTTATTTTCATTAAACGCACTATATTATGGAAATCAAATAAAAGCATGGTTTAGATACAACTACAAGACTTCATCCAGAACTTAGAACGGTGGTTTAGCCTCGCATGGCCATGTGGTCGTTGATGGCGGATATTCCTTTGCAGATGACGAACCCGGCGATGATTGCGACGTGCGACGATGATGACGCGGCTCGGCTTGGAGACGGTTGCGTGGTGATGGTCGTGGCTTCGAGATGCGTAGTCCGGGTCCGTAGATGCTGGGGTGTGGCCCGGGTGATGGTGAAGATGAAGATGGTGGGCGGTGTAAGGTTATGAGGGCTCCTCCGGTGGTGATGAAGATGGTGATGAGAGATGCGGGTTGTAGATGGTCCGTCGCTCCTTGGGTTGGGATGATATTAAATAGAGAGAGGTCCGGACGTTCATGTGGCTGTAGGGTAGAGATAAGGTGGGCTCAAAAAAATGGACGGGTATGATCTTGTGATGGAAGTCGATCACAAGAGGGGATCTTGGATGAATCGGAAGAGATCTAGAGAGAGAGAAGTTCGTATAAGAGAGATAGATGATCGGTTTTAGAGAGATAAATGGGGCATGATTTGTTGAGAAGATGGACGGTGTGATGGGAGTCCAGGATGATCGCGAGGGGCTGCGGGACTGTGATGAGGAGATAGAGAGAGAGACGGTAGAGAGATAGAGGGAACGGGAGAGAGAAAGAGTTAGAGAGAGAGAATCCAGGAAATAAAGAGAAGAGTCCGGAGCTCTGATGGGATCCGGTTTGCATGGGATTCTAGAGAGAGAAATCCGGAGTGAGATAGCGAGACGTTCGGTAGAGGCTGTTATGGAAGGAGAGAGAAACGGGAGAGAGATGAGTGCCTGGTTTGTAGGAGGAGAGAGAGGCGCGATCGGGAGAAGAGAGAAGAGAGTTCGGTGGGATCCGATGTGCTGGAGGGCTGCATGCCATCGGACGGCTGGGATTTTTGGAGAGGAGAGAGAGAAAGCTGGGCCGGAGCTGATGCACGTGATGTATAGGTGGAACGGGTGGCTGGAATTTGGACTCCGGATGGCCCATGCATGCATTGTTGGTGGATGTGGTGAGGGGTTTGGAGGCACGCCGGTCGGTTAGGGAATGGACGGCCAGGATTTGGATGCAATAGCTAGCGGGCTGTGATGGATCTCGATGGGGTGAGGTGCGGATCAAGTGGTGCTGGCCGGGTAGGTTGGGTCCGAGAGGGATTCGTGTGCGATATACTAAGGGACCTAGGTGATGCACTGCTACGATGGGCTTTGTAGTTGGAATAAGGTGCAGAGTGAAAACAACTAAATTAAAGATGGAAATAGAAGATGAAAAGGAAACAAAAAGAAAGAGAAAGAAAGATAGGAAGAGAACGACAGGCCGGCTTTGGTCACCATCATTTGAACTCATCATCAAAACCCTCATCGCTCATTTGCATTCATGTAGTCACCTTCTGGTTCGAGTCATGCGCTGCAACGGCTTGTTGAATTCATCCCTCGTCCGAATCATCGCAGTTATCCGTTTTCCACCGTTGTTCTTCAGACAGGCCTCCAAACAAGCTGTACAGTCTCCATCAGATCGCCGTGAGAATATCCACGGCTTGGGCATGAAGTCCTTGAGCTGATTGCATCGAAAACCAGATAAATTCCCTGAAAAACACACATGAAATGACACTCATCAGATTCAAATGCGATTATCGATAAAAGGATAATTTGGACTTTCGGGCTCTATATTTTTCATGCATGCAATGTATGAGAGCGAACCAATATGCCGTTGGGTTCGTATGAAAGTCTACTAAGCAGTGGTGCAAAGATAATTATGCAGTTTACGTGTAGTATGAAAGTTTTACGTAGCAAACTGATGATATATGCATAATACTAAAAGGATAATTCGCACAAATTAGCCGCTCAACAAGCAACTACAATGAAATCACTATAGCAACAGACAATTCACTAAATTGATACTCTAACCAAATCAAAATGATACTCTTTGCTACAATGATTTTACTCTTTCGGGAGACAAATGGATACTCTTTCTGTAGCACGTAAGGGGGTAAATAAGGACGAGGAACTTGCTGTAGCATACAATGTTCAGGAGGGACTTGGTACAATATTGAAACGTTACTTGTTCTTTAGCTAAAATAGCATATGCTAAAAGAACTTTAAAGCTAAGTCTCAAAAAAAAAAAAATTATTCACACCCCAAAAATCTGTAAGTAGCCCTCGTTTTCCACCCGTTTACAATAAGTTACTCAAAAAATTTTAAAATGTCATTTATACCCTTATCTTATAACCCACATCCAACTAAAACCTAAAACATAATCTTTTGGGCATCGACTGCAATTGGAAAGGAATTGAGCGGTGGGCCGGTGGCGACATCATGAATGTGGCGTCATTGACAGCGACATCGACAACATGGCTCATAGATCTTACTTCCCTTGATCGGATTTCTTCATAAACGGCAACAGGGCTCGAAGATCACACTTTTCCTAATCGGATTCCTCCATACGAGATCTAACCCCTCTAGCAATGGGATACAAAGAGGGCATCTCTCTCTCTCTCTCTCTCTCTCTCTCTCTCTCTCTCTCTCTCTCTCTCTCTCTCTCTCTCTCTCTCTCTCTCTCTCTCTCTCTCTCTAATAAGCCATCAATGAATGGCAGATGATCAAAATAACCCTTCTCATGTTCCTATGCTCATGGGGCTTCAACATCGGAAATGAATGGGGTATGATCAAGATGGGGTAGGCCATTTAACTGGGGTGTATTCAACGTGGGGTGTAAGAAGGAATGGTAATTTTGGGATAGGAATGAGGTATGATAAAAAAAAACAAGGTGTGTTCAATTTTGTTGAAAATGGAGGCTAATTATAGATTTTTGGGGTATGAATAAAATTTTCCAAAAAAAAACTGCAATTCCATTGGCACTATGAGTCAGTCAACTAACGAGTTGAACGATAATTTATTTCTTGAGATGGGAAACGATTTTTTTTTTTTACATTTATGTATGATTTTTGTCAGATGTCTAGAGCCGTTGACTTTAATGATTGAAGGTGGAGTTCGCACGATTGGACTTCACAGCTCAGGTAGGAGTTCACACTTTTTTCTTTTTTTTTGGGTTAATGCGTGAGAGGTCCGTTGAAGTTTCTTTTATCCTAAGAGTATCTCCAACGAGCTCCGAACAAGGAGCATCTCCTAAGGCTGTGGGGTTCATTTTTTGTTGCCACCTCATTGAAAACCTCCTAGTTAAGAGGTTCAGCTCCAATGGCCTCCAAACTGGATATCCGAGCCACCAAACACCCTATATAATTATAATTTGTCCAAACCCTCTAATTTTACACCAAACCCCTCCTAAGTTAATTTTATTTGCAAGAATAGTGGGAGAGTGAAGAATGGTGTGTAGAAGGGGGCGTTTGTAGATATTTAAAAAAAAATTGGTATTTTTTAGAATTTTTTGCATGCATTATTGTATATATAAAAAATTATTTATAAAAAGATAAGGGGGTTTTTTATAAAAAAAAATTATTATTTAATTCGTTCGGAGGATCCGAAGGATCTCTGTTGTATGTGGAGCCGTTCGGAGATCCTGAGCACACGTGGCCAACGTGACGTGTGCCATGTAGGTCTTCAGAGTTTTCATCCGAGCCGATTGGAGCGGCCTCTAATAGATCGGAGGGCCACGTCTTCCTTCAAAGGTCTGCTCGGAGCCCATTGGAGATGCTCTAAGAGCATCTCCAACCAGTCCCTCTCTCCCATCCTCATATTTCGGAATGATACAGTGTCAACTCAGCTTTTGGGGGAGGGGATCACATGTGTTTCCAACCTCCCCCCATCCACCCATCCCCGCTTTGAAATATTATTAAAATACCTCACATCCATCCATCCCCATGTTGCCAACTCAACTTTTGAAAAAAATTAATAAGAAATGGGTGTTCAAGAGTACCCCCAAATATGGGGTTGACTGTGGCCTCCCCATAAATGGGGGTTCCCTTGGAGAAGTATTTTGGACGTTCAACCCCCCAAAATCCCATGTGGATGGGAGATAGGGGGCCGGTTGAAGATGCTCTAAGGTCCTTGTTTTTTTAAATAAACCAAAATTTATCTTTTTTATGTTCTCTTCTCCCATCGCTGTCTCGAAGTGACCGTCTCCGATGAGAAGGGAAGAGGTGGGGCTCCGGCTGGTGTATCGCACCCCACTTCGACGGCAGCCACCACCGACCGTGCATGAAACCCCACCGCCGACTGGTGGATCGCACCTCAGCCCGACGACAACTATTACCGGTGAGAAGGGAGGTCGAGTCCGACGACAGTGAGCAAATCTGGTTAGTTCGGTGTTCACTGGTTCGGTGGCAGTGCAAAGAAAATTAAAAACACAGTAAATGATCGATATTTTCGCCCACAGTTTTCAGTGTCCTTTAGCTTAACTGGTCTCTTTGTCAAGGACGGCTCACTAATCCATAGATGCCACATTTGTAATTGGAGGGTTAGTGCCCTAATTTTTTTTGTAAAAACGCGTCTCTATAGGCCGATTGAACTGCGAGCATACAAATCGACCCATGTAATCTTATCTATTTATATATAAACCCATTGTAAAATCAATATTTACATATAACCCTCTTAAATCATTCACTATTTATATATCGACCCCTATTGTTAGTTGGCATCCAAAGTGAAAGAATATTTCCGAAATATTCCTTCATTCGGCTGTTATTTCATTAATTTAAAGAGAAAATAACCGATCTCCCCATGGTTTTAATTACTTAAATTTGGCATATCTTTGTTGAGCATGGAATTAACCCAAAACAAACACATGCATAACCCGAATCTAACTTGGACCTAATCCGAATGATTCTCACATTAGAGGGGTATTTACAGAGTTTAGGTAAAATATTAAGGATGAAATCAAAAATAGCCTCTCGTTTTGTTTTGAATGTTAGCTAACCGTATGAGGCAATATGTAATGTTTGAATGAATTGAAGGTTTTATATATAATTATCACTTTGATAGAGGTCCATATGTAAATAGAGAAGATTGTAGGGGTTGATTTGTAAATTTTTTTTTTTTTTAATCCAGCCAATGGAGTCTTGAAGAGAGCAATCTAATCCCAACTTAATACTAGTAATAGCATTTATTTCTTCCGGGTTTAATGAGCCGGAACAAATACATTTTAGAAAGGGGACAAACACTTTTGCATCACCTCCCGCATTTTTTAAGCTAGAATTTTTGCAATCATTTTGTGAAGCACGTTGCATAAACTTATGGGCCGAAAATCTGAAATTTTTGCATCACCATGTCTTTGAAGAAATTTTGCACACTTGTACTGAATTTGGGGTAATTTGGTTTAGGTCTTTGACAAGATATCGGTTTGAGCTAAACGACCGACAATGTTGTTGTTTAGTGAATAGTCCCTCCGAAACAATTTTAATTTTACTATCCATTTTACCCATACATATGGCTCTACAGAAAATTATATAGAATACGTACGGGTGTTAATATAGATCATTGTATCAATTTTGGACCGCTACAGTATTTTGAGCTGCTACAGTGATTTCGGTTAGGTACGTTTAGGTTAGGGGTGGCAATGGGCCGGGTCGGGTTGAGACATAGGCATAAGGGCAAAACACCCAACCCGAACCCGACCCGTTTAATAAACAGGTCAAAAGCTTAAACCCAAACCCGACCCGCCTAATAAACGGGTTGACTCAACCCGACCCGTTTAACCCATTTACTAAACAGGTCGGATCGGGTTGGCTCAACAGAACCCTTGTAAACCTGTCGGGTTGGGTCAAGATGGGTCGGATTGGGCCGAGTTGGGTCGGGTTGGGTCCGGTCGGTTCGGGTTGGCTCGGGTCAGGTCGGGTCGGGTTGACACGATCGATTTGGTAAACGGGTCAAGTCGGATCAATCGGGTTATAAGTACAAACCCAAACCCGACCCATTAAATAAACGGGTCAATCGGGTCGACCCGTTTATGACCTGAACCCGTTTAGGCCAAACCCAAATCCACTAACTTCGGGTCGGGTTCGGATCGGGTTAGCAGGTCGGGTCAAGGATTGCCACCCCTAGAGTTTAGGGTTATGGTTCATTATTTAGGGTTAGGATTAGGTTTGGTTTGTTAATATAAGGACAGTTTTGTTAATGACAGTGTGAAAGTGTCAACGAAGGGACTTGTCATTGTATCTTTTGCGGAGGGACCTGATGCAAAAATATATTGTTCTATCCTTTTTCACTGAACTGATCTCCTACTATGGACCTAACACTAAGCCCCCCTAAATCTTTCCTACTTCTGGTTTTGCTTAAAAAAATTAGACTGAGTTAGGACCCGACTGTTGCGGTGCCCAATCACCGCCTTCAGCCCGCCGGTCACCGCCCGATCGCCACTCCCCCACCGTCGACTTGCAACTCGCCCACCTTTTGTGGCTCCGCCACTGCACCCACCTGCACCGAGCCGTGACCACCTACAAACACGAAAAAGGTGGGCAATACACCACATAAGGGAAATAAGGTAATTTAAAGAGGCCATGGAGGTCATTTTCATTGGGATTCAAATTACCTCCTTACCCTTATGTGGCATATATGGCACAATGCCACTGGTCGGTCATAGTTAGCAGTCATCAAAGTGGTCATCAAATTTTTTCTCATAGGATCATGGCATGACTTAGGGTGCGTTTGGCATTAGTTTTGAAATTTTAGGTTTTGATTTTGAAATACCAAGAACTAGTTTTGTGCAAAACCAGTTTTAGTTTATCAAAAACCAGTTCTAGAATTATCAACATTTGAGCATTTGACAATAAAACCAGTTTTGCAGTTATTTTCTTTATTTTTAAATATTCTATTTATAAAACATTATCTATATAACATACTCTATCCATCACATTCTTTTTCTAAAGTATATTCTCTCTATAATATTTTCTCTATATCATTTTCTCTCCAATAATTTCTCATTCTAAAACATTATTTATGTAATACTCTCTCTGCTTATATTCTCTCTATATAATATTTCTCTTTAAATTACTGTCTTTCTCTATAATATTTTTTATCTACAATATTTTCTCTTTATAATATTTTTTCTCTATGATATTTTCTTCTTCTTTCTCTTATGTCAATTTCTCTCTACAATATTTTACTTTTCTAAAATGTTCTCTCCAATATTTTCTCTCTACGATATTTTCTCTTTGTACAATATTTTCTCTCCAACATTATCTCTATGATATTTTCTCTCTATAATATTTTCTCTTCTCACTATGTCATTTTCTATCTAAAATACTTTTATTCTACAATATTTTATCTCTCTACAATATTTTTCTCTCTAAAATATACTCATTCTATAATATTTTCTCTCTCTAAAATATTCTCTTGCTACAAGATTTTCTCTCTCTAAAAATATTCTCTCTATAACACTTTCTCTAATATTTTCTCTCTACAATATTATTTCTCCTCTCTCTACCCTATTTTTTCTCTCTATAATATTTTTTCTCCATAATATTTTCTCTCATTCAGTTTCTCTTTTAAATATTTGCTCTGTAAAATATTTTGTCTTTACAATATTTTCTCTCTCTAAAATATTTTTTTTGTACAATATTTTTCTTTCTCTATAATATTCTCTTTCTACAATATTTTCTCTTTACAATATTTTCTCTTTATAAAATATTATCTTTCTATAACATTTTTTCTATCTGCAATATCTTCAATCTCTTTCAATAATATATTTTTTCTATACCATTTTTTTTTCTATGATATTTTCTCTGGATAATATTTTTCCTCTTTATGTCATTTTCTTTCACTATAATATTTTCTCTTTCTAAAATATTATCTCTCTATAATATTTTCTCTCTCTAAAATACTCTTTCTATAAAATTTTCTTTCTAAAATATCATATTCTACAATATTTTCTCTCTACAACATTTCTCTCTCTAAAATATTCTCTTTGTATACTATTTTCTTTCTCTAAAATATTCTTTCTATAATATTTTCTCTCTTGAATATTTTCTCTCTCTATGATATATTCTCTCTCTATAATTAATATTTTTCTCCCCTTTATGTTATTTCTCTCTCTACAATATTTTTTTTCTAAATTTTACTCTCTATAATATATTCTCTCTATAAAATATTCTCTTTCTATAATATTTTATCTCTATAAAATATTCTCTTTCTATAATATTTTCTCTCTTTACATTATTTTTTCTTTCTAAAATATTCTCTTTTTACAATATTTTCTCTCTCTAAAATATCCTATTTCTATAAATTTTTTGTTCTATAACATTTCTCTCTCTAAATTATTCTCTTTTTATAATATTTTCTTTCTCTAAAATATTCTATTTCTATTATATTTTCTCTCTCTATTATTAATATTTTTCTACTCTCTATGTTTTTTTTTTCTCTACAATATTTTCTATCTAAACTACTCTCTATAACATATTCTTTCTCTAAAATATTATCTCTCTATAATATTTTCTCTCCCTAAAGTATTCTCTTTCTATAACATTTTCTCTCTCTACAATATTTTCTTTTTCTACAATATTTTCTCTCTATAATATTTTTTATCTTCAATATTTTCTCTCACTATATATTTATTTATTTAATACTTTCTATCTATATTCTTCTCTTTAGAATTTTCTCTCTCTATAATATTTTTATATCTATCATATATTTTCTCAAAAGTATTATCTCTATAATAATTTTCTCTCTGTACAATATAATATGTATATATTCTCCCGGTTTTAATTTTTTCTCTTTGCAATAGTTTCTCTCTACAACATATATGTTATTCACAATAATTTCTTTTAATTATTATTTTATCTTCTTGCCCCAAGAACCCAAAAGAAGAACCCAAAAGCAGAAAATTTCTGCTTTTGGGTTTTGATGATTTTCTGGTTTTGGTTTTGAAAAACCAATTTTCAAATCGAATCCCTAACGCACTAAAACCTTATACCAAAACCAGTTTGGCAAGCGGAACTAGTTTTGGTGCAAAACTAGACCTCCAAAACCAATGCCAAACACACCCTTAGATTTTGGAGTCGGGTGAAGGTGCTATGTTTAACCATTATCCTAAATACTTACACACACATTTGGGTTTTATTTATTATAAGCCCAACAAAAAGGGATGGATCCAAGGGGGCAGGGGCGTAGCTAGAATTTTTTTTTGGACTGGGCTGAAACTAAACTAATTTTTTTAACAATGAAGTATTTACTATATACAGTAAAAAAATAATGAGCAAAATTTTTTAAGTGAACATCAACGATACGAGTATAATAAGTTAATGAGATATTAGGCTCCAAAGATCTTAAGGCAACAAAATGTTATGCATAATTGTATTTGAAAAAATGGATTCCATTGATTATTTCTTCCTGTGTTCACTTTCTGTTTCCCTTAATTTAGCAATTAAAATGATGAGCTGCCGAAGGTTTCATACAAAAGCTTCCATTTTATTTGGGGATTCTCTCTGAGCAGCACTGACGCCGTCGAGCAACACCACTAGGCACCAGGTCCACCAAGTCGTCGTCGGCTGCCCCTCCTCGCTTTGGTTGTCTGGCCTCCATATCCGTTGCGCCTCCTCTTTGCCACCACACACACACACACAAAAAGAGAGAGAAAGAGAGAGAGAGAGAGAGAGAGAGAGAGATATTCGTTAAGGATTTTTGATGTGGCCTCTTGACAAAAAGACAAGGGGCATCACCGCTACTGTGTTTTTTTTCTTCTTTTTTTTGGGTTATTTTGACTTTGCCCCCCAAATTTTGCCTTGAATTAGACTTTACCGCCCATATTTTCATTAATTAGACTTTACCCCCCAAAACTAACTGTTCCGTCAGCCCACCATCTAAGAGAAAGGGTGACCTTACGGAAAAGAAATAAAGTTTTGGGGGGTGAGCTGACGGAACAGTTAGTTTTGGGGGGTAAAGTCTAATTAATGAAAATGTGGGGGGTAAAGTCTAATTAAAGGCAAAATTTGGGGGGCAAAGTCAAAATAAACCTTTTTTTTTACGGCGGGCTGTGGACTGGGCCTGACTGGCTATGAGTGGAGGAGGGCTGGACTGAGCTGGGGTTGCATGGACTTTCTCAAATCTCGGCCGGGCTATAGCCCGGCCAAGCCAACTCATGGATCCGCCCATGCAAGGGGGGGCGTGTGGGGGCGATCACCCCCCCCCCCCCCCCTAGATTCGAAAGAGAACCCCTTACTATAGTAGAATTAGCTAGGGCTATTTTAAAATTATATAAGTTCGCCCCTCCTGAATTTTTAACAAAATTTAAGACCCCTCCCCCCTAAAGATTTTTTTAACATTCGCCCCCCCCCCAGGTTCGATTCCTGGATCCGTCCCTGCCAACAAAGTCTTTCACATTTAACGTCATGAAGCGGTAAGATTGGTAAATTGATATATAAATAT
This sequence comes from Chamaelirium japonicum, assembly GCA_947650365.1. Taxonomy (NCBI): domain Eukaryota; kingdom Viridiplantae; phylum Streptophyta; class Magnoliopsida; order Liliales; family Melanthiaceae; genus Chamaelirium; species Chamaelirium japonicum. The sequence goes on along the minus strand of OX393555.1, from coordinate 12,479,402 downwards.
TTATCCTATCATAGGGCTTTTATAAATAAGAATTATGTATATTTACTATAGCAACAGTAGGAGCGGTCCTAGGTAACAACTACAACCATACTAGGTTTTAGCTGTGCGACTATAGTAGGCAGTAGTTGTTGTTGTAGCTCGTGTGTCCTTAGCGTAGATTTTCTGTATTAACATTAATAAAGATGACTTTAATTATTGCTTAATTAGAATACTACTCTAGTGTATGATAATACTCATATAATAAAAGGACCCTAGGGAACACAGTAGGCCACTGAGGCGCATGGAGGATCCATGCTTGGGAGACCTAGTGGACCAGTTCTGTGTAGACCTAGAACTAGTTCACAGCTTTGGTGATGCTGGTCGCTTCACCGAGCATAAGCTGTTGGCAGGTAAAGGATGTGGTGAAGTCTCCACCACGGGAACGTGAGATTCCCATTCACCTGACCAAGCACGATGATCGTGTTGAACAGGAACCAAGATGGTGCACAGTTCAGTGATTCATACACTGGTGCAGAAACCATCTTACTACTGTAGATAATACGTCCTTAACCCTGAGGGACCATGCTCACTGGGCCAACCAGTTGAGTGGTGCTTTGATGTGCCAACGTGTGCGAACCTTCCATAGTCCAATACCACGGTACGTTGGGTTACCCGGCTGGCGCTTGAGTGACATGTAATCCCTACAGGTTATCCGACGTCCAGTGTTGGATGGGTGCGTTTTGATGAGTCAATCTGTCCACACAGTTAACCCAGGCCTGGTGGTTGTCAGTATGACTGACGATGTTCCGGATGCTAGGCATAGCACCAGAAGGTGTGTGGTGTTATAGATGATAAGTCATCAAACCCTATTTAGATGATCGATCGGGATCTGACGGTGCTCCCCACCGCCCGAGTCGTATCATGGCACCAGTAATAGGAGGGATAAGGATTATCGGAGTATAGTAGAGAACAGGGTTACGAGGGAGTAACATAAGTTTAGGATCACTAGAGTTCAACTCGCGTCGTACTCTGGGTGGCTACGCGGGTTAATCGGATTAGGGCTGATTAACGGAACTTTCGGTGTGTCACCGGAATAGTTAATCAGGGATCCGGTTGCAGCTAGAGATCCCGAACCCTGAAGGTTCCACCCTGTCATTGCGTATAGGAATTGTTCCCCGACCTAGTTGGATACGTTGGATGCGAAGTAGCGTGGTGGAGCGCAAGCCCGAAGCCTAAGAACCTAATTCACGTGTGTTACGGGCCATAGTGGTATTTTGGTAAATACTGAAATATGGCTCAGAACATATTGAATATGGATCTTAAAATGAGCAGAATAATTCCAGGAGCTCATAGGCGCTGACGGAACTCGATTCCGAGTAGCGCACCTCACTCAGTCTCTCTTTCAGTTTTTCGCTTTTCGTGAAGGGCGTTTTCGTCCGGGCTTCACGATAGACACCCGGGAGACCTAAATCTGATCCCCTCTCATCCCTATCCATATAGGGGCCGGCCCTAGGCTCCTTGGAGCCATGGGAGACCGGCCCTATAAAGGAAATAGGGAGGGTGGGGCCAGCCCAATGGTTCTACTCCCTCCCCTCCAAAAATCCGACCCCTAGTCCTCCTCCTTTGTGGTTTCGGCCAAGGAAAAGAGAGGAAGAAGAAGGGAGAAGGAAGAGGAAGGAAGGATAAGGAAGAAATAAGAAAGAGGAGGAGAAAATCTAGAGGCTCGCCATCGTCTTCGCAACGGATTCCTCCGTCGGCTCGAAATCCTTACACTCAAAGACAGGATTTCAAGGATTCTTCAATTCGCAAAGGACAAGGTGCTATCCGATAATTTCCCTTGCAATTAAAGTGCGATTCTTCATCGTTCCGTCATCTCCGGATTATAGATCCATAAGGTATGATGAATCTAAACACCTAAGTAGATACATTCATGTCTTCCGTAGATCGTAGTATGCCTCTAGGGTGTCCGCACATATGCTAAGATCATATATTTGCATGTAGATTATTTTGTATCACGAAATTGTAATGAAACATACACCGTATGATCTTTGGATCTTTCTTTTGCTTCCGCTGCGACTCTGATTAGCGGATCCAATTCCAATAATTGGTATCAGAGCACGCTTTGGTGTATGTGTCATACATGAATTCGTGAAAACATCATGTGAATATATGATGGCATATGTTTTGGTCGGGGTTCGGCGTAGATCATGCATATGGATTGTGCTATGTATCGTCTTTTTGCAGGTGCCGTGCTGAATAGTAATATGTGATTGCATGCATCCGGGGGTCGGACCCCGGATTTTATTTTGCATTGATTATTATTGTGGATTTGTAAGGCTCTAGATGGGCGAGGGTGGGGGTTGACCATCCTCGGTTCCCTGGTCATGTTTCTATGATTGTCTTCTTTTCTTTCTAGCGAAATTGTACATGAACGAGCACCTGCTCGGAGCGTGTTAGTTTTTTCGGTCACAGGAAGAAGGAGATGATGCTACATCCACGGTTTGGGCAAGCGGTACCATGGCGTGCAAAGACCTGGCGAAAGCGTGCATATTAGCGATGAAGGGGATCGTCGTCAGAGTTCGTGTAGAACGGAAGAACGGGATATCTTGGCTGTGCTATTCAGGTTCAGGGGTCGGACCCTGGACTTGATTCAGTTTGGATGCTTTCTCTGTTGTTTCTCTTTATTCAGTATTTAGAGAACCCCGATGATAATGTGATTATCATTCTTGCTTGTGAGTTAGTCTCTAGATCAGGCTTAGGGTTAGTACTAAAATTATGGATTCATCGGTGTCTCTATATGCTTCTAACACGTGCGAATCCGGTGGCTAGCTAAAAGGAAAGGCGGTAACCGCCCTTGTGATAGTTCAGGTAGCCAAGTACTGTGCACCGAGATAGACGCAGTGTTAGATTTATTTAGAGATAATTAACTAATGTCTCCATAAGAAGTAAGATAACCCTAGTGGGATGCCCTTTCCCCACGTGGTCCTAGCGATCAAGTTAGGTTAGGATTTCACTGTGTGATACCCGTTTCTAGATGATGTTTGATGGTAGTATGAACTCATCACGATTTGGTTATGCCACCATTAGGTTGAGGTCCGGCGGAGGTTGTCGGATGTCCCTATTTGGCCAGCATCGAAACCTGTAGTGAGATGAGGTCTACTATGACATCAGGCATCAAATTGTGAACGAGGCGTCATCGTAGTGGGAGTCCTTTCCACGTTGACCTTAGGCTAGGCTCCAGATCTTAGGATTGTGGGCAAATTAGTGAAGTATCGGGATCCTTGGAATCTATATAATGTGATCCTTGCAAGAAAGGCGAAAGCTGAGTATTCAAGATAGAGACTATGATATTTTCCGAGGATACTAATGCTTTGCGGGAGGGTTTGTAATCCTAGTGGGAGCACGGTAGACCAGGGTCTATGTCTAGGAGGTCATGACTATTCTAAATATGCATAAAACCTCATAAAGAAGGAATGTGTAAGAGGTTCCCTCCAAAGGGGAGCCCCTGGCCTCCACAATCAACCGGCTAAGGGTCTGGGTGGGAGGTACGCAGTTCGATATTCCCACCGGGTGAGAGCTATGTTTCCTTCCATGCTGGTTCGCCTAGTGGTTTCCTTCGGGACATGGCGGATGCCGGTGGCAGTGGGTGACGGTTTTATCCTACACCGCGAGAGCCTATAAACCCCCCTGCCGACACCACCTAGATTTCTGAAAAGTATCCGAAAGCTTGTGTGAAGTCGCTGTTGCTGCGCACGCGGGTCACATAAAGTTAGCCAAAAGGAGACTGGGAGGTCTTTCAGTTTGCCGTGGGTAATTCTGATGAAGACTGGGTCGTAAAAACCCCATTGGCAGAAGCGGTTGCATGCTCTTACCGAGATGCTGTCTCCAATTCAGGGCCGATAGTCTCAGTGCTCGAGCCCAGGGAATTTAGATTCCTGGATGTCTCCACTTGAGGTGGTGAAGACATAGCGGTTGGAGTAAACATTATCTATTTCTAAATTCCATGAAATAGATTGTAGTAGACCCTAACTATTGCTTTAAACCATTGTTTACAGAAATCATGACCAAGGTCGACCCCCTTGCCTCTATACTTAATGATAACAAACTTACGGGACCAAACTACGAGGACTGGAAGCGTAACCTAATGCTTGTCCTAAGGGTTGGCAAACACACAATTGCCCTAAGTACCCCTCAACCGGCCATGCCGGGACCAAGTACAACTGAGGCCCAGTTAAAGGAATGGAAAGACTGGCTAGATGCTGATGAGATGTGCAAGTGCTACATTATGGCATCCTTGCAGACCGTCCTTCAGAAGCAAGTCGAAGACATGGCCTTTGCTTCAGACATGATGCTCTACCTGAAGGAAATGTTCAAGGGTCGTAGTCGGGTAACTCGTTACCTGACCATCAAGAAATTGGTGTCCACGAAGATGGCAGAGGGGACTTTAGTTCGAGATCATATGCTGAAGTTGTTTGGCTATGTGAACGAGCTTGGTTCCTTCGATGTCATCTTGGATGCAGAGATCCAGACCGATATTTTCCTCGCGTCTCTGTCAGGAGCGTTTGAGAGCTTCGTTACCAGCTTCAACCTTAACCGGTTGGAGATGTCTAACGAAGAGCTCCTAGCGGCGCTCCAGGCGGTAGAGGACGGGATGAAGGCAAGAGCCCAATCCCTAAACATGGAGCGGAATTCTTCTCTGAAAGCTAAGGGCAAGTTTCAGAAAAGAAAGTCTAAGAAGCCCGTAAAGATGGGCCAGGTGCAGTCGCAGGTTCCCAAGCAGAATGGTCCGGCGAAGCCCAAAGGAAAATGCTTCCGATGCGGCAAGAAGGGGCACTGGAAGGGCGACTGCCGCGTGGCTCCCAAGAAGACTGAGACAGGTATATCTCAAATCCATATAGTGGAATCCCTTGTAGCATCCAGTTGTTCTCTAGTTTCATGGATTGTGGATTCTGGTTCCACTAACCATGCTTGCAATAATTTGCAGGGGTTCAAGGAGACAAGAAAATTGGGTGATGTGGAGATAATCCTAAGCATGAGAACTGAGGCCGTGGCAGAGGCTGAAGCAGTTGGAGATGTCATCTTGTAGTTCCTTGATGGAAGAAGTTTATTACTTAGAGACATACTTTATGTACCGTCCTTGAGACGTAATTTAATTTATATTTCCTTATTGAATAATAAAGGTTTTTCAGTTTTATTTGATGCTTCTGGTGTATCAATTAAATTGAATGGTTCCTTTGTTTGTAAGGGAAAGATACAGAATGGTCTCTATGTAATTAACTCCAATCATAAGCAGGATAACATAACTGAAGCTTGTGTGATTAATTCATCTAAAAGGAAAAATCTCTCAGATAATCCAATACTCTTTTGGCATCTAAGGCTTGGACACATAGCCTCAGACAGGATTCACAGGTTGGTTAAGGTAGGACTCTTAAGTCCAAATGTTTCAGAAAGTCTACCGACGTGTGAGTCTTGCTTGGAAGGCAAGATGACTAAAAGGTCTTTCCGAGCCAAAAGTAGCAGATCTAAGGAGGTATTGGAGTTGGTACACATTGATGTATGTGGGCCCATAAGTGTCCGTGCTATAGGGGGCTTTGAGTATTTCATCACCTTCACGGATGATCACTCAAGGTTTGGATACATATACCTAATGCGGTGGAAGTCTGAATCCTTTGATAAGTTCAAGGAGTTCAGAGCTGAAGCAGAAAAGCAGACGGGTAAAAGTATCAAGTCTTTTCGATCGGATCGAGGAGGCGAATATCTATCGGTTGAAAATATTGGGTACCTGCGTGAGCATGGGATCATATCCCAATTGACTGCACCAGGGACACCACAACAGAACGGTGTATCTGAGAGGAGAAACCGAACTTTGTTAGACATGGTTCGGACTATGATGAGTTATGCAACATTGCCACCTAGTTTTTGGGGATATGCCCTAGAGACGGCAGCATATACTTTGAACTTTGTTCCATCAAAGTCAGTACCCCTAACTCCTTGGGAGCTGTGGTTGAAGCGAAAGTCAAGCCTACAACACTTTAGGATTTGGGGTTGTCCAGTACATGTGCGAAAGGACAAGTGAGATAAGATGGAGTCAAAAACTAAGGTATGTATGTTCGTTGGGTATCCAAAAGGGACAAAGGGTGGTTTATTTTATGATCCTGAGGATAGAAAGGTTGTCGTCTCGACGAACGCCGTATTCCTGGAGCAGGATTATTTAATAGACCATAAGCCCACCAGTAAAGTAGTTCTTGAAAATTTGCTTGGTACTGATGGGAGTACGCAGACAGAAAACGTAGTGGGAGCCGATACCACTAAGATTAACGGTACTGTAGAATCGACTCCTATGGAACCACCGCAGGTTCGTCGCAGTGGGAGGACCACAAGTGCTCCTGATAGATACATTGGAGAAGCCTTTATGGTTGATCCATAGTTTCAGAAGAATGATCCTCTAAACTATGACGAAGCGATGGTATCCACTGACCATGCAGCATGGCAGGAAGCCATGGAGGCAGAACTGACATCGATGTCCCAAAATTCGGTCTGGACACTTGTAACACCACCTCACAATATTAAACCTGTTGGGTGTAAGTGGGTGTACAAAAGGAAAAGAGGCCCGGACGGTACCGTTGAGACTTACAAAGCTAGACTAGTCGCTAAGGGTTATACCCAGCGAGAAGGGATCGACTATGACGAAACCTTTTCGCCAGTGGCTATGCTTAAGTCTATCCGGATCCTCTTGTCCATTGTAGCCCATTATGATTGGGAGATCTGGGAAATGGACGTCAAGACCGCATTCTCAACGGAGATTTGAAAGAAGACATCTACATGTCTCAGCCTCCAGGCTTTGTCGCAAAAGGTCAGGAAGGTCTGGTGTGCAAGTTGCAAAGGTCCATTTATGGACTGAAGCAAGCATCCAGAAGTTGGAACATGAGTTTTGATCAGGCTATCCAGTCTTATGGATTTGAACAGAACGTGGATGAACCATGTGTTTATAAAAGGAGCGATAAGATTGCAGTAGTTTTTCTAGTGCTTTACGTGGACGATATCCTGCTCATCGGAAACGATGTTGGAACGTTGTCTACAGTGAATGTGTGGTTATCCTTTCAATTTGACATGAAAGACCTGGGTGAAGCGAGTTATGTTCTGGGGATCAAGGTAACTCGAGATCGCCAGAACAAGATTCACTCGCTGTCACAGTCAGCCTACATAGATACTATATTGGTCAGATTCAGTATGCACAACTCCAAGAAGGAACTGGTTCCATTCAGACATGGAATAAAGTTGTCCAAGGATCAGGGTCCTAAGACTCCTGAGGAGAGGGTAGAGATGCAGAAGATACCTTATGCTTCGGCTGTAGGGAGTCTGATGTATGTCATGCAGTGCACGAGACCAGATATATACTATGCAGTAGGCATGATGGGCAGGTATCAGTCAAATCTGGGTCCAGGGCACTAGACTGCTGTGAAAAGTATACTCAAGTATATCCGTAGGACGAGAGATTATGAGTTAGTTTACTCTTCACAGGAACTGATGTCGATTGGATATACGGATTCTGACTTTGCGTCAGATCCGGAATCCAGGAGATCGACGTCAGGATTTGTGTTTTTATTAGGAGGAGGAGCTATCAGTTGGAGGAGCGTGAAGCAGGGATGCATCGCGAATTCGACGACAGAGGTTGAGTACGTTGCGGCATGCGAAGCAGCTAAGGAGGCGCTGTGGCTCAAGAAGTTCCTCACAGACTTAGGATGCGTACCGGGAGCTCAAGATCCTATTGTCCTTTACTGTGACAATAGTGGAGCGGTAGCACAATCCAAGGAGCCAAGATATCACCAGAAGAGCAAGCATATCGAGCGAAAATACTACATAATCCGGGACTTGCAGAAACGAGGGGAGGTAGCAGTGACTCAGGTGGCGTCTGTAGATAACATGGCGGACCCTTTCACAAAGGCGTTACCGACCAAGGCTTTTAAGAAGCACGTGGATGCCATGGGAGTTAAGATTGTTGTTCCCAGCTAGGCCAAGTGGGAGATTGTTGTAGCTCGTGTGTCCTTAGCGTAGATTTTCTGTATTAACATTAATAAAAATGACTTTGGTTATTGCTTTAATTAGAATACTACTCTGGTGTATGATAATACTCATATAATAAAAGGACCATAGGGAACACAGTAGGCCACTGAGGCGCATGGAGGATCCATGCTTGGGAGACCCAGTGGACCAGTTCTGTGTAGACCTAGAACTAGTTCACAGCTTTGGTGATGCTGGTCGCTTCACTGAGCATAAGCTGTTGGCAGGTAAAGGATGTGGTAAAGTCTCCACCACGGGAACGTGAGATTCCCATTCACCTGACCAAGCACGATGATCGTGTTGAACAGGAACCAAGATGGTGCACAGTTCAATGATTCAGACACTGGTGCAAAAACCATCTTACTACTGTAGATAATCCGTCCTTAACCCTGAGGGACCATGCTCACTGGGCCAACCAGTTGAGTGGTGCTTTGATGTGCCAACGTGTGCGGACCTTCCATAGTCCAATACCACGGTACGTTGGGTTACCCGGCTGGCGCTTGAGTGACATGTAATCCCTACAGGTTATCCGACGTCCAGTGTTGGATGGGTGCGTTTTGATGAGTCAATCTGTCCACACAGTTAACCCAGGCCTGGTGGTTGTCAGTATGACTGACGATGTTCCGGATGCTAGGCATAGCACCGGAAGGTGTATGGTGTTATAGATGACAAGTCATCAAACCCTAGTCAGATGATCGATCGGGATCTGACGGTGCTCCCCACCGCCCGAGTCGTATCATGGCACCAGTAATAGGAGGGATAAGGATTATCGGAGTATAGTAGAGAACAGGGTTACGAGGGAGTAATATAAGTTTAGGATCACTAGAGTTCAACTCGCGTCGCACTCTGGGTGGCTACGCGGGTTAATCGGATTAGGGCTGATTAATGGAACTTTCGGTGTGTCACCGGAACAGTTAATCAGGGATCCGGTTGCAGCTAGAGATCCCGAACCCTGAAGGTTCCACCCTGTCGTTGCGTATAGAAACTGTTCCCCGACCTAGTTGGATACGTTGGATGCAAAGTAGCGCGGTGGAGCGCAAGCCCGAAGCCTAAGAACCTAATTCACGTGTGTTACGAGCCGTAGGGGTATTTTGGTAAATACTGAAATATGGCTCAGAACATATTGAATATGAATCTTAAAATGAGCGGAATAATTCCAGGAGCTCATAGGCGCTGACGGAACTCGATTCCGAGTAGCGCACCTCACTCAGTCTCTCTTTCAGTTTTTCGCTTTTCGTGAAGGGCGTTTTCGTCCGGGCTTCACGATCGACACCCGGAAGACCTAAATCCGATCCCCCCTCATCCCTATCCACCTAGGGGCCGGCCCTAGGCTCCTTGGAGCCATGGGAGACCGGCCCTATAAAGAAAATAGGGAGGGGAGGGGCCGGCCCAATGGTTCTACTCCCTCTCCCCCAAAAATCCGACCCCTAGTCCTCCTCCTTTGTGGTTTCGGCCAAGGAAAAGAGAGGAAGAAGAAGGGAGAAGGAAGAAAGAAGAAAGAGGAGGAGAAAATCTCGAGGCTCGCCATCGTCTTCGCAACGGATTCCTCCGTCGGCTCGAAATCCTTGCACTCAGAGACGGGATTTCGAGGATTCTTCAATTCGCAAAGGACAAGGTGCTATCCGACAGTTTTCCTTGCAATTAAAGTGCGGTTCTTCATCGTTCCGTCATCTCCGGATTATAGATCCATAAGGTATGATGAATCTAAACACCTAAGTAGATGCATTCATGTCTTCCGTAGATCGTAGTATGCCTCTAGGGTGTCCGCACATATGCTAAGATCATAGATTTGCATGTAGATTGTTTTGTATCACGAAATTGTAATGAAACATACACCGTATGATCTTCGGATCTTTCTTTTATTTCCGCTGCGACTCTGATTAGCGGATCCAATTCCAACAGTTGTGTGATGACTTATCACTCCCCCACAAACCCGGTGGCCTAGGGCATTTATCTCTCATGTTTTTGATGATTCTAAGGGACATGAGTGGTGTTAAATTGTGATTATGAGAGTTGCCCGGAAGTGGAAATATGTATGTATCATTATTTGTAGTTGCTGGAAATAAGTTTCTTTTCTTGAACCTCAATTCTCCTTTCGAATCATTCCGCCATAAAAATGATGTAAAAGAACAATACTATGCAGTTTCTTACATTCATTTACCAAGTAGGGATTTTAAATTATAGACCCCTAACAAAGTTTGTTATTTTAGAAAAATCCTTATCTTTTGCAAAATTCTATGGGTCGCCTACATTAATCTAATTTTTTTCCAAAAATCTTATAGCTAATTTTCATTCATTTTAACTTCAAACTACTTAGTGGTTGTGAACACAGCAACGACCAAGGATAAAATGGTCATAAAATTGACCATTTTAATTTTTTTTTATAAAATTGGAGATATTTGAATGATACCTAGAGAGCTTTGTAGAAAGTTATCACTTTTTATAATATTGAACTTTGTAATGAGTCTCAATGTACTCCCCCCTCCCAAAAAAAAACCATTACATAATAATTCCATGAAGATTACATAAGAAACAAATCAAAACACTTTTAACTTTGAAGGAATTTGCGGAACCAAATAGCAGAGCTCTTGGGGTATCTCTTTAAACCATCTTTGTAATCCACATAGTTAATGCCGAAACGAATCGTATACCCCGATGACCATTCGAAATCGTCAAGCAGCGACCATGCGAAGTATCCTCTCACATCCACTCCTTCCCTGCCAAAATTAAACCTAAACGCATAAGATTTTCTAACATTTGACAAATTGCTCAAACCCTACAATTTATTTTGCGGATCTAGGAGCACGAACACATCCTAAGCTCGATCTTACATACGTACCTAATTGCTCTTTGGACGTATAATAGATGTCTTCGATAGTAGTCTATCCTCGCATCGTCCTTCAAGGATTCCTCAAGTGATAGTGTTCCATTGTTCACCTCATCGACCCCTATAAAACGAGGTTTAGTACAAGAACGATACTTCGCAGATTTGGTTAACCTAGAATCATGTTGTGTTATCTCACCGTTCTCCGTAATGTAGATGATTGGGTTGTTGTACTTTGCCTTTGTGTATTTCAAAAGATCTCGTATACCTCGAGGGTAGACATAAAGCCAATTCGAAGCAGCCTGCAATGCATATCCACACTCGATCGATATATATATATAGTAAATAAGCAATGCTATTTGAAAACATATTAAGGACTCAAAACCAGACGCACAATCATTATGCGTGCATCGGTCGTTGTTTAGCGCATGGAGAAATGCACCAAACAGCGAACGATGCACCCCGCATGGTCATCATGTCTGGTTTTGTGTCCCGTGCCTAGTCAAATATATATCTTTGGGCAAATTAGTCTATTGTCCTTCAAAGAGATCGTATTTAATGATAAGGGAAGTAAAGAGATGCTTTAGCGTTAGGTCATGCATTGAAAAATGTCCATTTTACCCCATGCATGCTATATAGAGAAACCACATGAAGAGTAACAATTTGGTATTAGACATTTCTTTGAAATCGAATTACACTGAAGTTACTACAGTAATTTCATTGGGGTTGCTACAGTGATTTCACTGTAGCAAAGAATAACAATAAGCTACAATACTTTCTTATTATTACTATGTGCTACTATTCTTTGCAGATTGTTACTCTTTGCTACTGTGAAATCACTGTAGCAATCACTATATATATGTTGTAGTTAAATCATTGAAGCAAAGTGTACCAATCTGCAAAGTACTGTAACTAAAGAGTAACAATTGCATATTGTTACTATTCGCTATAGTAAAAAGTATCATTTGTGATTTTAGAATTAGGAGCAATTTTGTCATTTAAAAGGGGGGAAAATTCAACGGAGGGACTTTCTCTAAATCCATCATTTTGTGAAGGACCTGGTGCAAAACCATCTCTTTGTCCGTTATTTTCATCAAAATGAAATGTTGTTAGGGACCAAACAGTAAGCCCCCCGGTATCTTTTCTCCTCTGGTTATGGATGATGAGTGAGAGAAAAAGATGAAATATAACTTTCGTCTAATTTTTTTTAAGGAAATTCTCTACCCATATCTAGTACCGAATGAGTGAAATGAAGAAGGCCTTTGAAGACAAATCCATAGAGAGGAGATGACATATAGATAAAATATCTTCATATATCACACAACCAAAAATGCTATATTTATAAATAACTAAATACGTATCCAAATTTTTTTTCATGTCTAAGGTTTTATCATGGTTTTGTAGAGAGGGTGCATCCTAGGGCTGTAAATGGGCTCGGTCCAGCCTGAGGCCCATAGGTCGGTCTCGATTTGGGCCTAGTTAGTTTAGGCTTTGGGTCAGGTTGGGCTCAGAACATTCAAACCCAATTGTATAATGGGGTGGGTATGGGCAACCACTAGCCTGGCCCAAAGCCCACCTTATTTGTTTTTATTTTTTATAAACAATTAATACATATTTTATGTACATCTACTTTATAAATATCAATGCCTCAAACTTCTAGCACGGTTATGTGATCTAGGGAAAAATAAGAAGATTTAGCATATACCGTGCTAGAAGTTTGGGATTTACTTAATTGGGCTGGATTTGAACTTGGGCTTCATAAAGAAGGTTTAGGCCAGGTTCAAGTCAAGCCCGAAATTTTTAACATTAGCCTGGATCTAGTTTGGGAACACACACAAGTTTGGGCCGGACCCAGGCTTGCGGTGGCTCGACCCAAACCCAGCCCAAAACCCAAGTGCCTCCTCACCACACGCATGGTAGTGACCAAGCCCTGATGCCTGTTTTTACGAGATGAATCCATCCTATTTTATTTGAGGAACGAGATAAAATCATAAAGATTAGGAGGAGGAATCTGAGGTCTTTTACCATGGGACCGATCGGGATTCCATCACGTACCCCTGTTGCATGAAAATACACAATTAGTTGTGGTGATGGATGCACAATAGGCCGGGTGGTACTTAGAAATGCGAGGTTTATGCATAGTTTGCCTGTCAAGTTAGTGAACGAATCCGTCGTGTAGCTTTTCTTATCACTATTAGTTATTGGAAGGCTATAAGCGTAGCCTGTTGTGTAGTAATTAAGACCAATGAAGTCGAACGATCCCTTGACAATTTTGGACTGCTCTTCGGTGAATTTCGGCAAGCGATCTCCAACAAGTGCGTGCATGCTGAATGGATAGTCCCCTTGGGTTAAGGGATCCATGAACCTATTCAAATCATGAAGATGCGGAGTTTTAGATAGAAAATGATCACCATAGTTTTTGTACATAAACAATCGAGTTAACATTAGAATTAGGGTTAGGATTAGAGTTGTAAATGTCATACCATCCATAACTGAAATCCAGAGCTCGCTCTGTCGCGTCAGTGTTGGATTTGGAATTAGAAAACGGTATAATCCAAGTGGCAGCGAGTGTGATACCGATTTTCCCTTTCTGAGAGGCCTGCATGCATGTTCATCATTAGATATACAGGATCTTAGAAATAACCCTCACACGAGGCTAGGGCTGAACACCCTCCGCCCCCTCTCTCATGGGGCCAGGAGGGCTAGGCGGAACCTGGATTTGATACCACTGTTTGATATGCTCTCACCCCAAAACTTGGGTCGTAAGGGTACAACCATAGAGGATATATGAGAACACGATCGCCTATCTCCCTAGCCGATGTGGGACTAAACCCAACACCATGAATAGAAGATTGATATCATATGGTGATGGTTAGGCCTTCTCACCTGATACTTGTCCTTGTATAGTTTTACCACGGCTGCATGGGCTAGCAACATGTGGTGGCTGACAATATAAGGCTCTCTACTAGAGTCCCCCTTAGTGCACTTTGAAGCATCACTTGAGGAACATCGACCGGGTGCAAACATACCCTGTGCGTACCCACCGGATGAGAAGATCAACGGCTCGTTCAATGTGATCCAATATTTCACCCGATCACCGAACTCCATGAAGCAAACTTCAGCATAATCATGAAAATCTTCCCTGTGATGAAAGAGAATCTTAGAAACTACTGCATAATATGACCTAACCATAAAAAAAAACCAGCAGCAGCATAGCTTAGAGGCGTTCTGGCCATGTGTTTGATTCATCTGGGGCGTATTTGGTTGTCCGAAGTTGTGTGAAAGTGGGAGAATTAGTGGAATTAGTACTTCCATGGATTGAAACTTTCATATGGAAATCTTAGTTCAGCTGTTTGGTTGCAAGGAAGTGGGCATACTCAGAACTCTAGCTTCCAGGACCCAACCAATTTTGTCGCTTGGTTGTAGGAAGTGGATAGGTTTTGACTATTGGAAAAATGTATACATTGATGTGGCATTTTTAGTACTTACGCAACCACTCGTAAGTGCGGCTTCGGAACATTTTGGGCCAAAGTCAGACTTACATATTTGGAGGAAGTGGAGGGGCACCGAAAGTCCAGCTCGAATTAAGACTCAAAACTAGGACTTTCGTGTAACCAACTGGAAATTGTTCTTCGCTGACTTCCACCACTTCGGGCTACAGTTTCGGGTAACCAACCACGCCCCTAGGTGAAGCGCAACCATACAATAGGATCTTCTCATGAGACATTGTTGCTCAAGTTGGGTAACAACATTAGGGTTTGGTTCTTTGCTATTGTAGGCCGTCAGTGACACGTTCTTTGTGAATTTTTTGCGGGCTATGCTTGAGTCTCAACTATAACTTGCTTCTTTTAATGCACACTTTTCTCTAATAAATATGGTTGGCCTCATCCTTAACCCCCCCCCCCCAAAGGGTTTTCAAAAAACAAAAAATAATAATAAACTAATGCACTATGTAAGCTTATTGAAGGAGTTTGTTCGAGCAACACAATTGATATTATTCTTTAGATTGTCTAGTTCTGTATATTTATTTGCATCTATATATAATCCCTTAAATGCGATCCGCTAGGTATGATCCTATATTATTTGTTAGGATTTAATGTTTATGATTTACGATTGAGGAATTATGGTTTATGATTAGGACTAGGGTTGTAGTTTAGGTGTTATTGTAGCTGCTATAATGAAATCATTGTAGCTGCTATAGTAGTATCATTGTAGCCAACTATTGTAATTCCTAGTCACTATCATTAGGGTTAGAGTTTAGCAATAGGGTTAGGGTTTATAATTTATTATTAGGATTATGATTTAGGAATTATGGTTATGGTTAGTGTTTAGAATTTAAGATTTGTATTAAAATATAGGTTTAGAGTTTCACAATACGACAAAAATAAAATAAAATTCTGAAACTTTTTATCATGTTGTGAAACCGGAATGCACCAAGTAAATCACACAAACAACATCACAATATATATATATATATATATATATATATATATATATATATATATATATATATATATATATATATATATATGGGCATGCTATAATGCGGCATGCGGTACGTGCGGCACTGCACCGCAGCCGTTTGATACACGCGTTGCGTGCATGCGATGCACACAACAGTGCATCAGACGGCTACTATGTGGTGCCACACTTACCGCATGCTGCATTATAGCATGCCCCTATATATATATATATATATATATATATATATATATATATATATATATATATATATATATATATATATATATATATATATATATATATATATATATATATATATATATATATATATATATATATATATATATATATATATATATATATATATATATATATATATATATATATATATATATATATATATATATATATATAGAGAGAGAGAGAGAGAGAGAGAGAGAGGGTCCCGATCCAGTGAGAAACCTCTAATATAAGAAACCTACTTAGGGGTTTTAGAAAATTTTATGAAACCTGGTAGGCATGCTACATATGCCAAGTTGATCATCCCCACCAAAAATCATCAAATTCTAAAACCTGGGCATCAAATGTTAAAAGACTTATTGAACATCGATAAAAACTGTTAATTTGATTAACATATTTGATAAGCCTAGAGGTTTTAGATTTTGATGATTTTTGGTGAGGATGATCAACTTGGCATAGGTAGCACGCCTACCAAGTTTCATCAAATTATGAAGCCTCTAGGTTAGTTTCGCACAAGGTTTTGCAAATAAGAGGTTTCTCACCCGATCTGGACCATATATATATATATATATATATATATATATATATATATATATATATATATATATATATATATATATATATATATATATATATATATATATATATATATATATATATATATATATATATATATATATATATATATATATATATATATATATATATATATAATACGGGGCATATGCTGGCGGCATATTTCGATGAAATAGGCAACCGCCCATTTGACACCCCTGAGAGTCTTAGAATGTGCTAATTTTTTGTGAGCATATGCACCTTATCTTAGATAGTACACTCACAAAAAATCAGCACATTCTAAAACTTTTAGGGACATTAAATATTATATTTCAAATTAACGATTATAATGGACGTTCAATAAAACTTCTAACATTTGATAACCCTAGGAGTTTTACAATGTGTTGATTTTTTGTGGGTGTTCTATTTAAGATAAGGTGCTTATGCTCACAAAAAATTAGCACATTCTAATACTCCTAAGGGCTTCAAATGGGTGGTTGCCCATTCCGCTAGCAGCTCATTTTTCATTTCGATGAAATGGGCAGCCAGCCTATTTCGAAAAATGAGCTATCTGCCTATTTCAGTAAAATGGGCAGCCACCCACTTGAAACCCTTGGGAGTTTTAGAATGTGCTGATTTTTTGTGAGCATAAGCACATTTTCTTAGATAGAACATCCACAAAAAATCAGCTCATTCTAAAACTCCTAAGAGCATCAAATGTTAGAAGTTTTATTGAGCGTCTATTGTAATCATTAATTTGAAATATCACATTTGATACCCTTAAAAGTTTTAAAATTTGCTTATTTTTTGTGGTGGTTCTATCTAAGGTAAGGTGCTTATACTCACAAAAAATAAACACATTCTGAGACTCCATATATATATATATATATATATATATATATATATATATATATATATATATATATATATATATATATAT